>NW_019091476.1:121282-230961 GCF_001949145.1 Acanthaster planci | reverse complement strand
GTACTGACTAGGATTAAGGGATGGATCCTCTGATCCTCAAGGTCTGAATGTCAGTTAGTTTAAAAAGTGGACTTCGTTTTCCTTATAGGAACAGGGTACTAATGGTATAATGAACACCCACTTTACCGTAATACTATTAGTATTACTGGGCCTGGGCCTACTGTGACTCCATGTGAAAACCAATCAAACATGCGATTTGACAATACAAAATTACTAGCAGGGACTTGGTACATGCCTTGCGACTAGGCCTGTTGTCCTGCCTATGGTCACGCGCGTTAGGCCTAATTGTGCGCGTGACATATTCACTTCCATGGTTTAATCGTGTCTTCTGCAACTTTACTAATTCAAACCCATATCAGGAGGAATTCCTTGATGATACAGGACTATCGGTACAGGAACTCCCTTGCATGTTCAACGATCATGACGATGAAAACAAATACGTTTTTCAAGCACCTTGCGGGTTTATATTTAAAATAATAATTCCTTTCTGATCTTTGCTTCCTTATTTGATACCCTGGCTAATTCTAAATGAGGGATGTATCTTCAAAACATGTCGAAATTCGTGGATTTTCAGGCACAGTCAACTCCTCGGTCCTACCTGCTTTTCGACCCGACTAGAAGAGACATGACGGAAGATGCTGGCATTCTGGGTAAATCTAAAGCATCTCTAGCTACCTAAAAAATTACGACGTACTGTCTTTGAGTTAGTGTTAGTCTTTATACGAGTCTGCCAGCAGCATACTGGTCTGCTCCAACACTGAGAGGTGTAGCTCATTAGCGATGTACATTTGCTATTAGTAATCAAGAACTAGCATCTCTTTTGCTTTTCAAAAATTTTCCCCTTAGTAAAAAGATGGCTCAAGTTGCAAATTCACTGAAAATTCTCAGGAAATAGAACCTTTCTATTAGTCCCAACATCCCACGAACACGCCCATTCGCTTCGTGCAGTTAAATTTTGGGGCAGTTAGAGGGTGATATAAACGTGTCAATCCGTGCATCGTGTTGGTGTCCAAGTCATGGGAATTACAACTGAATTAAAGCGCAGGATACCAGCCACAAGTTGTTCACTGAAAGATCAAAACATGATTCCTAGATCCATCCAGCAGATGAAGTAAAGTTTACAAATTCTCGATATTTTCCAACACTATCTTGCAGTTATCGTGAATAATTTCAAACGTAACATTAAGCTGCAAGGCAGTGTTATTAGTCGGCCAAATTCGAAGCAAAAAATTGCCTTGCAGGAGAAATGGCAGGCTACGGGTCGGGGCAAGGTCTTGACCAGCAGGGATTTTTTCAGACGCAGTACGAGGACCAACAAGGATACGATATGGGCGGCGGGCAGCCGCCTCAGCAGCAGCAGCAGTGGCAACAGGAGGGGTGAGCACCAGGAAGACCCAAAACCATCTTGCCATGTTCCACTTATCCCTTTGGTGCAGTGGTTTGGAACACAACATATGTCATTGTTGTCAACATGTTTAAGTTAGCTATGGCACGCGTGGACCTGTCATGGCATTCACGCCTGTCCAAGCAAGGGCGGGGGGGGGGTCCGTCGTCCCATGGAGCGTGGTGGATGATGGACCCCACAAGTCTGGGGGGAGGGGTTGCACTTGTAGGGGGTATTTTCTGGAGCAGACACTCATTAGAGGGTTTGGTTGTGGCTGCATAACCAGAGAATGTGCTTGATGGAATAGGCCTAACTGCAGAATAGGCCCTACTCCACAAAAAAAATGACCCCTGGAATGACTGGTTACGTGGGTACAAGGTGAAGATCCTTTGAGAAGAGTGTGACACGTTGATCTGTACCTGGCTATGAGATTGATCATGCGGGGTAGCGAGGTATTCTGCTATTGAGCTGGCTTGACCGTATAATGACCGATAGGAGGATGCAACTTGTGCATGACTTCCAGCCAGCGTGGTGAAAACAACCCGAGGTGAAAGCACTTTTGCCATGCAAAGCAACATAAAATGCATTTGTTTTCACCTCACACTGACCCGAGGTCATGCAAAGTCATGTCCGTGAATAGTTGGTAGGTCCCTTATTTTTTCCACTTATTGTGAAAACCAACCTGTCTAGACAATAGGTGGCAAAATTAGGGACCTAGCAACTATACAGTCAAGCACGTTACAAGAAGTTTTTTCTTTTTCCCAAATTCTGGGACCTAAGAAAATGAGACCTATACTAACATGACCAAGCATGCTCATAGTAATATAACAGTATTTCTAGTTCAAATAACTAATTCAGGAATCTACAAATTGCATCTCATATTTATATTACCTTTTGATTCCTTGCAGTATTATCAGATTATTGCTAAATCAATGAGCAAAGCCCTAGTTACCCAGCCCAGACTAACTATAGCATATTTTATTTTTAATTCTTTGACATTGTAATTTCCTTTGTCCAAAAGTTTCAATAGCTATAAATAAATGTGGTCAAAGTCGCTTGGTCCGTGGAGGAACAGAACCGTAAAACATTTGTTAGTATTCCTCCACAATCAAAGAAAAACAGGGCATAGGTGAGGAGATGTTCATCACTTGTTGCAGCCTACCCATGTCACTGTGCTATGGTTTGATCTCATAAAAATGCCAAATTACAAAATGAGTCAGTTTAATTTTTCTGTTATTCCCAAGCATATACTTTCACTGATCACTATGTTTTTTGGTATGCGTTACTCTTGTTTCATAATGAGGAGTGAAACAATCATTAAGTTAGTAGTCCTAAAGTTTACTTGGCAGCACCAAAGATGAAAAGCCCTGGGAAAGTATGCCAAAGTTGAGAATTCCACTTTACCTTGGAATTTGTCAGGTACAAAAATTTGCGTTTATTTACATCTCAGACCATCTGCTACAAGCAACTGAGTCAAGTCTGTCGAAGGAGAGTGGATGAGATACCATATGTTGCTTCTCAAATATGTCAAGTCATAAGTTACTTTCAGTTAAGGTACACTAAAAGCATTTCGTAAAAATGTTAAGCAGTAAATTTTCTACTTTGGTTTCTCCCATCAGATCATATGGGTACGACTACAGTCAGCAAGGATATGGGGCACATCCTGGTATGATGGGTCCCCAGACACCCTATACAGGAGACATCATGACCCCTGAACCAGTTCCTGCAGGGTCAAGTGGATATACAGACAGCTTTGATGATGAGCCACCTCTCCTTGAAGGTAAATGCGAGAAATTTGGCTGGTTAGAGAGCTAATGTAAAAATTCAGGACTTTTAAAACTTTGTACTGAGAGTTGCAAAACATACCACATGCTGAAAATGTGGCATGAAAAAGGTACCAAGTCTCAATTTGTATGAATCTTCTTCATCAAGTCAAGCCACCAGTCTACCGAGTGGCTGACCTTTTCTAGTCTTTGCTGTCAATCTTGTTTTGTGAGATATTCAAATTCCTTGGTTTTGCTTTTTTCCGCTGTTGAAGAAATGCAATTATAAGTTGAAATTTGGCCTGAAAACCTGGCTTGTGAAAATGAAATACTGAAAAAGTAACTTCTTATCTATACAGTGGTTTGATCATTTTTCTTTGATGTAGGGTTTGGGTTAATTGGACTTATTTTGTTTAAGTAGGTTTTTCTGCTGGCCATAACTCTAACTAATCTAATCTATTTTTTCTGTAACACTTTGCAATGGGAATGCAATTGTCATTGGTATTTTTGATTACATAATTTATAACACTGATTCAGATATCAAAATAATTTCTTCCTTTCTGTCTTTCCAGAACTTGGAATAAATTTTGAACACATCTACCAAAAGGTGAGTACAGTTTCCTCATGTCAGTTCAGTTTGATTCTCTTGCACATTTCCCAAAAGCCAGAATATGAAATCTATAAGTTCAAGATGCTACCACAGTAGAGAATGAGAATGGTGTTGCTGTATTACAAACAACAAATGTCCAGATTGTGTACTAACAAGTGCTTCTCTTTACATGACAAACAATGCCATGTGAAAGTATCCGGGTTTAAGTTGTGAGATTGACTGATCAGTATCAAAGGTTTGCTCAAATAGTATGGACTATATGGCAGGACAGAGCTCTCAATGGTAAAAATGCACAAATTATTGAATGACCCTTCTGCATCATTTTTGGCATTGCACTTACTCATACAGGGTGTATCTCTGCCACAGAAAATACACCTCTGTGCTCATTCAGGTGAAAATTTCTTGTGCACATTCATTTGAAAATTAGTTGTGCACATTTAGTTGAAAAGTAGCTGTGCACATTCAGTTGAAAATTAGTCGTGCACATTCAGTTTGAAATTAATTGTGTACATTCAATTAAAAATGGTTGTGCACAACCTGTGCTGTAAGTGCTCACAGATTGGTATGTATACCCTCTTGAGAGTAGGTCGGGCAGTTTCTTCTAGAGTACCTCAGTGAAGTTCCAAATCACCAGATCTCAAAATATCCAAATAAGTATTTAATGTTTCTTGAACAGACACTTACTGTACTGAACCCACTGAGGGACACAGATCCGGCAGCTATTCACGACAGCGACTTAGCTGGACCCCTGGTGTTTGCTCTGGCATTTGGTGGTACTCTATTACTGGTGAGAGAAACACAAGCAGAATTCCTAGTGGCCATAATCCTACCACATCCAGCGCTTAGTTTGGTAGTATTTTGACTTTACATGGGTGTATGTCTGAAGTTATTTAAGTACAAAGAAGGTGCTGTTATTATTGCACAGTGCTGGATTTAAGAGAATTTAGGAAAGGTGCTTGCTGAATGCAAGTGGAGTAAGACTTAGCCTACTTTTCCTCTGTGCTTAAGCATACATTGCAGATGCCTCAAAGTCATCAATGATTTCAGTGTCTGTGGTAGTGTCAAACAGATTAATAACTTTCACAATCCTTAACATTATAGAATACTTCATGGAATTAATGTGGGCAAAATCAAGTGACAAACCAGGAAATATCAAAGATGTGTGAGTTCATAACCCAGTAATAAATCCCAATATTTTGCAGTTCATCCCAAATGCCAATCATAATACCCACGTAATTAACAGTATCAGTTGAGGTAGTTGAATTGAAATGTGTGTGTCTAACACAGGCCGGCAAAGTCCAATTTGGGTACATTTATGGCATCGGTGGGCTGGGATGCCTGACCATGTGGATGCTGCTGAACTTGATGAGCTTGACAGGTGTCGCCGTCGGTTGCATCGTCAGTGTCCTTGGTTACTGCCTCCTCCCCATGGTACTCCTCAATTGCCTGGCCATCGTTTTCCCATTAGAGTAAGTTCCCGTGATGGGCGACATTAGAGCTGATCTTCACCCTTACTTTGCAGCATCCTTCAAATTATAGAAATATAGGCCTTCGAAGTACAAGCTTATAGTAATCTAATGCTGTAATAAAAGCATAGGGAATCTTGCAACCGCACACTCCACAGAATGTCAAACCAATCTCTTGATGGCAAATCTCTAAACATCTCACCGTCCACTTCTCTCTCCATTTGGAATCCTTGCTGATAAGGTTCTGTACCCTCCAATGTACTCCATGCGGAAGGTCCTGACATAACCAGCCGACTGGTCAAAAGTTGTGCAGGGTACAGTCGTACACATTGCCATTGCTGTGGACTCTTACAAATGCTTCCACAATATAGACAGCTAATAATCATGTCTAAGGCACTCAATATCCAAGGAAGAACAGTAAATGATTTGAACTACCCCGACATGCAAAGTGCACCTTAGCACAATTCAGTGAACTTTATGTACTGTGACAATAAGCTAATCCTAAATATTAATTGGAAAATGTGGATCTTTCAAAATGCCATAGGAGTTTAAGGTTTTTGGAAGCTGAGCCGTTCTCAGTGACTTCAGATTCACCCATTGCTTCATTTCTTGCAGGAGTCTCGTCGGCACGATAGCAACCTTGGTTACAATTGGTTGGTGTAGCCTCTCAGCCTCCAAGCTTTTTGTGACGGAGCTTGCTATGGACTCCCAACAGCTCCTGGTAGCCTACCCCTGTGCTCTTCTCTACGGCGTTTTTGCTCTGTTGACTGTGTTCTAAGAATCATGGTAGAGGACTGGTTGCATACACATAGACCAACCCGCTGACCAGGACACAGAAACTATTTCTGCAAGGGTACATCCCCCAATTTTCCTCTAATCTCAGTCACACTCATGGGCAGATGGTATGCATACCTCACAGGCTGCTTTAACCCTAAAAGAGCTGGGGGGGGGGCAGAATCCCCAGAACATTTTTTCCGATATCGCCACAGTGCTTTTTTTTTCAGGAGCTGGGCCTTTGGGAGCTTTTAGAGTAACTCTTAGTGGTAATTTTGTCACCAATTTTGTGAAAATTGAACATATCATTCTTGCGCTGCGCACATATTTCTGAGACAGGACAACCAAAACTGTATACCTTTTCTACTGCAGTGCTCAATGCATGTGGGCTGGCACACACGTAGCCTTAAACACTTCAAATGATCATAATAAAATCATGTTTGATTGATTACAAACTTCACATTTGTAATGATAAGGAGCGTCTTTACATGTATGCCAAGTTTCAAAATAATCGCTGAATTCCGTGGGGGGCAGAATGCCCCCCCCATGGGCCAAAATAACCAGGCTCTTTGAGGGTTAACCAACAGGGGCAAGTTAGGGTGTAACCTATAACTCCATCGCTGACGAGTTGCTTTTTAACAACTTGCACGTGCATAACAGTCACACTCAACTGAAGTAGAGCTGCAACTTTCTTAGTGTTAATGGTCAATGATATCTTGTAACTTTATTTTTATGGGTATGATTCGCTCTGGACTGACAAGCAAAACTGGCTATTAATAACCAGTGATGCGACTATGCCCGAGGGCCTGGTTCTGAATGGTCAACTAGATGGTAAAAAAACCATCCTTCATTTGGGCGACATTGGTCAAACTGTAGTTAACTGTAATTGTCGTTTTAACTTGCCCTCGGATGTTGTGACATACAAGATGCACCTGTCCAGTATAAGAGTGTGTGCACTGGTGTGCCATTCATAATGTCATCTCCTTGGATTATATTACTACAACATGGTTCACGTAGGAAGTGGGGAGTAACCGCTTCCTAGGGCTCTGTCAGAATCTTGTGTCTAGCGTTAGGTCTAGGTCAACATCGGTTGAAAATACCTGAAGACAGCCTCACAACAGACATAGCCGTAGCTCTGAAAACCCGTTTCGGATACAGCCAAAGTCTTGGCTGATTCAACCTCCTCGCTCAAAGTGAAGAGAACTAGCTAGAAATCAGTCAACACGGAGGGCCCAGCACTGTTGTGCTGTCTTGTCTCCAAAATACTGTTGCGCTGATTTGGTTACACCCCCTACATATTGACAGTGCAGTTCATTAAATTTTACCTTTCACCTGTCATCATTGTAGATGTCTGAGAGTAGTGTACCGGTGACTATCAGATCAATTATATTCTCGTACACCTGTGGTGGAAGAATAAGTCTGTCCTAATCTACCTCAGCTAGCCTTGATTGTCTAGATATGGGTACTTGTGGTGCATGAGTTCATCTTTATTCCCGCAAGCCGTGAATGGTGGTCAGTGAAACAGTTGCACATGTGCATGAGGTGTAACCAGCATCATGGTTTAATAGTTTTTAGTATCGCAAACCACAAGCCTTCTCCGTGTCCTCCAGATGTCCTGTTCTCTTTCTCAGAATCTACTCCCAAAAAATGAATGTTTTTAGACCTGAGCTTGTGAAACCTGGACAGAATTGACATGCTGTGTTTGCATCTAGGCTCGTAATTTTTGTGAGTTGTTCCATGAGACTTTTCTTAAAGTGGTCCTTGCAATATGTACATGAAGTCAGACTACATACAGAATGGCGGACTGACACAGAATAAATTGTGCACATTTTCAGAGAGTGGGTCCCTTAAAATTTCTCCAATTTTACATGATCAGTGAGAACTTTACCTGAAGACAAATGTTGATTCTGTTAATTACATTTTGTTCTTTTCTATTAAGGATATTATTTAAATTTTTGTATAAATAACAAAATAAGGGTATTTTTGGGCTCCCTTCTGCATTCGGGTACCCATTTCATTTGTCGTTTCAACTTGCACATACAGACGCGAAGGGCACAAAATGGGCACTAAAGAAAGGCGCTTTAAAACTGAAAAATAAATTACTTTCTAATTAATGCTCTTTGAAACAATGTAACTCTGCTTTTTGAAGCAATGACTATCAAATGGTATGACTCAATTTCATGGCCAATGAAATTTTAATAAAAAGTTATAGTTATGATTGAAATTAAAAAAACGGCTTTTTCAATCCACCCTGAGAAAGAAAGAGCACAAAAATGACTAAAACGAAAGGATGTGGTTGAAAGACAACCAAATTTTCAAATTTTCATTAAAAAATCTCACTTTCAAATGCCAAAGTGAAATTGAAATATTAAACCCTCATTTGCTGGGAGCACTGAAGGCTGCGATCGAAATCAGTCACCTGTGGCTGGAGTATCACAGGTATGTATGATAAGTGACTGCGGGTACTAGACTGCGGCTTTCCATCGGTGCATGTGTTACATTTGGACACTGCCTATTAACAGGTGGCCATGTGGGCCAATATAAAACCCTGTACCACAAAATACAACCAATATGTTGTAATTTATGGAGTTAAAGTATATGAACCATGCAAGGTTTTTGTAAAGTGTGATCTCCAGACGCCCTTGTTGAAGGTAACTGTGCAACACGACGTCACAATGTGCCAGCCAAAGTTTGGCCAACAATTTTCAAATGCCTGTATGCACTTCATTGTTTCCCCAAACAATTCATGTGTTTCTAAGACAATTTATTTCATTCAGTGTTGGGGTCAGTTTTCTGTTTTTAGCATTGCGTGCTTCACGGAAAATCAAGCCAACAAAAGTACCTGTGAGTTTAGGGAAAAGAAAATATAAGGCCTGAAATGTATCCTATTATATTTGTTTGATAATCACCATTGAAACTTTGTTTTTGAAATAAATATATGCATTAAAATGCGTATACTGTAAAATATTTGACTTTCATCATTTTGCAGTGGGGAATGTGATAGTTGCATGTGGTAAGAAAACCTTGGGTTTTATAAACAAAACAAAATGGAGACACGAAGTGAAAATAAAATCTTCCAATGAATTCTCCTGACAGGAAGTGTCAAGGTTATCAGGTACTGATGATGCCCCACTTTGTTGACGTGTGTGCTTTTTCTATGGTGTTCAGTGAGCTGTAGGTCCCACTGGCTGCGTAGGAAAGTGCAGGTGTAAATAGAGTGTAACGTCATTGGTACACAGGCCTGTTACGTGTAGAAAGTGGCAGCACTGGCCTATGGGCTGTGGCCTCTCTGATGTGCCATCGACAAAGTGGCCTCATAACATATCTAAAGATGTACAATCCAATGTGTAGTGACCCATTAGATTTATGGCACTTAGTCACTTGAGATTTTTATAAACGGGATACATCAAGGTCTTGCCTCCCCGTGGCTTGAGCGAATGTGTGGACCTCAACGTCGTTTCTGTTTCTTCAAGAGAATATTTCTGAGGGCAATCTGGACAGAAAGAAAAACGAGTTCAAAATTAAAGTTAGCACCTGCATCAAAATTAGTTTTTCATCGAGCGAGGTTGCTTAAAGGTGAAGGATATGTTAGGCAAAGCCTGGTTGGCCTTCCACTACTTGGCTACATAAATAATCAGATTACTGCAAAATTGCTCCTCGGTTAAGTTTGACCAACTAGCAATAACTTGTAAATGCACCAGACTAAACTCTCCAGTCAATAGGAATGGCCAGCTGAAGTACCTGCTTGTCACGGAAAGACCGTTTAGTCTTGGTTTTGAAGCCATGTTTCTGCTTGACCATCATGAAGGGCTTCTTCCTCAGCTTCTCCTTGTTGGTGGTGCTGGCATTGGGGTTCATCCGCCCCTTCTTGGACCCGTACTTGTTCCTTCCCTCCCGCCCGGCCTGCACAGCAATCCACGGTTGACATTTTTCAATACCATCTTTAGAGATTTATGCTGACCAGTCTGCAGCATTTTTGATGGCCACCATGAAATTTTTTGTTGAACTAGTGCACTTTTTGCCTTACAATAATATTCACAGAGACCTTTAAATTAGCACTTCTTATCCCATGCATTTTCAAGGTTTCTTTGAGTGTGTACAACACAGCTGTGAAAACTGTGCCCCCAATATAGGACATGAAAGGAACAATAGAAAAGTAGAGAGTAGCACTGACATGCAGAGAACTACCGTTTCATTTCTGTTGCTTAAATAATGAGCATGTTGAAGTGTCAACAATGTTACTCCTGCTCATCAAACCAATAAAGTCTTCCAAGACTGTTGATGGGAGTACACAGTTCTGAGCTGCCATTTCAAACACAAGTTTAACTACAAGATGATCTTGAGGCGTCCTACCCAGTGACAAACGCACTACAAGTCCACTGGGTAATTTTACCCATTCCCAAAGGAACCTACAAGATCTTGTGACCTTTGAACACAAAACCACTGCGAGACAGCACTCCATTTTCAATGTATCACTCAGTCTAGGTACAGAATACTGGTGTGGGATTGGGACTTAACCTTCAAACCATCAGTTTCTTGCAAGCTATGAGCCTTGAGCTGAACCAAGAGAGGGTGCAATTCTCCTTTGGTAGTGACTGAGCATCGCTGGTTCACGAACGACTATGAACGCAAGTGTTGCAGACTCGTCGCTACCAACAAAATGAACACTTCAGATCAATACAGCTCTTCTCAAACCAATGAGGGGGTACTTCTGCTTGAGGCAGATAGAAGGTCCCCTTTGGACTCCAAGTTTTGGTCGGGTGGACAGGGCTAGAATTATTTCAGGGAGGGGGAGCTTAATTTCTTACCATAACCGTAGCTAATCTCGCTTCCTTGTCATGTCTTGGCCTACTGTTGATTCCCTCAATTCTACTGAGTGACAGCAGCTCAGCACTGGGTGGATCAAGGAAAAAATGGATAAAAAGATGTGTTCCAAATCAGATGATATTGGATTATTTGCCTTTTGAAGACCTGACTGTTTGACCTAAAGCAAGCAGGTCTCTGTTCTGAGCTATTTTTTGAGGAATTTTCGATCACAAAATGAAGGATATTTGGACAATGTAAATCAGTCCAATTTGGCTACTTTTTTCCCTTAGCACAAAAAAATCCCCAAATGCAAGGTTGAAGTAGTCATAGCCACATGGGAAAGCACTCATGCCTCATTAGCCATTAAATGCCCCTAAGTCACAGTATTTCAATGTTGCCACTGTTACAACCACTCTGCTGTAGTTGTAAGGATTTTTCTTCATCTCTGAATTTCACCCATGAAAGACATTTTTGTTCCACTTGGTGCGCAAATACAGGGAAAGGATCAAACAAAATGGTTTAACCATGGCCTCCATCTCGCAATCCCTGGCAGAATGAATGTTTTGAAGGGACTTATTCATTACCTGGTTTCCTGCTCTAGTTCCACATGTTTCCTCTTTGTCCCCCTCTTGTTTTTGGTTGCCTCCAGTTGCTTGGAGAGCTGATGCACTTTGATATCCTAGCAACGAGTTGAAATAATTGAAAATTGCAGTTCTGACCACTACGGCAAACTCAAAGTGCCAAGGCTTGTTGGAACATGCCTGGATCCTCTAACAGCCTCTCCTTAAATAGTCACTGGCAGATCCAGAAGGGGGGTCCAACAGGGGTCATCCCCCTCCCCCTTGATAAGAAAGGGGTGACTATTTTGAAATTTTTGAAATAGAAAAATAATTTTGGGCGACTGTTTCACTTCCTCCCCAAAGTATGCAAAAAGCCCCAAATTTTAGCCTAACCCCTCAGAGAGGTCATAAAATAACCTCAAAAAATTGCCCACTTTTTTCTTTCCCAGCGAAAAAAAGTACTGTATTAAAAAAAAACACTGAACATGTTTGAACTGGTGTAACATAAAGTGCACTGTTCTGGAATGACCTAGCCTTATTGAAAAACCAACTGGCTCACTCAAATGAGCAACCAAACATTGAGAACCATTTTGATCAGCAAGATAAGCACCCATGTATCCCTCCACCTATCCCTTCACCTTCCCTTCCCCTGTCATTACAAGACTATCAGATGTTGTAATTACCTGGAAGTCTTGCTGCGTGAGCAGTCTGGTCTGACTGATGGCTGCGGCTCGGGCTTTCTTTTCCTCAGCAGTTAAGTTCTCAGCCGGATTGTCTTTCTTGGCTTCTCCTACTTCTTCCTCATCGCTGGAATGAATGATATCGTGCCAGCTGCCCTCACTGTCATCAGAATCGCTCTCATCCGACTCTTCATTGTCTGCAAATTTGAAAACAAAAGACTTTCTACAGATTGGACTATAATTACTGCTCTACAGGTATGACAGTTTTGCACTGTACTGACTTGATACCAATATCAACAAAACCCTGGTTAAAAGCAAGCACAGCGAGAAAACTGCAATGTAGATAAGCACTGTTACCTAAGATTCCGATGGCATGTTCTTTGCAAAAAATCTGCCATGGTGCAGAAGCAAAATTGTGCATTCTCCTTGACTTAAATAAAACTGGACCTCTAATCCTAATTTAAGGATTCTTTAATCATGAACGAATCAACACGCTGCAAATCTTTGATATATAATTTGAGAGATTTAAGTGAGTACAGGTGCAGAATGTGTTATAGATATTCAGGATGAAGAAAATTCAAGAGAAATAAAATGATGATTTCCTAGCAATGTCCTCAATCTTATTACTTCTGTATCTTGTTTTGGAATTCTGAAATTAGAAAAATCTAACTATGAATATGATGACAACTTGACTATGCGAGGGGCACTGCCTCAGGTTTAGGACTGACCTCCCTCTGCAGTCTCATCTTTCAGTACCTCTGCCCCAGGGATGAAGTCCTGAGCCACTAGCTCACCGTACTCTTTGGCTCTGATTTCCGTGCTGTGCGCAGTCGGCTTACCCTGTGATGAAAGATGAAACAAAAAAATTACAGAATCTTTTATTTTTGGCACAGGGGGCCAAAATTTCATTCTCACTTGCAACGAGTCAGAAGAAAAGTCAAGCCAACTAAAAGCATAAAATCTAGCTCTACTAATTTGAAGCACGTCTAAAAAGCACGCTGACACCGGTCTACATATAAGGAGATTTCTCCTGATATTGCCTGCTTTTCAAGCAAGATCTTCTTGCAAAATTAATAGTTTGCTTTTTAGCTTTCCTGTTAATGATATTACTTGCATCATCAATGAAACTTCACGCAGCTGCAAAGTCCTCCAGGACTTTTCTCTGCTTTAAACAACATTAGGTTTTCTCTTGGCGCCACGTTACATGCAACAAAATTTAAACCCAACACAACTGAAATACGAACGCTCCAGAACGCAACAAAATCCAAAACAGCTGAACTGATAATACTGTTGACTAAAACAAAACACAACAAAACTCGTCGGTGGATTTTACTGCACTGAGCAACGCACAGGATAACCAACAGCCCTGCTCACTTAATAGTAACACAGTCTACTCTGCCATTAGTGTTGACTTCTACAAATCCAACAATTTACAACAAAGTTTTACCACCGTTACAGAATTAGGGACAACTGAACAAAAACCCTGTCGGCACCTCTTGAACTCACCCTGTCTTTCTTGTGCAGCATCTCCGGGTTGATGCCCCTGAAGAGCGATATGAGGGACCTCGCTGCTGACACCACGGCCTTGTTGCGGTAACTCTTGTACTGCACCAGGTCCTGCAGCAAGTCCTGACCCATCGCCAGCGGGCAACGGCTGCAGATCTCACGCACCGCATTCAGACTACAAATGGGTACAAATATAAATGATTTCAAAATGCAAAGCCTAACGTAGAAGTCATAGTGAGAATACAAAGGAAACACAAGAACATTTTCATACAAGGGTAATCCCAGAAATTAGGGGTCCCTTTTTTTGGTGTCCCTGTCACATCTGATATAGGATTTTGTAAGTTCAGAACACATTTTCTAATTTCCAAGATTGATGAATTAATGCAAATTACCTGCCAAACAAATAGTAATGGTTTGAAAACAATGCTGGTGATATTTCCATGTCAAATAACAAAGGTCAGATGTAACAGGGACACAAAAATGTCACACTTTGGGACCGCTAATTTCTGGAATTACCCACAAACTCAAACCTCAGTTTCCTGAAATGAAATTTGGTAATGAAGAAAAACATTTTTCCAGGGGGAAGATGACGTTAATGCAGCCTAAAGTAGCATTCACCTAGTCCCCTTTTTGACAGTTTACCAATGTTACTGGATTGGCACATTAAGCATTTTCCACACACACTGTCACTGTAATGGTAAAAAAAAAAAACATTGTCATTTATCAGCTTTAGTTAAGAGCACTTGACAGTCAATCAGGTGTATTCCTTCAGCTGTGGGTACCCCACACTCAACACATGCATGCCATGAATCACTGATATCATTGCACAGTTCCAGTAGTCTTTTGGAAAGCAAATTTGTACCATAATCATAAGAATTATTCACAATTGAAGGAGCACGATGTCAATTCATATGGCTTACCCAACAGCCATCACTTCGCTGGAGTTTCTCTCTGTGACAAAGTTATTGACGATGGTCCTGACCATGGTCTCTACGATATCGGGAGGGACAAGCTGATGTGTGGACTGGGCAGCACACAGAAGGATCTTTGTGACCTCTGAGATAGGATTCAGGAAAAAAACAAATGATAAATTCAAGTTGACAAGCCTGAACCAATGGGATTAATAGTGCTTTTGTTTTAACAAGAAACCTTTAACCCTCCAATGCCAAGATGCACTCATGTAAAAAATCAGTCAAATGACCCTTTCATGTCTATGTGTCGCAGCAAATCAAGTGAAAAGCATTTTTGACTGTCTGTGACTGTTACAGCAAAATGAATGGGAATCCTATACTGGGAGTTTGTCTGAAGGCAAGTTTTTTTCATTTACACTCACACAAAGCTGAGTATATAGGGTTTACAAAATGCCAGAGCACAAACCACGCAATATAAACTTAACTTCTCCCCGATGCAAAAAAATGCATCGTACAATAAATTTCAGCAGGATCACAAGCTTTAAATTATTGCAAATTCCATCTTCAAAGCATAATCTGAAAAGTTTGTTTGACAAGTACATGGACTCTTTCCAAGGGGATTATTTTTAGTCGAGAAAGGTCTGTAATAACGAAGAAAAAATAAGTCCATCTGACATATGAGTCAGTGCATCAAGAACGCTACCTCTCTGATGTGGCTGGACGAACCGTTGCAGGAAAGGGTAGAAGTTGAAGAGGAAGAGCTCATGGATTCCCACCAATCGGGACACCAGGTTTATCATCATCAGCTTGACCTCAAACCTCTCGTTGGAGGATTCTAGCTGCTTGAAGAGCTTCTCCGCAACGTCTGCAAGGGGATCAGAAGGGAGGGAAATTTAAAGAGGCGGCGTGGTCGGAGGTTGACAGGGTAGGTGGCGATAGTGGATTGCTGTTGCCCTGATTGTCGACAAAGGGGCTGTTATGTTTAAAGTGAGTCGCATTTGAGCAGCTAGGCACTTGTTCCAAGGTGGAAATGAGACATACTCCACTCAATATATCCACAGTAATGATAGTTTCAACACGCTCCTTTTAGTCTCTTTTCAAACCGTTTTGTCTGATGAACTTACTTTGAGGATCATGAATAAGATGCAAGGCTGAGAAGTTGAAGGGCACAGGCTTCTTTTTCTTCTTTTCTTTCTGGGAAAAAAAACCAACACGCAAGAGTCATCACTGAGCCTTACTGTCAGACACCGAGGCAGCATTTGAATGTGTCACTTGTGTTAACATCGGTACACCCCTGAATTCATGAAGAGCAGGAGTATGAACTCTGGGTAAGGGAGAACATGCTCTTGATTAGACCAGAAGTTACTCTTGCATTACATGGTCATCCTTAAGATGGCAGAATGGTGACCGTTTTTCTGTTTTGCGCGATGTGATCTGAGAGTAATGCACATGCAGCATTTTCTTGCATCCCGAATATCGAGAGTAGCACCCAAGAAGGCATAAATTGTTTCAGTTTTCTGTGCAATCGTCAATGTGCAAAGACATAGAAATGTCAAATCTAGCAGTAGTACTTTTGCTAATGATGACAGGGTCAACAAATAAAATTAATGCTTTCACAAAAATTTGCTGAGCAACCATGAAATTTGGCTTTAACAGCAAGAACAGATTACCAACCAAAAATGCCTTCTGTATACTGCTTGTAGCTGGTTTGCATCATTTCATGCTCAGCTGATGAAACCGCTGTACAATATTTTCTGCTAATCAGCTCCATGAAGTTGAACTTGGTTTCATTACTCTGTTTAATATAGGTGTTTTTGATATGCTTTACTAAACACATCGCTGAAATAAATCAATGAAATGTTTTCTCAACACAAAAACCAGTTCATTTTTAATCTGTATCAACAATTGCATCGGGAGTTAGTTCAAACCTTGAGGAGTTTCAGGGCCATCTCAGTCTTCCGTTGTCTTTTCCTTGTTTTCTTGTTGACGCGCTGGGCCATCAGTAACGTTCTCTGAGTGGGTGCGTCATCCTGGTACAATACAGCATGACAGTGTTAGGGTACGGGTGACTATTTGAACTTTGCATTTTGAGATTTCCCTTTGTTCTGTTAACAGCTATTCCATACATCGAGCAAAAGGAGAAGGAAATCACGTGCTGATAGTAAAAGGATTTCAATGTGACATTTGCCTTTGATTTGAACGTCACTCCAAAATTCCACGTACAGCTAAGACGAGATCAACAACAGCTCTACCTAATCCACTCTGAGCGAAACAAAAGAGGGCGTGGGTTTTTTTAGTACTCACCACATAGGTATGCGTTCATAAGGGGATCAATGGCGAGTTTGACGCGGAGCACGCTGAGTATGCGTAATAAATTTATTCCTCAATGTATGGTCTTTGTATACACGAAGAACGCATGCAAGAACCCGCTTGGAAAACTTACAACCATCTGTCTTTCTTTTGCAGCTTGGGGGTGCACTTCAACTCCAGGCGGATAGCGATATACCATTCAAGCTTTCTTTCCAGTAACAGCCATTGGTGAATATTTTCGAAAATTGACTTCACTTACATCTGAGTCACTGCTTCTACTGTCTCCATCCTCCTCTGCGTCTGAGCCCAAGAAGAATTTCAGTGCCGCCACAAGAATCTATTCCCATAGAAAAGTGGATTAACCACGACGCCTGACTAATTTTTGTTATGAATCTAACTATGTGCAAAACACTTTAAAAACTCCAAATAGCCAACGGTCAAGTTCATCTTTCACATGAGTTTCAAAATCAATGTCTACCTTAAAAATAAGAAAAACCTCTTACCTTGGTTATTTTGGAGAAGCAAGCTGCGACGATGACATTGACAGTCTTGGCGTCTCGCCTACATTGTACAAAACCAGTTCAGGGCAAGGGTTATATGCAGACCCTAAGGGATAGTTTATAACTGGCTTCACCCACTGCTTGAACACATCATTGAGAGAGAACATCATTTCCAGCCTTGGGGCTGTCTGGTGTCTCAATGCCACTCGTACCCACTGTTAAGGACACTTTAGTGCTGGGCATCTCTTATATACATTGTAAATATAGAAAAGATTGGGCCAAACACACGAGACAGCAAAATAGTTTTCATTCTGGAGCAGTTCAAAGTTAAAACAGAATAAAAACAGTCAAATATCAATTAGAAAGAGTTCATTGCAAGAACATCAAGGGAAATGTTTTCCGAAGTTGGAAATACAGAACTGTCAAGTACCTACCAGATGTTTTTCTTATACAGTTCTATCATGACATCCAACGACATCTTCCCAGCAACTGCGTTGCTGTCCCTCAGCATGGTGTACATGAAATTCTGAAGAGTCTGTTATTGGAAAGGACCCAAACCAACGAAATGGAGGAAGTGTTTAAGACAAAAACTATTGAAATTCATTGGACAAAATTAAACAGTTTAAATAAGTTGTTTTGTCTTCCTTGTCTAAGAATATGTCCAACATATGCATAATATAAGCCATACATACGACAACCTATCAACTCAGTGTTGCTGATACATTCATAACCAAAAAGAGGTTTTCAGCATTCAACAGATATATCTTCGTGTACTGCATGTTGCCACTATTTCAATTTTTTCTGTAATAATAAATACAAAGTTTGAAGTTTACAGCTGAGGCAGACTCGCCGAATACGGTGTGAACTGTGATTTGACAGGCACAAATTTCCTAAAACTGTGCAGCAAAATCACAGCAGAGATACATGGGCGACAACTGCTCTGCCTTATTGCTACCCTAGTCAGTGTGACAACTTGGGGAAGCCTTTTAGGAATTCATATATAGGCATCCACAAAACTTGGATTGACTGGTCACCGACTGTTGTTTTTTTTTGTGTGTAGATGCGAATAAATCAATCTCTTTACTATAAATCATCACCTATTCTCATTTGTCGAGAACTCTACGTACCCTACCAAGCTCTGAAGCTCAGTTACAGGATTTTGTTGTCCAGAGATGAAGACTCACCGTATTGACTCGGTTGTCTTGGTGTTTCTTGTTGATCCTCTTGATGTCATTGACCAGGTGATGGTACAGCATCTTCCTGAGGAGTTTGTCCTGACAGCGAAGGAGCTCAAAGAACAGCTCCAGGAGGCTTGTGGGCTCAATCAGTCCTTTGTTGCGCAGTAAGATCAACCCCTTGCAAAATGTCTTCAGGGTGAAGAGAGGAGAAATAAGGATAGTAAACCGAGTCTTTTCTCAAATTTGCTCTGACAAGAAGAAACAGGTTGGTGAGAAGTTTTTCAATTGGACTAGTGTATGACTATGTGCCGAGGGCCCACGTGAAGACCGTACAGTGCAACAAAACTTAGTTGTGCGTATTAAAAGCCCCAAGCACACTGTGCATGTAAGTGGTTAATTCTCACCAAAGGGAAGTCATTTCCAGGTAAAACAGCATCCTCTTTTGTTCCTGCACAAAGCCGATATCATCAAAGCAAATTTTATCACAAAGTGAAATTTTGCCCGAGTATTTTACTAAACTGGTTCTTTACTGCAAGGCTGAGTGTAGAAATTAGTGTCTGGAAATAACATGAGCCACTATGAAAGCCACTGGCTACCAGCTTAAGCCACTTCCCATAGGGGCATATACCACTCGTGACTATGGCCAGTTGACTTGGACATGGTCTAAGTCGAGGCTTCATCTGACATTTCTTTGCATTTATTTCAGTTCAAACTGCAATAATTTGGACTGAAATGGAAGTAAATTTGAAATTTAATAATTGAGATTAATTTGATGTGATTCCATTTTACCATCCTCATGTCTGGGTCCAAGACTGTGCTATGCCTCCGCAGCAGGTCTATCAGCTGCTGTGGGTACCCAGCTAGCTCCTTCGGGTAACACTGTGCCACCTACATGTGTACCATTAGTACACAAAAGACCACAAAAAACTTTTAGTACTAAACTTGAAACTAAGATTTTTCCATGGTGGACTGGCATATGTTGTGAGAATGCTGAGATTACTTTTGGGTAACATTGTTTATGCAGCATTATTAAGTCAACCACTACAAATGCTGACTTAAAAGTCATTTGTAAAAGTTGTTTGTACGATACTTCTCACGGTTACTTCATTTTTTCGCAAAAATGAGGCCTTCCATCAGAAAGTGGTATCTATTACAATGACAGGCTGTCTAGTGTCTACAGCAGCCAAGTTCAATTTCAACACATGTTCCGCATCTACAGATATATGGTGTGCAAAATACATTGAAAATTGTAACAGGTTTATCCCATCACCCACCAAGGTAAACATACAGGAAACTGACTTTACACTCCCTGAAAAGATAACTGGTTTGGGAGCCAAAGCAAAGTCAGTTGGCTGTTGGATGTCCTTAGAAGAGTTTGCTATTTGGGTTGACAACAAAATGCTACAAGTAATCTTTTAAGTCCGACCAGCAAAAGAGTCCAGAGGATCCATCTGCCAAAAAGGAAAAAAAACGGTTCCCTCTTTTTAAAACCTTGACCAGACATTCTTTTAAATTTTGGCCTTTCACACAATAGTTACACCTGTGTAACAATGGGTGTATTGATACATGTGAGTGTGAGGGAGCTTTTGCTGGGGGTTCTGGTACCTGGCAGAAGAACATGACAAGCTCAGCCAGGTTCTTGGAGTGTTGTGTCGGTTTCAGCTGGAAAATCTGCAAGTTGGACTCATAGTGGCGATACTGCTGAAGAAACTGGAATGGTCCAAAGAATGATAATGATAACCATCACAGAAATAAACAAAAAAAATTACATTTGTGTCAGTCAGGTGGCATTACACAAAGAGATCTGTCTTAACAAAACACGTTAGTTTTGGCAACTGTACAATGTACAAAAAAAGTCAAAATGTGGGCAAAGTTTGACAATTGCAGTCTCATATTTCCTACACGTAAGTCAGCTGGCAGGGAAGCATGAGTCATTTCAGAAGGTAATGGCAGCAAATCATTTTAGGAACCATGCAGTTGGTATTTTCGAAGTAAATGCCTCAAACTACCTCTTGTAAAAGGCAAAGTGTGGGAGAAAAATAAGTCACCTTAGCAATGTCTGTGTACAGGTAGGCCTATATCTTATGGAGCTCTTCCCCAAATGAATAATCATTATCAGGCTGCTACTACTATTGGGCCTTGGCCGTATGTCAAATTCACGTCCTAATTGATAAAGTAGTTAGTGGTACTAAAAGTAGTAGGGATGGCAGGACCTGACGGTGGCGCCTATTATCAGATGATGTAGGNCTGTAGCCTAAACCTAAAATTTAATTATCATGGCTATGTTTAAGAAACACATTTGATTGTGACACTATTACTCAGCATGCTCAGCCTCTAATGTTATGCCTTACCATGTTACATGGTACCCCCAGAACTGCGGGATTCGTCCACCGTGGACGACGAACCCCACAGTTCCGGGGTTGGCTTGTACTGTAAATTAATAATAGACATGACAGACAGCATGTGAAAGTCATGATGGTCGTCATGGATGATGGACAATGGTTTACCAACCTCCTCAATATACGACTGTGGGTCCCGTTTGATGAGGTTCTGCAACTGTGGCAGATTGTTCGGAAGCTGGTTTCGGTTCCTGTCGCTCATTTTCTTTCTGAAATTCTTAAAATTAAACGTACAGTATCAGACTATCGGCGGGCCTATTGACTGAATATGAATTAATTAGTGTGTTGTTCGGATGAGGCCTCACGTGTGCGTGTGTAAAATAATCGTCAGGTCTTGTTCATTGGTGCATTTCTGATTACAAGTAGTAGGGTCTAGGAATAAGACTTGATGAAAATCCATTTTGACCGTAGAGGGCGCTTTTAAAAGGCCGTTGTTTCTTAGGCAGAGTGACATACGTAGACCAAGGCCGTTTTCTAAAATCAACTTCGTCTCTGTAAGAGGCTTCGTGTAGGAAACCAAACTCCGATCGTGGGCCTGAAGTACTGTAATATTTGGCTCTTTTGCATCCTACTTGATGCTTTTTGCCACTATTAGACTTACTATTTGGCTTACAACCTCAAAGTCAGGAAGTAAAAAAAAAAGTTGAAGCCTGAGACGGAGCCCAAGTCGAGTATTGGAAAACGGCCTTAGATTCGGCAGGTGAGCGATTCCTGTAATTAAAGTACATGATTGACGGTACATTACCTACTTTTGCGTGTCATATCAGTGCCATGCTGGCAAATAGGAAGTGGAGCCGGAGGTTGAACTTAAGGCGAAGTATTTTCTGTTCGTCACATTTCGACATAATAGGTATTCCAAGATAAGCTCAAAATGCATGACGGAGGGGGAGCGACGAACCCTGTCAAGATCTTTGCCAACATTTTTATTTCTTTCGTCGGAGCCGGTGGATTGGGTCTTCCGTTCGCGTTCAAAACGGTGAGCTGTGTGAAGTGTGCTTGACCAGTTCTGTGATGGCTGTCAAACTAGAATTCAGAAGTTCAGCCACTGCATGCATTGGTATTTTCAAATTCGAAAAAAAAATTGGAAAGAGTTTCACTAAGAACAAGACCGTTTTTTTAAATAACAGCCATCAGAAAGTCATGAAAGTGATAACATGTCATAAAAAGTGAAATTTAGCTGAGAAATTTCGGAAGCATGATGTGGGGTTGCCTACACTTTTTTCAGACAAATAGGCTAGGCTTAGGCCTGAAATAGGCTAGGTTTGTGCACAGGAGTATCAAGTGTTGTCTGTAAATGGTAATCTTTCCAAAGATTTGGACATTCCTTACTTTTGGGACACTTCTACATTGTTGTTTCACTAAGTGTTTCAGTTTCTTACGACACCTTGCAGACTTGGCATAACAAGGTCAGGAGGTGTGTCTGACTTCATCTCTAGTCTGAGTTAGTAAAATTACCTTTGCGGTGTATCACTGTATGTAGCCTCAACAGCTGGGAAAACCTTCCCTTTAATTTATAGGCTTTAGGCTTTGTCAGTTGGTTATACAACTGAAACTGGAGCGTGAAAAATTGAGCCTGTTCAGGTGTCTTATCTTAGGGGGCATGGGGAGGACTTTGTTAGAACAAAGTGACTATAGGCCTGCATGTACATGTATGTAGTTACGGTAACCATAACACAACTTCCTAATTGCATTCATGATTGCACAATTACATGCATAAGGTTTCAATTTCCATTGCGATAGCTAAGTTGGTATGCATGCTGCTCTGCAATAGAGTACCGAAGTGAATACGTCACGCGCACAATTAGTGTGTAAAAGGCATTAGCGCGAGAACCAATGCGTGAACCAACACGTTCGCCTACTCCATTCGTTTGCACTACACATTCTGGCTCACAGTGACGTCACCCTTCGGTACTCTATCCCAGTGTGCCAGGATTGAGTCTGCTGGAAATGTAATTTTTTTTTCCCCATTTTTTTTCCTTCTTTTTTTTCTGTATTTTCTCAGTCAGATGGCATGTTTAATTTCGATACATGTTTTTTGTTGCTTTTTTGGTAGATTTATACCTCTGTAGGATTTTAAAGGGAAATAAAGTCCGAAATTAGTGACCTGGTGACTACATGTACATGTATGTGGTTACAGACATTTAAACTTACATGTATTACAGATGTTGTATGTGATGGTTTGATCATGCAAAAAGTGCTTGATCTCTTCATCTTTGTGTATGTGCTAACCATCAATCATGTTGCAGATTTAGTCATGATGCTGCCATCAGCCAGGAGAGTTTTCTTCTATACTTGCAGTTTCAGAAGATTGTTTCAAAAAAGGGTTCGGTACAGTTTGAGATTTCATACAGGATCGACTGATAGCGATGGCATGATCATGCTTGTAGACCGATCGTGCCCTGCACGTGTATACACATATTTTTGCGTAATTGCCAAAAAGAAGTGTGGGAAGAGAAAAGATGCAGATACCAAGCCTTTTTCATTCTAATAGTGCTGTGCAACCAGAGTTATCCCTAAAACTAATGGGGCCTGTTGTGCACTCTATTTCTCTCACTTTTGGAGTCAGAGATCATGATGAACCCATAGCTCTAGGGCCACTTTGCAGCTACATGTATTGAGTATTGTGCAAATCACTGAAGTAATATTTGTGATAAGGTCTGTCTACTCTCAGGGGGAACAAGAGAGGGCATGTTTTACATGCAAACAACGGTCCTAGGACTGTACATGTATGCTTATGCTCATTTGACTCACGGCTTACTGAGTATGTGCAGCCAATTCATGTTGGAATGCATGGTCTTGCATGCATGGCATCACGTGTACACCAAGCGCATGATGAAGCCTAGTTATAAAAACTTCACACCAGTCTATTGTTCCTTTGCCCTATTTACATAGAAGCAGGGCCTTATAGAAGTAATTAATGATTGCCTAATTTGGTATCTTGATGCCCAAGGATGGATCCAGAACCAATTTTTTGGAGGGAGGCAAACAGTTTGGAATTTTGTTTATTTCTGTAACCTTTGATGGCCTTTTGGAAAATTGAGGCTACAGTTTGGTGATTTTAAACACTTTGGCAGGAGGGGAAAGGAAATAAATTTTAAAAAGTCACTTTTTCCTTATTTTGGGGGGCCCGGCCCCTGTTTTACCCCCTCCCCCCAGTTCCGTCCCTTACTGATGCCATATTTTCACAAGTCACAGTAACCTCACTGATTGTATAGAAATAAATACTCGGTTCCAAATTTTTTTGACACAATTGATACCCAAGAATGTTGGGCAGTTGTTTCATGCTTTAGTCTGGTTTTTGTGTGACATATATTTACAGTGTTAAATTTGAGACTCTCATACACAGTATTGAGAGTCCCAGGTCTTTGGACTAACACCAAATTAGAAATGACTCATTGTTTAAAACATTATCAAATTATTTTTCAAAAGAATTTATTATTTTCAACAATTCGTTTCCTTATGCCACATTTTGTCTTTGTAGGCTGGAATTTTGGAAGGGGTCTTAATTCTTGGATTTGTGTCTGTTGTAAGGTGAGTATTCAAAAACCAAAAGAGTAAGAACTCTCCGTGCACTTTTGCCAGGAACGTTTCTGAATCCTGCAGAATTCATTGTGCCACCAGATAGTGGCATGTTCTTTAAATAAAACTCAGACATCAGTATCATCAATGGTATTGTTAAGAGTAATAACATTATCTTTCCGAGATGTGCCCTGTGATCTAACATTCAGTTTTGCAGATAAAACAGTTGGTTTTAATGGTCCAGTTTTGTTCAGCCAATTTTTAATAGTGAGTTATGAGCACTGCACACAATTAAATGTACTCATGAATTTTGGTGGATCCAGAGAGATGATCATATTGCTTTAGTGGCAAGTATTATATGGCGTCAGCCACTGGCATATATGTCAATTTGTCATGTCAATGGCATTTCCATCTTGTCTTTTCAGCCGGTGTAAATTTTTCAGCAGTCTGCTCTCTTTATGCCGCAGTTGCGTTTTTCCTACAAGTGGTTGCTGAAACCATGGCTAGCTGTCATTGCAAAGTCAAAAGAATGATTCACAAAGGGTTAAAAATCTCATGCAGCCATTGAAACTCAAGATAATAATACAGGTTTTACTAAATATGAAATAAAAATTCAACCCTCTTTCAAATCAAATGGACATATGTACATTTTGAAAAGAAAGAGGTGAAACAAAAAAACCAAAGAGTATTTTTTTTTTGCAAACTTTGGCTGCCCATACAAATTATAGGCAAAACGAGAGTGGTCTAAAATGGTCTTAACAGAGTATAAACACTTAGCTGCATACTGAATCAATGTACAAAAGTGAAAAAAAATCCAACCCACCTTCTTACTCTATTTTTTAAATACCTTGCTATGGGAAGAACTTTTTCAGAGTGGGACGTGTAACAAAAAAATTTTCATTTAAATTTTTACAAATAATTGTTTTATCAGTGTCAAGGCCATGCTCATGCTTATCGACTGCAAGTACAAGTTGGAAGAGAGGCTAGATGTCCGCAGGAAATTCAAAATTGTCAGCAAGGTGAAAGGGGAGGACGTGGAGGAGGAGTTACTGAAAGGGGTAGAGTCATCGGAGGCGTCGGCGCAGAATGGAGAGGCAAGCGGCCAGCGGAGGAAGGGTTCAGACGAATCTGCTGTAAGTGGAAATGGGGCTGTGTCCACAACGACTGGTTGTGGCTGGCAGCTGCACGGGCCTATATGGGAAGTGGTTGCAGCCGCTAGCAAGTGGCTCTCCATAAGCGCATACTGTGTTATTCCAAGCCGTAGCCATAACTTTCAGACAGAAGCTGCGATGCAATTAGGAAACCCCTTATTATCCAGGTTATTTTTCTCAATTTTGGCTGAATAATATTCCTGTATTCCTTGGCTTTTTGCTTGATCACAGATTGATGATTTTTAACTTTCAAACTCTCTTTTAACTCTTTTTTTACTGAAAAAATAAGTTATTCAGAGTGCCTTTCCTGTTAAAAAACATAACTTGTTATTAATCATTAAAAAAAGGAATATGTCATTTTTATCCAAGCAACCACTCTTCTCTTTTTTTTCAGAAATTTTTGCCAGGATGGAAATGTTATTAATGTCTTTCAAGTCCCTTTATAGTCAGTATATTGGAGTCTGTATTCTATCTTTTTGTCTGTTTTTCTGTCCACAGAGTTCAAAGAATGAGATAGATTACAGTGATGTTGGTGAGTTTTCAAGATTACATTAAACCTAAATAATGATATTTTCATTTTTTGTCTGTGGTTGTGCTTTTTCCATTTGTACAATGTAGTTCAGATTGAAAACAGGGACTGTACATATGTACTGTACATAACGTGCCAATGTTATTCCTACATGTTTTAAATGTTTTTGTAGACAGTCTAGTTCGGAGTTTATAAAACTTTCTTTGGGGAATGGAAAATTCAAAACAGGTTGTATTTAATCTTATTCACTAAATAATTGTAGAGATATGGTATGTTTGAATACATATAATGCATGGCACACAGTGAATTCAAACCAGAATGGTTTTATAACATGTTTTCTACAGTACATGTGCATTCATTACATGCATGTTGATCACCTAGTATCAAGTTGGTAGCTGAATATTCAATGAAAATTTAATCTCTAAGGATGATCATTTCGGCTAAAATTATTCCAGAACTGGTGTTGAATTAATAATTGCTTGCACAGAGTTGGAGTGTTTAATTTATCAATGTGGCAAACTGTTCTATAAGGCTTTTATCAAACTGAGGACGTGTGTGGTGTGTAATACGGTGTGCATAAACACACTACATACGTGTATCTGCACAACGATATACCAGAATTTTGATAAACAAGAACTGAAAGATATGAACAGCAAGCACACGCTCCAGTCATACATGTAATTAGATGCACCAACAGGACTTTGTGATGGTAAAAAAAAACAGGGACGATTTTAATTGCACAATTTCACAGAAAATTCAAGTTGGCATCTTTGTCCATAAATTGTGTGTTGTATCAAATGCATAGTCAATTTCTAATCTTTGCATGGCTATTCTAAACCAGTGTCAAGGTTGTTCAACATGTTTATGCCAATGAAATGTCTCTCTTCATGTGGTAAACAGTAACGGCATAAAATACACGTAGGTAAACTGCTTCATATATTTGGTCTCATTGGGTCGTTTCCGTTTGCCTGGGAAAATTCCTTGGCTCAGTGAGGTACACATACAGCACAGACTGCTACTGTAAATGGCATTAACAGCACTATGGCTTCACCATCAGTTTTTCCGGCATCAAGGACATCATGTTATAAAGAAATAGACTTCAAAGGGGGTGATTGTTCTGGTATTATTTGATGGAGTTGGTGTTTGCACAAATGTAGCTTTAGTCGCTGCTTTTTCTTTTTTTTTTTGGCTTGCCCATTTTAGTGGTGTGAATTCATGGGTGGTACAGGGACTACATATGCATAAGGAACCATAATAACATAAAACTTGGTACCTGGATACTTGTAGAATGAACCCAACCCTGAAACTTAAGAGAAAAAAATGAGAGCAGCACTGTCTGTAATAAGCAAGAAATCCTGAATTACCAAACAATCTCTGAAATCAGAACACCAATACATTTTTATCCTGTGGTAAACAAGTCTTTCTTTTTTTTTCTTTTTTTGATCATGTCATTGTGGCAAAAGAACATATGTCTGATGCTGCACCATAGGTCACAGATTAAGAATTGTGAGCAAATTTGAAATCTGTCTTTGAATTTCATTTAACATAGTTTTTATTTTAAGATTTCCCCCCAAAAGCCTTTCAAAACCACTTTTCATCATGTGAGTTGTTACGAATATCTGGTTCCCTGGCTTGAAATATATTTTCAGTTTTGAACCACAGTACTTGGGTACTTTGTTGTAAGTCGCTCTCCAAACATGGCAGACTCTCTCAAGAAAGAGACAATATCTGCATTAACTTAAAAAGTGCTTGACAGAGCCAAGTCTTATGACAAGCATGATTCATAATGTGTCATACCGTACCTCTAAAAGGTTGAAGATCAGTCCTTCCTGTTATTTTCCCTCGTAACTTTTCAGTGCAGTGTCTTGAAAAATAAAGTGACAGCATTGATAATCTCTCTGTGTCTCTTTTCTACATTTCAATTAGGTTTTTATGCACTTGGAAGTAAAGGCAAAGTTATCGTTGACATCTCTATTGTGGTGTCTCAAGTTGGTGAGTGAAGCTACAATACGACATGTACTCTAAATCAAGCATAATTTGGCCATATGAAACATGGGCAACCAGCCCAAATGTAATGGAATGACTTTGTAGTGTATGGTTTTTACATAGTTTTAGCTACCCATCTTTTGTCTGCAACAGCTACAGCATTTATTGAGGGGAAAAAAAAGGGAATTTCATTATTTGAATAATTATTTATTTTAAATTTGATTTGATTCTCATTAATTTTGGTTAGTGTCATTTTGGATAGCAAAATAATTCTTCTTGTACTTGATCACATTGTAAACTGAGATTCAGTGTCGTGTATTCACCCTGGGGCAGATTCATGTTGCTGATGAGTGCAGAAACTCTTTCTTAGCAAAATAGGTTACCAGCTGAAACGTCATGCAGTGCAGCTCGTAATGGGTTCACCATTTATAGTTGCCAAGCATTATTTTCTTCTTAGGAGCTGTATGAACTTTAACACATCTCAGACCAGATGTAAATAATATTTCTTCTAGATTACTTACTCTTGTGTCGTTCTTTGTTTGACCGTTGGGCAGGTTTTTCCTGTGCCTACCTGATCTTTATCTCCAGCAACTTGGTCACGTTTGTCCCGGGCCTCAGCAAAAATGGCTGGATCGGCTTGATGATGGCCCCTCTGACCCTGCTGTGCTTGTTAAGACACCTCAACAGATTAGCAATCTTCAGGTGGGCAGCCTTAGGCATGCTATTGTCTGTTAAACTTTGTTTCTGTGTAAATGATTGCTGTGCAGATTCCCGTGGCAAAAATAATCATACATGCGTCACACAACTAGCATGCTATTTGGGCTGAAAAAGGCTGCTAGGTGTGAAGTAATGTTTGTGCTTACAATTCGACAAAATTTGATTTTACATTTGAGGAAGTTGGATCAAGAAGTAACTTGTATATAATGCACACTATTCAGTGATGATTAAAGTAAAGTATTCTGGCATATCAAGGTTTCTGGACTAATAAAGGAAGTTTTACTTGACAGTTTGGATTATTTTCACAAATTATTTTTAGGTGCAGTAGCATGGTACTAACCCTCTAATACCTTGTAGTTTGGTCCTTTTGCCTTGCTCCAGCTTGTTTGCAGACTTTGCCAACATGTTTGCGTATTCCGTTGTCTTCTGGTTTGACTTTGAGCATGTGCAGAACGTCCGGTGAGTAAAAGCAGTTTCAAATCTATGTTTGACCTCACATGTCTTTCTTGCTTCACCATGTTTATGCTCTACTGGAATCGTAATGGACCTTCCCAACTGGTCACTTTGTATTTCTCTGCCTTGCCAAATTTTCTCTTCTCTACAGTATACACCCAAAGCAGATGTCTCTCGTTGGGTTTCCATTTTTTCTTGGAATCGCATTCTACTGCTACGAGGTACTTTTTTAGTTTTGCATTCTTCGGTTACATCATGTTGCAAGATTTTTTTAAAAATTATCTTTGCCATGTAGATGTTATTCTTGTCAGCTAATGACTGAAGGACAGTCCGGATGTCCATCAACTGAACGACCCAAAGGATGTCATTTTGATAGAGCTGCTCAGGGGACAATAGCGTTTAGGCAAATTTACGCGTTCATTTAAAAAAAAAAGCTGGGAACCAAGACATGGGCCTCACCCAAGCAGCAACCAATAATTGGAAGTGAACAGTGGATATTTCATTTGTGAAGCTGTACGCACTGTATAGGAATAATCTATTTTAGATTCACAAGATTTCATTTGATGTAAAGCCAAGGCCAGAATCTCCATTTTTTTAATCCTAGACAGCTGTGATGAATCGATTCAAGGGATTACATGCATGAATGTTTATGCATGGAAAAGTCATATTTAATATTGTGTTTGTTTGCAGGGGGCTGGCATGATCTTGGCATTAGAGTCCTCGGTTTTAGCATCAAAGAGGCCTAAGTTCAGAAAGTAAGTTAGTTTCCTGGTAATGAAACCAAGCATGCCTCCAAAGTACGAAAGCCTGTAAACATTAAAGCTTGTGTAAAGAAGAGAATGGAGAAGGGTTCCGTTGTAGAGGTGGGAGGAAATCCTCGGGTAGGTTGTCCAGGGACTAACCACAGAATCAGGTAGGGACTGCCAAAAGCCTGACCCAGGCTACAGACGCCAACCTGACTTCCACTTTTTGCATGGTTTGGGGGATGATTGAATGTCCAGCATTGATAATCATTCATTCGCTGTGTTGAACATGGTGGCCCAAGGTTGACAATGAGGAGAATTTCAGGCAGTCTGAACAGCTCAGGTGATCCAGATTTTCCTTTGGTTTTGTTACTGCCATTTTTTATAACAACCATCAACTCATATAGCAACTGTTTCTAAGACAGTGAGCATGCTAATTTTACCAATTTTCCTTTTTATATCTCCAGAATCTTTATATTTGCCCTGGTTGTCGTTACTACGCTGTATATAAGTTTTGGTGTGTGTGGATACCTGGTAAGACATCTGTAGCTACGTATACTCTTAAATCCCTTTCACATCGTTGTGCATTGTGTGGTAGAAAGCGAGCAGGTTTGTTAAGAACTTCACTCAATGATGCATGGAGACTCTCAGAGGCTGATTTTTGTCTTATGGCTGTACTATGAAAACAGCTGCAACATTCCATCTCTGTGTTGAGTTGATTAGAAAAGTGATATGTTTTACTTATCTCACTTTGCTTGGTAAAATTCGTCATCAAACTTCAGCACGCAGCAGGTTGGCCATCCAGTATTCTGGTTCTACCAACCTTCAACATAATTGGAACATTCTCCCAATCACGCACTGTGATTAAACCCTGTTGATTTTCACTTCATACTGTCTTATTTTATCGTCTTTTTTTTTCTTCCCTAGTCTTTTGGACCTGAAACAGAAAGCATCATCACGTTAAACCTTCCCGAAGGTAAGTTCATCCTCAGCACACAGAGTTGTAGGGAGAAAAGTTATCGTGAAAACACGAGAAAGAGGAAAAAAGGACCAGGTATGAAAACCATTGTTCAATTTTGGAATGTGTATCAACTTTTCAGAATCGCAAAGTATTTGTCAAATTTTCTAAGAGTTTGTATGGGTTACAATGTTCATGGGTAACAGAAAGTAACATATCTATCACACATGTACATTGTACTTTTTCATTTAAATTTCCATTGCATGAAAGAGAACAGGAAAAGGTCAAACTGATCATCTGATGCAGTTTTATGCCAGAGTTTGCCTTAAGCATCCGTGACAACTTCACAGACAAATCCAGTGGATTAAATATAATGCCCTGTTTTTATCCCCCCAAACCCCAGGAATTATTCCAGAGCTTGTCAAAAGCTGTCTGTGTTTCTCACTGTTCTTCACGTATCCCGTCATGATGTTTCCCGTCGTGGTCATCATGGAAAATAGATTACTTCAGGGCACGTACAAATCCACATCCACTGGGGTAAGTTTGGACTTAAAAGTGCAACATTTTGTATCAGAAATAAAAAAATCAGACGTAGGAGGAAATACAGTGGTCGAAATGTCAGAGCAGAGCTTACCTTGATAAAATAAAGAAATAAAATTGAACAGAAAAAAGTGCTATTTGTGTAAAGAATCTCTTCCACTCGATAACTTGTGGGCATGTAACGACTGGCACCGATACAGCTGCTTCAGATTTTGTGTAACAAATCAAGGATTTTTAAGTAAGGTTTTGTCCTTCGTCTTTGTTATAAATACTCTATGCTTAGCTCTTTATGAGAGCTCGTTAGAAAAGAAAGGCTTTGAAAAGTCAGGACCAAAACCTCAGTAGATGTTTTCAGTTGCCTTTGTAGGGAGCCCCTCATGTGTTAAATTACAGCTTGTATTTATGAACAGTACCACAGCAACACGGACTACAATTTGTTTTTCTGCAGTGGAAGGTTGCATATTTTACATGGGTGTTCCATGCACTGTCAACTCACTGTGGACCCATGAAGTGAAGCATACAGTAGTTTTGATGCACCTCGAAATGCAGTGTGTGTTGTAGTTGAGAACAGACACAAGACCAGACACAAGTAACAGTATAAAGGAGTGGTTTTTAATTGAGGTTCATTTGAACAGTTTGTGACTGAAATCTGACTGGAGGTCTTGTGTTCACTTTGTGGTGGTTTTTATGGGGTCCTTGTGATGGTCTTAAAGGGTCTTGACATCAACACTGACAAGGAGACGAGTTGTCCACAGACTTTATACACGCAATACTTCAGGTTATGGTGTGACAACTATCCATGATACATCAGTTCATGATGCAACCTACGAAATAAAGGTCTAATTGGCATGAGCAATAAGTGAAGTAAAGAAAGTATTTACGCGGTCGGTGTGTTGAGCCATACTTGTACCTGCTTCAGTCACCAGCCAATGAGAGTTCAAATGGGTAATTCCAGAAATTAGGAATCCATTTTGTGTGTGTGTCCCTGTCACATCTGACGTGATTTTGTAAGTTCAGAACACATTATCTAATTTTTAAGAGTGATGAATTAATGTAAATTACCTGCCAAACAAAAGATAATAGTTTGAAATCATTTCCGGTGATTTCCATGTCAAATAACAAAGGCCAGATATAACGGACACAAAAAAGTCACACTTTTGGACCCGTAATTTCTGGAATTACCCAAAATCTCAAGTTAGATACATATACATGTACCATTATATGCTAATTCAACTTCAATAGAGTGGGCATCAGATTGTTATATGAGCTAGTTTTGTTTTTTAAGCAAAGTCCATACAAGTGCACTTCAGAAATCACAGACTGATTTAGAAGCAGCAAAAACCACTTTCCGTTGCCTGCAGAACGTTCTCCGCTCAGGGATGGTGTTGTTGACGGGCATTGTGGTGATCCTGATACCCAACATTGCAACGCTGATGGCGCTAGTGGGAGCCACCTGCTGCACTCTGCTGGCGTTCATCCTACCAGGGATATTCCACATGAGGATATTTCAAGAGTGAGTCGCATCTTTAATGCCTGGTTTAGATTCTGTGACTAGGGGGCTCCGTCTGTCTCAAAACGTTGGATCCAGTCGCGTAACTTGGGTGAAATTTTGAGGGGGCACCTGGGGGGTGAGCATATATTTCAGAAGGATACAAAAGCAAGTTAACTGTGACTTGTATAAGCTGTGCACATTTTGAAATTACAAAGGGGGAGGGGAAGACTAGGAAGAGCACTGACTTTTGCTATGGGGATGGGGCACACTCCTATACCCCCATAGGTATGCTGTTAATTGAACCTGTTCAGTAAGACCTTTTCAATGTGGGTATAATTCACGTACAGAATACGCAATAGGTCATACGTACACTGCTGGGATCAGATAACAGTGCACCTGTTTAAACTAGGTAACAAATGGCTGAACTGATGTCTGGCAGATGTGCAGTTTGCCCATGACTGTTTGTCTGGCTGCCCCTCAGAAAGATTTGTTGAAGAAGCTGTAGACCAGCATGTTGAAGAAGCTGTTTGCAGTGGCCAGCCAGGTGTTGAGCCAGTTGGGAGAAGTGGCATGCATTTTGCCTTCTGAGATAAATTGCATTGGTTTGAAGGGAAGAAATTTAATCAACGTATTTTAGGATGAGGAAGAAATGGAGTTAATTGATCACCAGGGCACAGAAGTGCTCCCTAGTGTTGTTTAAAAGAACTGATATAAATGATGACAATGCTAGTCGCGCGACTCCTGTGTAGACAAATTGGTGCAACAACACAAGAATGTAAGTTATTTTGGTTTAATTTGTAGGTCGTTGACGAGAGGACAGTGGGTGTTTGATGTCTTTCTCATAGTCATGGGAATCATTGCGTAAGTGTAATATTCTGGCCATTTTTCTTTCAGTGCTGCACAGATTTATTTTTTATGCATTTTAAACAATCCTAAGGGGAAGAGAGAGTCATCTCTAGTGACTGGAAGCTATTAAGTGATTGTGAAAAGAACATATCGCCGATTTTTTTAATGATACTGTGCAAGTGATTCTAGAACCTTCAAAACATTTTACATTCCATATACATGAACACGGTTTTAAAGTAAATGTGTCGGTCATTTTGGAAAGTGTAGGATCTTTTGTTCTCTGTAATATCCCCCTTCCTAGAACTTTTGGTCCAACCCCTCCTTTAATTTACACTTGAATGGACATTGAACACGTCTGTAATAGAAATATTTTGAATGGAAATCCGCGCATACTTTTTTTTCCCCACAGGGCATGTTTTGGCACTTGGGATGCTCTGAAGCGGCTGTTTCCAGGTTTGGTGCCAGAAAGCCTCATTTTCCTCACTACCTCAGAATCCCCAGCAACTACAGATGATCTGCAAGCCCTCAATGCCCTGATGAATGGAACAGGAGAGACATAGCACAGGCAGGCAACACGATGCTGTGGAAATAGAAATCGGTAAACAAGCTACATGCGCTCACACAATCAGAAATATTCCAGGCTGCAAGAGAGTTCAACACTGCCCAGGCGCTTTGTAGAGTATAGGACTTATTGTCTGCTTTTTTAACCACTTCCTGCCGGGGCAGTTATCAATGTTGACGATGCTGGGCCGGGATATTTATCATTTTTTTCTGTTTTTGAAATTCTTTAAAAATTCCTATCTTCCTTTACTGGACACTTACAAACATGTGAAGGACTGTCTGGTGTCCACTCTAGCCTGACAGACAAAATTATTGACGCCCGAGTATTTCAGCCAGGCCTGCAACCTTGTAAAAAGAGCCCACAATGTGCGGTGTTGTATAACTTTCTTTTGTTCAACCTGGCTCAGTGCACTGCTGACCTCTTTTCAAAAGGGTCCAGATTAGCATGCAGCGGTGCTGTGTGGCTCTTCGCTGCGGTGGTGGAGCGCTTTTGTCCCCGTTGGTAATCCGCTCGCTCTAAACACCCCAAACCGTGGTATACTGTTTCAAAACAAGGCTGGATTATCTCCACTTTTGAGAGTGAAAAAATGTCGGTAATGCCTAGCAGCCTGGTCTTTTGTTCCGAGTATGGTCTCTTGTTACAAGGCCCAGTTCCCTTTGTCCGATTTCGGAGACCCTGGCCAGGCATATAAAGCATACGTGTCCGGATCATGAATCCCCGGCAGGGAGTGGTTAAACAGCCAAGAGAACCTGTCATATAATTTTACCATCCAACTCTTTCTAGGGTTAACTGTATAGATCTGCCTACATGTGTTACAGGCTTCTGTATGGAAAGTTAAAATCCTTATTTGGAGGGAGAGGATACATGTACATCAGCCTCAAAATGCTAACCTTCTGGAGAAGTGCCAAAATCGTTTCTTTTTTCTTTCAATGTTTTAATAGTAAATAACATTTTCGGAATTGAAGATTTATTTGATTTTACTCTGGAGGTTCCAGGAGTATCAGCTGCTTGTAATTTATCTTATGTCATTCTTAATCATGTGCTACCTAACTCTAAAATTCAGCTTCCAGTCCATGTTATTTATTTCTGCCGGCCATTTATGCTTTGTTTTGGTAAGAATCAATACGGGCGATTCACAATACAGTGTGGCACCAAGAGTTTGCTGCAGACAGTCCACTTTTCAAGTTTACGGTCGACACGCTGCTGCGATTGAAGGCACTTTGGTACGTAACTTGAGGATATGTGATTAATCGAGTTGTTCCCTGCATCACACAGAACCATCATTTTGGCTACCTAACTCCCATTTGCAATAGGCACTTCAAAATTTTCAACCAAGATGAATATTCAGAAAAATTGAAGTTTCCCGTGCACAGCGCAGTAGTAGCAAATTAAGACTTTGTCGACTATTTATCCCATAATGCACTTCAAAACGACCTCTGCTTGACAGCGTCTTGGTGGTACCCTGCATTGGGAATCTGAAGTATTTCTCTTTTTTTTTTAATTTGCAAAACTGTTTTAAGCACTGAATTTGAAACTAAATTTGAAGGGTTCAGAATGTATTTGTGCTACGGGAAATTTGAAAACATTCCATTATTACTTTGGATTAGTTTAGAACAATTCTGGTTTTCCCCTTTCCCGTCCTGTTTTTGTTGATTGAAGTATATGTATTAATGGTATTTTTCTTCCTGTCATGCAAGTCCATCGATACTTGGACATGGATACAATGTCACTTTGGAAAGGGAATCTGTTGTGCTTTAAAAGTTTTTTGTTTTGGAGAGAATGGAACAGGCTAAATACTCTTTAAAAATCCAGTCAGGCAATTTGAGATTACCCGTCATTTTCTGAGAAATAATGGTGATTGCAACATGTAATGCAGTGTCCGTTTCTGTGTATGGAGTGTGTCCAGTAATGCTGTAACGGCTTGGATGTTACGCACATTCCAATGACAATATGCTTTGCTATGTACAGTGTGTATTGTGAAGGCAAAAGACATTGAAAATAACTCCTGTAAACAGAATTGTACTTAGTGGTAAAGTTCTGTTGCTTTGCTCTGCTGTATGCCATGGATGCAATGAAGTCTAATGCAGTACAGTACAAATCCATATTCAAGCAATACTATAACAATTCTTAATGGCAGGTGTGTTCAAATGGTCTCGCACCGTAGTTGTGGGGACATACACTTGATATTTCACCTACTTTGTGGGGACCAAAACGTTGTGGCGACTCAGAAATGTCCCCACAACTCTGTTCAAATTTCCCTGATAAAAGAACTTGTCCCCTGAATGCGATGAATGCCTACCCGCAGATACATGTATGTACGGTGCAGTTAAGGAAAACTGATGGGTCCTGCGAGTTTTCGGTTGTGTCCATCACAAGTCGTATCGCACCGGTAGATAAACAAAATGTCACGTTACTAGTTACTCTGGTTACAAGCAGCTACTTACGAAATTAATGCAGACATTAAGTTGAATAGCTTGTAACGTCACTTGGAACTGAATTCCAAGGGCTTTCCAACCAATCAGGCCTGCCTATGTGTACATGCATACTGTATATGCAGATGGCCAGAGCATGTTCACACATCCCTTGGGACAAAGTGGTTAATAGAGCCAATCAACTATTATGAGCAGGCCTATTTATCTTTAAACAAAGTCAGCAATTAGCACGGATAACTATTTTTCTATTGTATATTTGCTTGGTTCTAGTACATGTAATATCTAGACCAAGACTTTTTTCCTGGACTGTCCAACAGTAATCCAAGACAACCAAGACCAAGTTTTGAAAATTCAAGAGCTAGATATTGACATGGAACAACAAACAGAACTTGTCAAATACAAACCAGGCAGGTGATTTGGGTACCATACGTGCAACATATATTCAGGAGGTCCTTTTGTAATGGCAGAAGAATTTTGCCCAACCGTTGTAAATATTAACCGGGCCTTGCCAGTATCCCCAAACTGAGAACGGTTACAAATCTTTTGCAGTTGCTACAGGCCAGCATGAGCTTACATGTGAGAGGACCGTGCTCTCACAAAGAGGACCATGTTTGCACAAAAAGTACACATTTGGTGCCCAAAGTGTAACAAGCATATGATGAAGTCCAAATGATAGACCCAGCAAGTTAATGGTGTATACTTGGAAATGGATGCTGGGCTACTAGAAAGTGCAATCAGTGACTGACAAGTGGACCAGTAGCTGCAACTCATTTTACGATACAATTCTATGTCTTGTACCATGTCATTTTCCATTCTGGCATTGATCATTTAACATGAATGATTGTGATCATCGGGTTGATTGATGCTTTTGAATCATTTCCTGTGGAAATGACTTTTCATCCCCTGGGGGAGGGGGGAGAAAGATCCGTAATGTCAGATTTTTATGCTTTAAATTCCCTTTACGTGATTCATAGTATCCCTGTACATTATTTGTAAAGCAGATATTTTGACTTATTTATTAGTCAATCCTTATTCATTACTTTTGTTTGTAAAAAATAAACTTTAGTTTTTCTTTTTCTACATAATCACTCTGTGTGAGTTTTTTTCCTTTAAATCAACATGCTGTCACCTGATTAACCCTAACACTCCTCAATCCTTCACCTGTTGGAGGATTGAGGAGTGTTGGGGTTAATTATGTAAAGTTCATGAATAAAGGTCTGAAATGAATAATAAGTAAGATTTGAAACTTTGAAACAATCTGCATGGTGGAGGCTATACTAAAAGAGAAGGTTTTTCAGGCAGAACATGTGAAATCAATCTCTTCAAAAAAAATGAAAGATGGAACAAAAATAGTAACGTACAGAAAAAAAGACGAAATAGTACACTTCAGTTCATTTATTTACATTACAAACTCAACAGAAATGTACAGTACAAGAACTGAACAAAAAGAAAGAACAAAAAACAAGGCTTGCTGTAAATCATTCAGCTGTGATAAAAGTACATGACGAAAACATATTGGGACCAAAAAAACCAAAATACATTCTTTTGTGTAAACCAATAAATGAAGTATTTTAATAACCATTTTAGATTAATTTTGCTCCCCGTATTGCAGAGTCATTTCAAAGGTTAGGGGGAGATCTGTTTAGAGCGGGTTTTAAATAAAGTGACAACCTGTTTTCTGATTGTCAAAAATCCAGAAAGCCTGAAATAGACTAGTATTTGACAAAAAAAAGCATTCACATGCTTCCACGAATAAAAAACATATCCTCTCTCATGCCTTCAACAGATTGAAACTTGGAGATGTGGCTACACAGTATGTATGCAAACACGACACAAGGGGAAAAAGCTGAGATATTTTAAAAAATAGGAAAGCAAAGATTGGTTGCTCTGCGAACCACCTGTACTGGCAATATACCAATATAGCCGTTTCACAATAGCGCGCCACCAAGAGTTTGCAACACGGCCAATCATAACACGCGAAATTTGTCGACCCTTTCCAAACGCGCATTGGGTCGACAAATTTCGCACATTGTGATTGGCCAACGCATTGCAAACTCTTGGTGGCGCGCTATTGTGAAACGGCTGTATTGGTATATTGCCAGTACAGGTGGTTGGCAGAGCAACCAATAATTTTAGGTTGAGGGTACAGTTTTCTCCACTGAATCTACTTACAACATCTCTATTCCAAGCCGTTGTCACTGATGCATTAAGTGTCACAGTGTCAGCTCTCAGAGAACTTGGAAGCGAAGATCTTGGCTATCCGTCTGGCCTCCTCTGCAGTGGGCAGCTTGTAGGCTGGCTTTGAGGGCAGCCTTGGGGCCCGCGACCTTGCTGACGGGTGACGGGATGCTAGTCGCCGAGTCAGCTCTCTGGCTGCATCTGTCGGTTGTGACGTTGGCTCCTAAAAATGGATAGCAGTTGCCCCATGGGCCAATTATCAAACAGAATGCAAATAACCTCGCATCACATTGATCACATTTCTGAAATCCCTTTTCACTCCAAGGCTCCAGCTCAGAACCGTTTCAAATAAGAAGAATGATCCTTTGTTATTTTGGAGGAAGAGAGAAACAACTCGCCTCGTCGTCTTCAATCTGTCTTGGCTGGGCTCGTGGCAAGATACCGGTGACGTTGTGAAGCGCCCTCATTGATGCCTCTAAATCTCGCGGTGGAAGGAAGAAATTTGGAAGTTGGGCTGGAGGTAATTTGGCACTGAACAACTCTGGTCAAGAAAAATTAGGCTTGACAAGTTTGTATTGAACAACCAACTTTTGCCTATGGCAAAGACACAGCCGCGACCTATGCCCTATTCCAGATCTGTACATAATTAGTAGCTCAAAAGGCTACTTTTTCACATTATACAATTCATCATGAGACTAAAAAATACCAAGTATATATGTATTTTGCCATGCCAAAATTGTATACGGCAAAGACTTCAGCATTAATTATATACTTGTAGAAACAAATTCTCACCCACATTTCACCTTTTGCCTTTACACCACATTTTCCCTTCAGTCAGTATTTTATAGATCCTTAATGTTTTGTGGCAAATCGGAAAAGGATACGACGAGTGGTTGGCACTGCCTGGTTGTGCTCTGCGTGTTTCTGCTCCGGTCTGCTGTTTGGTCTGTCTGGAATCGATGGTGATTGCCATTGAGTCGTCGTCGCTGTCGTCAGGACTGCCAACACCTCCAATGTCTTCTGTTCCTTCTCTTCTCCTCTGGTTTGACCCGTCCTGTTGGGACACAACCACTTCCTTTGAACACTTGTCAGCGTTGCAGTCTGAGTTCAAAGATGCTTCGACTCTTTGGTGGTTGTCACTATTTCCGCTCATCATTTGATCCCTGTCAGTGTCTGCAGTGATCCTTTGGTTTGAAGGCTCTCGTTGTCTGCTGGCATATTGAGCTCCATCAACGTCTTCTGAAAACTCTGGCCGGGGTCTCATCCCTACCAAGTTGCCTTGGCCAAAATTTGAGTCCACTCCATCAGACGCATCTTGGCTTTTCGAGATGCCCTTGCTAGATGCAACTGGACTCCCTTCTTGGTTATCAGAATTGGCAAAGTCTCCGTCGGTCATCCTTTCACCATCATTATCTGCAACTGCCTCCAGGGCGACATTCACCATTTCCTCTCTGTTGTCATCCTCTCCAAAGTCAGGTTTGGCAATTTCATATGTTGAATCCCCTGTCCTTTCATCAACAGCCCCTATTCTTCCATTCGACTCTGTGGATACTTTATCAGCATCAATAGCAGTTCTGAACTGGCTAGATGAACCTTGTCCTAGGTCAAGCTTCTGTTTTTCTCCTACAAAGTCCACATCGGGGGTTTGACCTAGCTTGTAATCATTTCCATCAAATTGGTGTCTTCTTAACATTTCAAGGCTGGTCTCATCATCTTCCGCTTTGTCGCCAGACAGCCTTTGTGTGTCCAGTTCACTTCCTCGCTGATTCTGTGTTCCCCTTGTATAGACTGCATCAGGCCTGACGCCGTTGCTAAAATTTGCAGAGGAGACATCATTCAAGGGCCTGGGCACGATGACATCTCCATCTGGTTCGCTACCTTCCTCTTCTCTGTCCTCCTGAAATTGCACACTGTCTTCCCAGTCGCTCTCGGGTACTGGTGATGTGGCATCTTCCGTTTCAAGGTAACGATTTTGCCTGCCGGCTCCCTGTCCATCCACATCACCGGAGATGTACTCTGCATCCTCTTGTCGTAGATCAGCCCTGACTTTCTCTAAGATGTCATCATCACTCGTCCTTCTGTGACTGGATTCGTCAGGCAGCTCCAAAGGATCGATGGTGGGATACTGCACTTGGTCTCTGGAGTTCTCATCCCTGCCGCGGTCACCGAGTATTCTCTCCATGGGAATGTGAGGACTTTTCACTGGCTCAACAGAAGGTGTGTTTTCATGGGGAGTAGGGCTGTCCTGGGGTGGATCAGAGGCCAATTTCTGCTGCAATCTCTGGTAGACACTGTCCAGCTCTTCCAGATTTTTTCTGTAGTGGAGAATTGACATCGAAAATGGGTTACTGACACTAACTGATTGAGACATACTCTAAAGAGAAACCCGAGGGGCATGCTATTTCAGTACTAATCAATCCTGATTCAGCAGTTCCCAACAGCCACAGATGGCCATACAGAGACCAAGTTTAGATTGCTACCTAAGGCTGCTGTTTAGCAACTGATATTCATTCCTCAGACCATGAGCAAAAATTGAGGTAAAGTGCCTCCAAAAGCTAGCACAGAGTTTTTCCAGACAAGTCTTTCTTTCACTAGTGCCACTTTGAAATAGAATCTGTCAAGTTTTTATTAAGTTTTTAGTAATTCATGATTAGAAAAAAAGAAATAGTGAGAAGATAGAAAAGAAGTGAGAAGCAGCATTTCGTGGGTTTTCAGTCTTTTTTTCACGCAGTGGTAAGGCATGATCTAACTTTGTCAATGTATACCTGAGGTTTCCCATTAGAAATGAGTTGGAGACAGCTGTAGGTACATGTGATGGGCCCACATCAACAGAGATGGTTGGTGCCATATTTACTCCTCTCTGGCTGTCCCTCCCCTGCTCAAAAGTGGTGGGGTCCTGTTGCCGTGACCGCAGCCTATGATGGAGGTCAGCATGGAACTTGCGAACATTCTGGAGGTGCTCTTGGTAGTGGCTGGACGGCGGTAGGGTTGACTTCGGAGGGGACTGTCTGGCAGAATGGCTGGCTTGGTGGTGACCTGGAAGTGTTGTGAGTGGAACGTGGGGGAAACCTTGCGCGAAGATGGCCGACGTATTAGGGCTCGTCTGTCCAAATCAAAACAAGCAAATGCAATTTAGATTTCTCATCCTTAAACGTAAAGACATGTATCTGAGCCATACTGACCCTGCATCAATGGGAATGCAGCCTAGCGGTTGGCATGTCAGGGTTCTGAATCAAACTGCTGCTCATTAGCTGTGGCCTTTGGCATGTCATGTCACTTCCACTTTACCTTTCTCCACCCGGGAGTATAAATTGGTACTGTGTATCAACCTGCAATGGACTGGCATCTGCTCCAGGGAGAATAGAAATATTCTTCCTTTTCTGACCCTGCGCCGGTGGTCAAAAGGTTAATCACATACTGCTTAGTCTCTGACTCCTACTGAAAGACCACGATGGTCTGGCTAACCTGCCGCTTGGGCGAGCGTTTGAGAGGCGACACGCTCTCCCTGGGCGTGATGGACACCTTGATCTGTCCCTGGCAGTGGCCACTGAAGTCCAGGATGTTGTACCAGCCGTTGAGGCTGCGGAAGCCGGCCAGGAGTGGGGCTAGGTCCACCGAGGCAAAGCCCAGCATCCGATCGCTGTTCATGTCAGGCTCGGAGGATGTCTGGTGCCACACCTTAAAGATGAAACTCTGCAACAGGGAGAGGAAAAGTATACCAAGAGAAATGTAGGAATTCCATGCTTATGAGATGTCAATCAAGCACACATTTTTGAGGTTTCCAACACTGCATCAGCACAGTATCTCCAAGCATGAAGTTCCTTCAAGCATGAATTTTAATGGTAATTCAAATTCATCAAGCAGAAAGGTTTTGAACCCCCTACCTGGCGATCAAGGACCTCAGCACTGATCCTGACATCCTGTTCGAATCCCCACACAGGCTGGGCAGTATCACGCACAGTGGCTGTACAGATAGGGGGTCCCTCAGCTGATTGGAATGTCACGTAACAACTGGGCAGACCAGCCTCTAGTCTGTCAACAGAAATGAAGTGTCAGAATTCTTCACTGCATTTTATTTTTTTAAAAAAGAATTCAACAAAATCTTAAATTTTTCAAAATCTCTGGTGAACTTTCTAGCGGTCAATTCAAGCCTTTCAAGATTCTGGCCTGATGTGATGGTTGCCCATAATAGTCATGGAATAACTGGAAAACAAGGAGCAGTGCTTCCATGTGTCATCTTCATGTATGGTTGGGTACATCAGCCATGCCAAAAACTTTATCATATCAGCAAGTATAATGGTGATCATCCACACCAACAGGTTGGATTTTTTTTTAATCAACAAAGGAAGACTATGTGCATTGCGCCATGGCAACATAACATGAAAAGATTATCTACTAATTATAAGCTAAAGCTCGGTCAGGTCAGCGAGCGCAATGAACAACCCACGCTCAAGAAGTTGGATGCTTGACAACTAGAACTGTGGTCCAGACCATCACAAGTCGCTTTTATCTCGGTTCATTTGAACAGCGTATGACTTAGCTTAAGACAGAACGACTGTGATCATAGACTAAACCACAGCCCTATTTTTCGACGACAGAGAGCCGATGATGTGCCCCATGTCGACAGCAGTCAGATCAGAATAGGAGATCGCTTCTCTACCTGTTACTGGAAGGGACTGACATGAGATGCATCGCCCTCTCCACAGCCACACCCATCAGAACTGGCCTCCTCATTCTTCTCTGCTCTTCCTCCTGTTGTCTCCTCTCATCTTCTTGTCTGCTCTCTGCCTCCTCGGTATCCAAGGCATGCTCTGGGGGACGAGACGGCTGGGCGGAGGCAAGATGGCGTGAGTGGGGTGAATGGGCTCGCCCGACCCCTTCTTGCAAGGGGACCTCGGCTTCATCAGATGATTCCTGGAATAGGTCATTATCAAATTATGCACATAAATTGAAAAGATGTGTATTAGGTGCACACTAAATAAATCACTTGAAAACTACGAAGTGCTGCTTTATAGTTCGTGAAGAATTTTTGCTTACTTTTGTACCAAGATTAAGATTAAAATATGGAGAAAATATATCTTTTATTTAGTGGCCAAGGAAAGTAACAGTAGTTTTTTATTATTTCAGCATAAAAATGTGGCTAATAACATTTTGTCTGCATTTTGATAATTTCCATGGCGATCATAAAATCAGGTCTAAATGATTTTTGAGACTACAGTGAGTACATGTGAATACATTTGTATGAAATGGCAAATTCTTAAACAACAAGGGGGCAACCAAAGTTTGGATACAAATCATCGCTTTTATTCATAAACATGACAATCCCGGGGGGGGGGGGGAGTGATCAGGAAGTGTGAATTATACAACGACACATAGGTGTCATACCTGTTGATAATGCAATCCACTAGGGACATCCTTCAAGCTGAGGTGAACTCGCAGGCAGCTTCCACCGAGATCACTGGCTCCAGGCCTGAACAAGGGGTACAGCCCACTGTAGAAATGTACATCAAAGAAAAATGTGTCTCTAAAATACCAACTGATGCATTGCATGAGTCAATACAACACACATTCTTGAATTTGTTCATTAACCCTTTCACTCCCATATTCTTTTCACACAGTTGCCCTCAATAGCCCACACACATTTAGGAAAACCTCAATAAATTGACTGTTGTTTGGTGAAAAATCATTAAAAGTTAACCTCTCCATATTTGTACACAATAGTTTCACACTTTGTATGACAGATGATGGGCTACAATTCTGTGACCTTTTATTGACCTCAGTGACCTTTGTGACCTCTGACCTCCTATGGAATCGGGATATCCCGGGTGCGGTGTTGAAAGGGTTAAAAAATACTACAAAATTTACACAAAAGTGTGCGCTGTTAGGGAATCTTCAACCAACCCCTGGGAATTTGTAGGTCACTACAATCATCCAACAGAAGTTTCTATGACTTGAATCATTCTGATATCTTACCTTATCCTGCGCTGCCTGATTCTTTTATCACACAGTGCCGACATGTCTATGTAGGCACAACCAATTAGCTTGTCTCGTTGTCGTGGGCGGGAGTGGCTTGAGTCAGTCTGTGACAGTTCTCTGTTGTAACTGACCCAAAGTTGAATCTCAAATCGCTCTTCTCTAAGATACCTGAAGATTAAACACAGGTATGGGCCATTATTTAAAAATCTCTCATTAAAGGTGGATTAAGCTTGTCTGCAAGTGATACATATGCCCTTTGTGAGTTTAATTTGAGTAACTATAATTAGGAATGCTGACTTGTTCAAAAACTTGGTGTATTTCAACTTATTATCCACAGTTATATTCTAAGCATAGAAATGTTTTGCTTGTTAAGAGCAAGTTACTAGCCACAATGCTATTTGATAGGCATTGCCCACGACGAGTTCCCTGCTGATTTCATCTTAGCATGTAAATTTGCTAAGTAGGATTTTTTTTCACAGCAAGACGAGAGTTTCAAGCCAATCTTGAATGACCTACCAAGCTAGAGGCTGAGTGAGTGCTGTGTGAAAGCGTTGACCGTGCCTGAAATCTGCTGTGACACAGCTCTCCTCATTCACATCCAGGTAACACAATTTGGAGCAAACGGAACCTGAAAAACCAATGACAAGCCCCGTCACTTGAAAGAAGTATGCAGTCCGACATAAAAATGGAAAATTACAAAAAAAAAGTTTATTGCCTTATTGTAAAACTAAAGAAGGTAGAGTTTCTCAGTTTATTCAGGGTTTATGGAGAAATGGTTTCAGTTTTTATTTGCTATCACAACAAACCATTGCAGATTGCATTATCTACAATGGAAGATGCTCAATGATGTAATTTACAATGTTGATCATATTTCACTGGGATTTTAACTGAAGTCTATCTATATGATTATTGGGTAATTTTCATTGCATCAGAATACAGTGCATGTAATTATGGGTAGGCATTCACCGCATTAAGGGGGCAAGTTCTTTTGCTAGGGAAATTTGAACCGAGTTGTGGGGACATTTCTGAGTCCCCACAACGTTTTCGGTCCCCACAAAATAGGCGAAATGTTGAGTGTATGTCCCCACAACTACGGTGCGGGAGTGGGCGTACCCATGCTTGTAAGACACCTGATTACGCCTTTTTACCATTTTTTTTACACCTTGCTTCTTCAAAATTAACCAAGTTGGTTTCACTTGCACAGACTCCCTTGGAAATATGTACCTTTGTCATAAAACTTGTAACGGACGTATGCCTTGGCAGCAGTGTCCAAAGCCTGCTGGCCAGGCCGCAGTGCTGTGTGGACGGGGAACCAGGCAGAATCAATGTGGACATTGATGTCAGCAGAGTAGGAACCTGCTGCAGTGTCTGAGTGATGGGAAAAAAAAGATACAAGACTGATTTGAAGACGAGTTCCAGAGATAGGTACGTGTAGTTCAGGAAACTCAAGCAGTTGCAACCCACATCAGCGGTGACCAATATCAGATCCATTTGTAACACTTGGAAAACTTTAAAACTTGAAATCTAAACCTCTTTCATACAAAAGATTTTGAATGAAATAACTTGTTGGCACAATAAGAGGCCTCTGTTTAACAGAAATATGAAAGACTTACAAGGCAAGTGCTTCATATTCACTCTCTGTGGACAAGTCCATTAATTTTCATCAAAATTTCACATTTGTTTAAATTATAAATTTAAGTTATAAACAATCTTTGACACAAATTTAGGGTTCTTGCAAATATTCTGTATTGAACTTAAAGTATCTCTTTGTCCAATCGACAAAAAAGAGAAACAGTATTGGCATGATAACGAAGTAAAGTGTGAAATAGGCAGACATTTTGTAGTGACTCCAACTTTAACGGCAACGAAATTGACTGCCCACTCTATTCAAGCAGAAGACTCACAAAGTTTTATATCAAACCAAGAGGAAAATTGCGCAGGCACCTTCATCATCCCACAGTTCCTCCACTCCTTCCAGCTCCGCATCCGGCGACCAGCCCACCCTTCTCCCCGCATCGATCACACGCTCTCGGTCCCCCTGATGGGCAAACTTGACGGACAGCTCTAGGCCGCCTCCACCTCGATCTAGACTCTGCCCCCCTCCTCCTGCCATCCCGAGGGAACCAGACGAGAGGAGGTTGGGAGGATGGACAGAGGTTCGTTCAGTCCATTCCGGGGCAGGAATCAACAAGGGGTACCACCCCTGCAGACCTGAAGTACCAATGAACGAACCGTGTTATTCCCATCATGACTTCCAGAATTGAAATTCCGTGAATTTGCACAACAAATTTGAACAAGTCCTCATATCAATTTCCACTCTGCATAAAATCAAACAAAAACGTAGCTTTTCGGCCCAACTGGCAATTATTTGTCGGAAAGTTTTTTCATAACCAGATAATCTTAAAGCAAAATAGAATTTATTTAATCACAGTTCTAGGGGAGCAAGAAACTTATCTTTCAAGCTGGATCTGAAAAAAGCTGAACAGACTGAAAAGTATTTGAAATCCTGAATCCTGTACTTATGTTTTGGTTCGAGCAGACACCCAAGGAACTTTGAACTTGCCACTCATAATCAAGTTTTATAACTGCAAGAAAATGAAGTTTCAATTTAAACTGTTTTCCATGCTTCTCTTCTCAAGCTTTATGCTGCCCAAAATATATCAACGGTAACTCCAGTACCAGCCAAATCTCTTAATTGCTTTATCTGATTCGCTCTGAAGATCAGTGCTAATGTTTCAATTCAACACTGCACTTTTTCTTTCACTGTTTTATAACTGCAAGAAAATGAAGTTTCAATTTAAACTGTTTTCCATGCTTCTCTTCTCAAGCTTTATGCTGCCCAAAATATATCAACGGTAACTCCAGTACCAGCCAAATCTCTTAATTGCTTTATCTGATTCGCTCTGAAGATCAGTGCTAATGTTTCAATTCAACACTGCACTTTTTCTTTCACCTGTTCTATGAGAGAGAAGGGACTGCAGTGGTATTGTTGTCGTTGCGAGTAGAATGTCCCCAGTTGGAGCAAACAGTCTACGAGCGGATATCCCCGCTGGTTTGCCCGTGCCACCGTCTACGGTGACAAAGTTGACGTCGTGGTCTACAAGGAATGAGAAAGAAAACTTAATGAAACAAGCAAGGTTGCTAAAACACAGTGCGTAAAAGCTCCTCATGCCAAACTGAGGTTCTCGGGAATCTGCGTCTCAACCCATTCCTCATTTCTATCACAGTCTTTAGAGTTTTGAATTCAATTAAATGTCATGTTTTGCTGGAAAAGCCTAAAATATGGCAGGAAAAATTGAAGTGTTCTTGTTTCGGTTTGGCTTGATGCATAGTATGGGGTCTGCATTCTCCACATCAGAGCGGTATTTCTGCCAAACAGTGGAGGGTTAAACTATGGCTGGCTGTCAGTACAAAAACAAAGGAACACTTCACTAAAGTGTTAAAAAAATCTAAAGCAGCTATCACAACACCAATTGAATACATGCTACCACTAAATACTATAATATAATTGAAAATACAACCCTATTTTAAACTATAGTAATAGGGCAAATATGCATTAGGAGATAAAATTTGACACCCGTGAAACGGTGATATTTTCTGCAAACTTTGGCAACCCATACAAACAGTATGGCAACATATGTGCGGTCTATAAGCTCACAGGAAGTTTTGATGTAGGAGACAGAGACAAATCCGAGATTCGGAAAACCCCCTTGTGAATGCCTACCTGATTTGAAGCCAGGGACTTGGTGCCAGACCTGCAAGGTCATCTCAGCTGTCTCCAAAGCCTCGGCCAAGCTAAGGTGACCGCTCTCCTGGTCCTCAAGAAAGAGGGAACAGGGGAAGTCCACATGGTGGGAGAATTCGGGGCCGAAGGTACGGGCAACGGTTTGGGTGACACGCACCTCCTGGAGTATCATACAAGATGCATACCAAACCGATAAAGTTTCTTCAAATTCATTTGTAGAACCCCACTGAGATTTTCTCCTTGCAGGCCATTTAAAATCAAATAGTCTTTGCTCTTAGTTTCACCTTGATGATGTGGTAAAGAGGTTAAAAACCACCTGTAACTATTGCGCCATATGCAAACATTTTAAATTACATCCAAAAATTCATCTCAGACTTGCAGTGTCTTGACATCACCTTTTGGCAAAGAGAGCAAATGTATTTCCAACCCTAGAATAATGTTATCAGCGAATGCGATTGAATGCAATAGCAGACATGTAGTGAGCTCAATTCCCTTAACAACATCAAATGGTTCCAATACATGTAAATACTTACAACCAGGAACACATACCTGCTTAGAGAGAAAGGACAGCTCCATTTTAACATAGGCATTCACCCCAACCTCACTAGGATACTGCAGACTGCTATCAAACTGAGCCAGAGACACGGCAGCACTCTAGGAGCATTAAATCAATATTTAGTCTTTAACACAAATGACAGTGAAACAGAATGAGACGGTGAAAGACAGGAATTCGTGTTCGCTGTTAATGCAGGAGGATTCCAGCTGTACTTGAGCAAGCTCTCCCCAGAGATTCTCAGAGAGTTCTGGGTATAAAGGATTTATAAAATGACCATCAAGTACAGCAACTTCATTCTTTCTGTAGTCACAGCCTGCGATCAGCTACTGATGCAGATCGGCTATGTTTCAACGGGCCAGCCAGAGACATTTCAGCGTAGCGACCCTACCTTCAAGCCACATGCTCTAAGGATGCCCACCGACAGACAGACTTGCGGACCCCCTGTCTCTGTGCTCCTTGGAACGGTACCACCTGTTTGTACTATGCTATGACGATAGTTGATTGTCACATCCAATAGCCCAGCATCTTGGAGCTGAAAAGCAACAAGATGTTCAGATATTGAAAGTTGGCATGTCTACATGCATGTTTGTGACTAGTCTTGTGACTGGACTCGTGAAGAAATTTGGATGGAACTTGCCTACGACACCGAGGGTATACTACAACTCCCTCTGACTTCACTCTTTCATTCAAGCCTGACACATGTCAACGACAGCTCTAGTAGACAGAGTTATATAACACACTGCCCTCAGCAGTGTACGCACAGACCCCAATACCTTAGCAAGTTGTTCCTTGGTCAGCGAGTCCTGGTCGGGGTGTTGCAGCCTGAGTGGCAGGGAGAACGTCTGGACGCTGGGCTCACCGCGCCTCTGCATGGTCACCATTGCGCACAGCTTGGCAAGGGGGAGGCTCGTCTGTGGAGAACAGCCAAGGGCAAATAGCAGGAAAAGCTCAAATTTGCACAAAGCTTCAGAAAGTCTTCATATTGGAAAAAATAATAGTAATAAAAATACAGAAATTTATCATGCAGCATTGTCTGCCGAAGAGTGACACTCAGGGTGCTGTACATAAACAAGCCAAAGAGAATTTAAACACAAATGATTTTAATTTCCTGAAACAAGCAGGTTTTGAGAATTAGACTTATCTCCACAAAGGGATTCAAATTTAGACACTCTGTGAAACGTAAAAAGTCACCACTTTTCAAATTTTGCACAAAACACCACTCAAATAATACACATTGTTGCAGATGAGGTGTCAGTTTCACTTTTCAAAGTGACAATATCGGGGTTCAACACATGTATGCTATACTAACTTTGGCAACAACTTGATCCCTTATGTTGGGGTAGTAATAACGACACCAGACTTCAAAGGGAATGCCCCCTGCTCCACCGCCAACCCCGGCACACGCTGTGAACAGGATTCGGCAGAAGAGAGAGTTATAATCATAGATTAAAAATTAAGGAAAGCCAGGTAGCATGAAATGCAGTCAAAAATCTTCCACCGGCAAATTCTCAAATGCTCACAGATGATTCACGTAACATAAAATAGAAAAAAATACTACTTAACTCTATAAAGAACCAATTTTTTAGGGGGGGGGGGATTTGACAAATCGGCCGCCCCATGCTTAATATTTTCAACACTTGACGACGGAAATTTCTTCCTGAAAGCCGACTCCAAGAATTCCAGCCTCACGCTTTGAATTACACGGTGAAAAGGCTGATTGTTCGATGGCATGCGTCTCTACTCACCCTTCCACATTCCCGTTGCCTCTTTTCAAAGTGGGGACTATTGTGAATCTGGTGATTATGATGCAAAATCGGTCTTTTCATTTGTGGGCTATGCACAAAGACCAATTGCCATATATACAAGAGCCAGGGTCTGCCTTCTTTCACCGTGTTCGCTCAAGTGTGGGCTGAGAAGAGGGCTGAGGATCTCAATTTTTACGGCGGCTATAGCCGCCTCCCAGTGTGAAGGGGCTAACGCTTGACTGGCATGTAAAGAATTCATTATGAGTATATCTTCAATGATTCAATCAAGCTCTTTTAGTGTTAAACTTCCATGTAGATGTGATAACCAACCCTAAGGGTGGAGAGCCTCAACATTTTGAGTGTTTCGCATTTCAGGTCTCCCTAGTTACCTGTCATATAACACATAATTGGTACCTAGAAATCTTGAACAAGAATGTTTTTTTCATAGGATGCAATTGGGAAATTTCAGTTTATCCTCAGCAATGTCTGAGCCTACCTGTCAGTAGCTCTCTCTGGACTGGTGTTCCTCTTGGCAGTTGCAATCTGTGCCGGGACACATCATGGAATGTAGGGTCTGGCGTGCAGAGGGTGGTAGGGGTCTGATGGGGTGTCAAGACTGGGCCAACTGCATTTGAAAAAGTAAATTTCAGTCAACGTTGCAAGATATTTACTAATGATCTCTCTCACTGGGCCAAAACACACACAATAACTCCCTGTTTCCACAGCGACTGTGGTTATTATCCTTTCAGTCCCAAACCCTAGAAATCCCAAGCCCGGTTTCACTCTTTGAGATCAAAAACCTCAAGCAATACCCTGACTCACAGATGTGCCAGGCCTACTCAAGACAGCCTTATAAAACTCTCCTTATTACCTGGCACAGTGAGGGTGCCATAAGGGGGTCCCCTGGGAGGTGACTGGGAGGGGAAGTGATACCGGACAAAGCAATCTGCCTCCCCCCAGACGGTGTCTTCAAGCTGCGGTAAGCACTGGATGCCTTCCACCACGACCTCAAAGATGTGCTCAACTGATGGCCAAGGAACAGAAAGCTGGTTCTGTTACGTAGGTGCAATGTTAAATCTTGGCACTGCTTAATTATCGAAGAAAAATCAGGCAAGAATTTGGTAAATGAGGCTGAGTCAATCATAACTTGATTTCAATACAAAATCTAACATATTTTATGTACACTGGTTTTCAACCACGGTGACTTCTTTTCCTAATGTCCTGCATGAAATGAAACATTTCTCTTGGCCTAAAAGCTGTGAGCAGAGAAGGATCATGAAATTGCAAACATCATTCTGAGGTCAACATGTATTTTTCAATGCTCATAGGAGTAAAAACGCAGACCCTGTGGTAAATTGACTGTAATATCTCTCTCAAGCGCCACTGTGCAGTTTTTGTGGACTGTCAAGGCTTCAAACCAAACTCCATAAGCAGGGAAATCTGCTCCTCGAAATCTTTCGGCACGTGCCCGGTCTTAAGGTCTTCAGGTTGGTAACGGTTTGCATAGCTTCTATGAATAAAAGAGATCTAAATACCCAGCTCATCTTGTGAGGATTCTCTTTCCGCCCTGTTCTTTGTAACGGCTTCACCCCTGCAAACAAAAAGAGAGGAGGAGCTTAATAAGTTGGGCTGTTTTGCAGAAATACTTTATAATGACAGGGTGACTACTATCAAAGAGCATCTCTGAGGAAAATGGTTTTTTTTTCTGATTTTATCTGTTCGAATAAATATAGAAGCATCCAAAACGAATGCAGTGTCATTTGTCTTCAGAGCTCAAATATGACAAGCTAAATGAGCTTTTTTCTGTTCGTGCCAAGATATGAATTCTAAATGTAGATTGCGTCATTCTGAGAAAACAGAGAAACACCAGGGGGACCCTCGCCCTGTGTTCGTAATGGGTAAACCCTTGTGCATGCCAAACAATGCATGTAGCCATTGTTTGTAGCCATTGTTTAGCTAGCACAAGGGTTTATCCACTATGAACACAGGGTGAGGGTTCCCCTCGTTTTCTCCGTTTCCTCAGAATGACAAAATCTACATTAAGAATTCACATCTTGGCATTAACAGAAAAAGTCCTTTTTAGCTTGTTATAGATGAGCTCTGAAGACAAATGACACTGTGTTCAATTTGGATGCTTCCATATTTATTTGAACTGATACAATAAGAGAAAATGTTTTCTTTAGAGGTGCTCTTGAAGAAGACCCATAAAACTTCATAAAAATCAGTTGTCTGGTAATGTAGACGCTGCGCCCAGATTACTCTTTCTTACTTCATGATTAAATACAAGTGAAGAACAACTGTGATAGAAAAAGCCTGTGGATATTTCTGTAAGTTTACCTCTCCAGGTAATGACCAGGCCTCAGAGGTCTTGTATCAATAGCGTCCTTGTCACACTTCAACCTCTGAAGGGCAGAGATCTAAAGGGAGCATTGTTTAACAACAACATAATGGGCGTTTTATGTTTTTTTCAAGCCTGCTTGAGCATTAGTGAAAAGCTGTACAATGCCGAAATTAAAATAAGGAAAGAATAAAAGTTCAGTCACACAAAAAGTAACGCCATTACATCGCCAGAGATGAAAACAAAAATGTGCTTTGCTTTCACAAAATACCTCTCAAAAAACTTTTGCAAACCAACTGCAAGCAACACTGATATAGAGGTTTTTCACGTGATGTAACATGAGGGGCAAAGGCATTTCAGGAAACGTACCATGTCCCCGGAGGCATGTGCATTTTCATATCTGGGTATTTCTACTGGCGATGTCATGTACGCTGGAATGTTGAGAGACTTCAAAGGTGTGTGCGTTTCTGCACACACCTTTGCAAATTGAATAATGGCCATCAAGGTCATGGGATTGAAAATCCTCTATTCTGGGCAAGCCCTCGTCATTTTGTCCAGACTCAACAATACTTTGTACATAAACATGACTAACCTGTTCGGAAGATCCTAAAGCTAGAAGTACCTTCAGCTGGCCGTACTGGACACCAGTGAACGGATCTATGATGTTGACGTAGTTGTCAACTGCTACAACTGGGTACTGTGTACAAAGAGAAATATTTACACAATGTCATTTTAGACGAGTCAGGTTGGTGTAGTGGTTCTTTCCTCGCCTTCCACCTCTGCGGTCCGGGTTTGATTCCCAGCTCTTTGGTCCACATGTGGATTGGGTTTTCAGTCCCTACCTGATTCCAAGGGTTTTACCCAGAATATTCCCCTGGGGTTTTTCTCCCACCTCTAAAATTGTGACTGCTTCTCACTGTCTTCTCTCTACAGGTTTCTTCAGGCTGGTGAGCTATGGCGCCTGGGGTGCTTTTGAGGAATCCCTGGTGTTATTACCAGAAATAAATACTAATGTTAAAATGGCTCATGCTGTAAAAAATGAAGAGTTTCCCGCCTGCATGATGCACTGGTACAATGCAAGTAGCTGGTGTCAGAGAAAGAGCACGGCCATGTTTGAATTACTTGGATGAGGCTTGAAATCACACACCAGTTTGCAGTAGTGGCTTCCAATAGACTTGTGCGTAATTTCAAGCCACAGCCATGAAATTTAGACAGCTTATTATGGCTTCCAAGTCCCATGAGAGGGGTTGATGGGATGAACGGAGGTCTGTGCACCTGTGACTTGAGAAGGGTACCAGCGATCCTGTCATCTCTGAAGGACATGTAGAACTGATGCAGTGGCAGTTTGGCAATACCAACAAGCTGCAGGGGAAGAGAAGATTTGTGAAAATATTTCACAGGCATTTGATGAAATCCTAAAAATTAATCTACAATCTCCGTCTCATTAAAAATCAAAAAATCATTCACATCAAGCAAGCTTAGAATGAAGGATAATTTACCTAATCCACTGAACAAGAAGTTTCTTCAGTTCAAGTGGTGCATTCCCTGTAGCCGCCTTGAACTATTGCCCCCTTAACTTACACAAAATCGTGTTCATTTACCTGGTCATTTTGAGCTGACGTCTTTTTGTCCCAAACCTCAATCACCATGCAGTTGTTCCTGGCACGCTCCAGTAACGATGGTGTCAGCAGCACAGGAGACACCTAAACAACCGAGAAATGTCCAAGTGGAGCAATGTGCCGTAGGAAGTCATTTAATTAATTCCTACTGTGACTCATTCTTGCCCAAGTTATTTAAGAGCTTGAGATAAGTAAAGGCTGCTTAGACTTATATTCAATATTTTGTTGTTAATACCTGCGTGAAGTTATAATCTGGTTCTGTAGTGCCCCAGCATACATTAGATCTCACAGAATCATCACTCCAGAACAAGCGGCATACAAGGTAGGTGTTTCTCGTTGTCTGGTCCCGGCCACCAAGCCCTGGTATTTGTAATTGCACCACAGATTTTTATTACAAACACATGCACTCCCAATGAAGCATCTGAGAGCCAGTTTGTTTCACGAGAATTCAGATCGCGATCAGTGATCAGTCGTTGGTTCACTAGCACCAAAACCTATCTAAAAGATGGAGCGAACCAGTGATGGGATCACTGATTGAGATCCAGATCCACGTGAGAAAAACTGGCCCTAAATTCCAAACAGACACACCTTGTAATCCATGTGAAATAACCATTCTGATTTTATTAAACATTCTGTTGTTATTCCAGCATGAAGCCCTCTACAAGCAGCATTTTACACCGCAAGCAAAATAACAGCAGAAATTGATTGTGCACCTGATATCCCTGCTCCCACACCTGAATGTGGTTGAGGAGGTGTGCGGGGGATACTGCTGCTTGATCTCACAGGTGCAACACCATGGACTGTGACGGCTTGCCCCTCAGGAATTAAGAGTAAAGAGTGTAAAGTCCTGGCCTGTAGGAATCAAACAAGAAGCACAGAAATGAGTCGATAAACAAAGTTAACCTGTAGCTGTGTTCAAGGGTAAAAACAGGTAAGGACCAATGCTAGCAATGAGATTAAGGATATTCTGTGGGAACACCCTCAAAAGTCTACAATGTAGGGTTCTAATTGTTTTTGTGTGACCACAAAACAATATACAAGTATAAAATATGCTGTGGTAAGTCCAAACTATTTATGTGAATGTCTACTTTAAAACCTTAACATAGGGTTTCAATTTCAATGTTACTTTTTGTACCTGCAACAAACACTGGGGACAGAGAAAATAGCTGAAGTATACATGTAGTTCTTTTCAAAACCAAAGTCACAAAACAAAAAATTGAAACTTTTTCATTTCAAGGTATCCACCTTGCAACTCTAGAAATAACTTTCATTACAAATGAGCCTGTCAACAGTACAAAATAGACTTCTGTTTGAAAAAGTGCCATGAGACAAATACATCAGAACGACCACTTACAGCTCCGCACTTGTAACAGTTTGGCATAATTTTATTTGCAATTGATTATTCAAGAAATAAAATGTATTACTGAGATCAAAATAAATTGCAAATACAGATTTCTACCTCATATTGTGTCTTTGCTTTTGCTGTAGAATCAAGTGGCTTCAAGTCGACTTGAAGAGTTTCATCCATCCACTCTTTGCTTGGCTGTTCCTGTAGCCTGTTCCCCTCCCCCCGCATTTGCCTCTTCCTGGGCTGATCTTGGCTGTGCCCTTCACTTGTTTGTACTCCCTCTGTGCAACCTCTTGCTGAAGTAGCGGGTCCATGCTTGTCATCAGATTCCTTATCTGGAACCTTATTAGCAGCAAGAGTGACGCATGATTAGAAAAATGAAATTAAAAGCCAATTACATTGCACTCAGCATGAAATTCCACAGGCACTTTGGTTTAAAGTAATATGCATGCTTTTTAATAGTCATCAAAGGATGATTTCTTGTGCATTTTATATAATTTCATCACTGCCAAAACAGTTGCAACAAATCCAGCAGAAATGACGAGGGACAAAATTTATCCATCTGAATAATCATGCTCCAATAACATCCAGGGCAACATTATCCCTAGCCTTAATTCTCACCAGGGCTGACACGCTATCCGTCTGCACACTGCGGGATGAGCTCTTGCTATCACTGTCCACAGATCCAGTGGGGATCCTGATGGGGAGGTGTGGCTGGTTGGACGGGAGGGAGACGATCTTGGCTCCCCTCATCTCGGCCACTTTCATTCTGGCCAGCGCTGAAGGGAAATCCTTGCTGTCTGAAGCCAGCTCAATGGACATCTGGTGGGAAGATGGATGGATTTTACTTTGTAAAAGTTAACACACATTGTACGGGTAGATTAAAAAAGTACAATTGTGAATTTCTAGCCTAAGTGGGTAGGAATTATTCAACAAAATTGGTACCAAATGCCACCCAGAGTTTGTGCCCATAATGACAAATAAGCAAAGTGCAAGAAACTGCACTGTTGCCATGGTAACTTTGTAAGGTTTTTGCTAAAACATGGCAAAATACAGTAGAATTCAACGACAAACTGTGCCAAACCTGGTGATTACCACACTCTCCAAGAGCACATATCAAAGCTGTTCCTATCAGCTGAATGCACATGATTTCGGTTAACAAGCAATTTGTAATTTGTAATTTGAGGCTCTTAATGGTAGAAATCAGTGATCAGATCAGTTTGCAGCGACAACATATGGTGATCATTTCTTGTTGAGTAGTTATTTACTTCTCAGTTTTTGCAATTTTCTACTCTTGCTGATGAGTGGTCTTTGGGTTCACGCTTCTCTCAATTCTCACACTTCTTGTATATTGCAACTGAGTATTGCTACTGTTGCTCGGTAGATTTTGACTGGTTATCCAACGACGCTAAAGTTACAGGGTAAACAAACACAGGACTTGGCGTGGCACACCTTTAGTGTTCCAATGACCGTGTCCTTTGCTCTCTCAGCGGTGCTCGACTCAGGACCGGAGATGGATGAGTGATCAGGGTAAATCTTATCCTTAACATCCAAGTCCAAGTTGAGCACAGCAAGGTCTGCAGACTGTAAGACCGATCGTAAAGGCAGGCTGGCGACACCGAGGAGAACAGGCTAAAAAGGACAGAAAAAAAGTAAAAGGGAGCATCTATCTAAAAATCTAGTTCAAGAAATACGGCATTTTTAACAATAAAGAACTCATAACAGGACAATTGTATGATATATTAATCAATTTAGATTGACTCAAAAATTCTTTATTCAATCCACTAGTGACAAGTTTAGATAAACATCTGCCTATGATTAAAACACAAAAATCAGTGGACCTCTACGTCAAATGGATTTACAGGTGCCTAAAGTAGCAACTAAGCGCTGCAACTTCATTATGTTACCGGCAAGGTCCTGAAAGTCTTTATGTTGTTACTTGTGCTAATGTTATTGTTTAACCCTAACCGCCAAGCATATTGTTTGGCTTACAGTACTCAGTACTACAAACTACTAAGAAATAGCCTGAGCCTGAAGGACCTAATGCTATGTATTACTACTTCTGGCTAGGTTACTTCCATTGTTACTCATACAGAGAACAATAAAGCCATGCGTTCATAGTGCCACAGCACTGTATGGTACATTGTCTTATCTATTATATTTCATGGCTTCAGAGAACAATACGGTCATGTCCTCTTACAAGCGGCAGCACTGATTACTACATTTTACTACAAGTAGTAACTTGTAATATTATGTAGGGTTAGGGTTAAGGGGCCAGAAATAAAATGTGAATTCCTCACTGATTTTTGGCCGGCTGTGCGTGAGAAGATCTTGAAGACCAGGAGTTGCTTCCACCAGCTGTCCACAGCTGTCCCATCAAAGCGAATGGGGAACACAGACCGATGACCAAATGTAATTTCTTGCCACCAAAGAAAAGTAAGCCATCAACAGTAAATGATTTATTGCCATATATGACCATGTCACTTTAAACAGTAAAGGGCAAATTGTGAAACATCTGAGCTGTTTCAGTCTAAAAACTGTATTTTACACGGTCACTCATGTTTCTTTATTTCACATAATGGACAACCGTAATTAACATTTTCATGCAACTTCCACGATCACTTTCCTGGGTTCTTTTTTAATGATCCAGTACACTGTTACACAGGATGTATGGTACATTTTAAGGATGCTGCATCTTAAGGATGTGACCCCCATGAATAAAAAACAGAAGTTTTCTCATGCCCAAGAACTGATATGCATCAATTTGTGTGAAAAATGAATCCAACAACAGACACATGGTGCAGTTCCTATCAAAGCATCACTATTAATCAAGGTTACTTCACTGTCAGAATATGTAACTTGCTCTTCCAATGAGCCAATCAGCTGAGATAGGTGCATGTGCATCGGTATTCTCACTTTCATAAATGGCACTCTAAACCAATCAAGCACAAGGTTAACTGTACAACAGATGTGAATATTCAAGAAGCAAGCCCATATGCTCATACCTCCTTTGCTGTCTACTTTCTTTGAGACCAGTCTCATGACTTCGGTCGACATATTGGTGACCAGGCTTTGTTCGCGCGGGGAGGCTGTGATGGGAAAATGGTACTCCACAAAATATGAACACCTGAAAGAAATCATTCCAAATGTAGCTTTTTATTCCACAAAATGAAGATCTGTGTGGAAGTAACTTTCAAAAGGGAATAGATAATGATCTCTACTGCTGATAATGCTCAAGTGCAAGGCTAGGATGTTATCAGCATCTATTCTCTTGAGACAGCCTTTTTGAGTCATTGAGTCAAAATAAGTTTTAAAAACTATAAGTTTTCAATGATAATGTTCTAGTTTTACTTTCTTTCTTTTCAAACACCCCTGAAGCCATGTTTTGGTAAGTTCCTCTTGTGAGTATTTGTACAATAATCCCCTTGTATACAGAGTACAGGAGCATGACGTCATTTAAACTGGGAAGTGTGGTGCAAATGAATGGAGCACTCAAGTGTGTTATGTTGGTTCACACGCTGGTTCTCAGTCTAATGTCTTTAACACACATTATTCTATGTGCGCACGACGTAATGATGATGTGTACCATGTTGGATGGTGCATAGCCAGCTGGTGCTGTATCAACCGTTTAACAAGAGCCATGTGATGGGATCTCTACCAAAAGGAATGGCTAAACTATCAAATGCATTTATGAATAAGGTTTGACAGGCAAGAGTTCACTAACCCACGTTTTTCCCTCACTTTGGTTGTGAGCTACATGCACACGTACATGACCACATACGGACACGCAGTTTCAACACTAAAATTTACCACTGCTACAAATTTATCTAGAGCAGTACAAATCCCAATCAAAACAATGAAGGGAATCTACCTGATGTACTGAGAAAAAAGACCTACACCACAGAGTAGAGAGATTGATAAACACAATCCACACAATAAAACTGGTAAGATTTAAACATTCGGTCAGTGTACATGGACAGCAATAACATTTCTACGTCATTCTTGCCAGTGCTGCAGTTGAGACCATCACAAGACTGGTTACAAGACCAGTCACAAGGGTGAACAGTGACAAACATGTGCTTGCACAGGAGTTTATTTGAACAGACTGACATTTGAATTCAGGCTTTGAATTCATCGGTGAGAGATGTCAGAGACTTTTCGTACCGTACATTCAAGAGACCCTGGAAGTTGTACAAAACATGTTTCTGAGCACCATTCACTTCACAGACTCTTGAATAAGATACAGTACTTGAGTTTGGTTCATTACGTGGGTCCCCCTACTCTGCTAAATGGATTACTTTAATTAAGGCTATGAAGATGGATACATTGGCATAACATACATTCAGAGTCCTTAATCCTCAACAAGTTTGTTTTTAGTGCCCAGTTCTCCATTTGGAAAACAAACTCCATTGCACTCCAACAGAGGAAGACAATCCATCTCACTTCAAGAAGCTCTGCACCCGCACCGGAATCAATCAACAGAAGACCTTCTGTGCAGGTCTTACTCAAGATGAGGTTAAAAATTAATGTCATTCCCTATAAAATAAAGTACAGTAGTACATTTAGCACAGTTAGGGTAGGTGGGCAGTGTCCTTTCATCATCAGCAAGCAGAACTTTGCTTCCTATCCGCCTCGAGCAGAAACACCTCCTCAGTTGAAAAGAGTCATACTAATCAGGAGTGTTCATTTTGCTGGTAGCAATGCGACCGTAATGCGTGCATTTCATAATTGTTCATGAACCAGCAAAGTTCAGTTCCAACCAAAGGAGCGTCCGTTTGGTAAGAAAAGTGCACCCTCTCTTGGTCCAGCTGGAGGCTCCACCCAGATTTCTCTCGCAGTCTGTGAGCAGTACGTACCTGAGTCCTTCACTTTCGTAATTCTGCACCTTAATCTGGTGTGGCCAAAAACCAGCTTATACAGGAAAAGAAGTTAACAAAAAGGGCTTGCTGCAAAATTGGACAACTGAAAATCTCAACAGCAATGACAACAGAAAATGGTACACTTGACATGTCCGGAGGGAATCACACCAGCCTCCGGGACTCCTCGTGGCCTGTCGTACTGCGGACATGCTTCGCTGGCCTCACCACTACGGCCATACTTGTTGGGAATGTTTCATCCATAGCCGTGACGCGTCGCATTCCCGATCTGGTGGAGAGCACCAAAGTCCTGATGACTTCGCTGGCTGTTCAGGACTTGTCAATCGGGACGCTGTTGCTGCTAGCGACTGTGGCTTTGGGGCTGGACAGCTGGCCCTACGGACAGGTGTTCTGCAGTATCTACGCCATTCTGATCACTTCATGCTACTTCATGTCCATAGTATTGATTATGTTTCTGAACATTGAGCGGTACATCGCAACCACACGGCCTTACCGCTTTCCACTTTGGTGCTCCAAGCACAGAATAGTTAATTCCATAGTAGTTGCAGCTGTGCTGTGCGTAACAACCGCTTCATTGTTGTGGTTACTGGGTAGCGAAGAACATGTAAATGAATATTACATAAAAAATGCTGGGATTTGTTTTCTTGTTTGTGGAGACACTGTTCATGTTTTGGTTTATCTGTTGGTGTATGATTTCCTGCCCATTACGGCCATTGTTCTGATTTACTGTCGGATGATCGAAATAAGCCGCAAGCATGAGAGGCAGACCAATCCAAATGGCATCAACAATGCTGTCCACAACAACAAAGCTGTGCGGACATTCCTACTTGTGACAGTGTCATTTATCGTGTGTTGGACATTGCCCCTGACAACCACAATCGCCTTTGCGGCAGCTGGCATCGGATTACCAAGCTGGTTGGAATTCATGACAACACAGTTGATTGCTTGCAAAAGCTTTGTCAATGTCTTCATATACTGTTTTTCTTTTCCGTCGTTCAGGCAGACAGCAAAGCGAATGAACAGGGAACTTTTACTTTATTGCAGAGCTTCTGTTACAGTGCAAGTTCAAAACTTACAGCTGTAAACTTTTCTTTTTCTTTTTTTTTTCCTAAGCCTCCTTCAACTTCTGGCATAATACAGTATCAATATTTGATTCCAATTTTATGCAACTAGGGGTACCAACTCCTGAAATGGGAAACACATTCTGAAACTAAAGAAAATCTTCTTCACTGAAATTAGATGCACTGACATAAGGAGCAATGTATAAATTTGGGTCCATTTTTTGCGTCCGATATGACATAAATGTAGGCCTAGAATGCTGGAAAATGCTTACATGAACCAGTAAGTCTTCCCATTGAGGGAATTTAGCATCAAAGAGAAAAAAGGAATTCAAAGCTTTGTGTTCCCCGATGACGATAGCATATTTAAGAAACAAAGGAATGATGATCCTGGGAAATTTCAACATTTGTGTCAGCTACATTTATACATGTACCACTATATCAGGTGAATAGACTTAACAATGAAACCTTTTTAAAATATTTTAGCTGATGGGATGAAAAGAACACCGAGATTTTCCACACAAACATTAACCTTATAAAGTACAAATCATTGCTTGGATCAAATATCAGTGTGATAGAAACAGTGGCATACCGGTGCGTGTACATGCACACAGAATTACATATATACATGTATTAACTTCTTGATCTTGACAGATTTAAAAATAACACTACAACTGTTTTCCTGGAAAATTGCACATATGGTAATTCAAGGAGACACCATAACTGTGGTGGCACCATAATAATGCACATTCTTAAACTTGCATGCTTAAACTTGCTCGTGCGTGCTTGGTATAAAGCACCTTTTTTGATGAAACGCACACATACCACCTGTCCATGAGCACTGTGCCACCGCAGTGATAGCTTCTGACGTTGCTTGTCGCCTTCTACTATACGCAGTGAAATAATATGGCATGCTTGATTGAAATTGTGCTAAGCCAGCATATTTCCCAATGCTTACATTGAAATTTAATTTCCAAGTTTTCTTGATCTATAGTAAAGATTGCGGTAACACCATGTATTTATTTCTTCTTTGAGTATGTGTGGTTCTGAGAAGAACCGGGGAATAACTCGACGTTTCGAACAGTGTACTCTGTCCGTCTTCAGGAGACTGAAGGTACATTGAAGGTACCCTTGCAGGATATATAAGAAAATACCGTTTGGTACAATGTACAGCTACCCGGTAGATGTCAAATATTCTACAGATGTACACAGGTAATTCCAGAACTTAGGGGTCCATTTTTGTGTGTCCCTGTTACATCTGACATATGAATTTGTAAGTTCAGAACAAACTTTCCAATTTCCAAGAGTGATGAATTAATGCAAATTACCTGCCAAACAAATAGTACTACTTTGAATAAATCCTGATGATATTTCCATGTCAAATAACAAAGGTCAGATGTAACAGGGACACAAAAATGTCACACTTTTGGACCCCTCATTTCTGGAATTACCCACTACGCATTTGATTATAACGTACATGTAGCATAGTAAAGCTTACTTTGTGAGTTGATCTATTGTGCATATACCTGTACCTGTATGTAATTCTCCTGAGGCAAAGTGGTCAATATTTATGCCTGTGCATTGAGCTTATGGGACAGTACTATGATTACTGCAGTGAAGGTGCACAGTGCCTTCAGAGCATACATGTTCATGTTCTGGTAGTTGTCATGGTATAGTGTTTTTGGAGAAGAAAAAATTATTAAACAGTGAATATCACTGATGCATACACGGTCAATCAAGAAATACAGTGGGTGAGATATTATAAGAGGCCTACATGTATGTACTAATGATGCCACACTTTGTTTACATGTACACTTTCCCAATGAGTCAACAAGTCCACTGACCACTGTAGGAAAGCGCACATATAAAGTGTGACGTCAGTAAAGAACTCAAATGTAAAGTGGATCTGTGCAATCAGTAACGTTGCTATTCGTCACATTTTTCAATGTTGTTATGTACAATGGAACAGCCAATCGTTCCCACTTCTATGAGATGGCTATGGTCATTTAATGGCTGAGCATATGTAAAGCCCTATCGAATTAAATTCAGTTGTGAAATTTTCTCACAAACACAATCTGGCAATAACAAGGATACCAATCAAGTTCCTGTTTCGAGCCTGAAAATGTGGCCAGGGGAACCTAATAAATAATTAATTAATTAACCTAATAAATAAATAATTAATAATGATATAAATTTAAACCTCACAGCCATTAAGCTGAAAAGGTTAGAATGACAGTTCATTAATCATTTAAAGGGTTTACACAATCAAAATCACAGTAGAAATATAAAATAACCTAACGATTAATTACACTGTATATACAACATTATAAAAGATATGTAAAATACAAAAATGTAAAAGACACAACCAATGTTGGGACAGATAAATTCAGTTGCATGTGTTGAGAAGTGTAGTAGTATACCTGAGAAGTATACCTGCTGGGGCTATATTTATGCCTGTTTGGGGCTATATTTATACCAGTTGGAGCTATATTTATGCCTGTTGGGGCTATACTTATGCCTGTTGGGGCTATATTTATACCTGTTGGAGCTATATTTATGCCTGTTGGGGCTATATTTATGCCTGTTGGGGCTATATTTATACCTGTTAGGGCTATATTTATACTTGCTGGGGCTACATTTATTCCTGTTGGGGCTTTATATATACCTGTTGGGGCTATATTTATACCTGCTGGGGCTATATTTATACCTGCTGGGGCTATATTTATACCTGTTGGTTCTACACGTGATTGAGCAGGGTTTGTCTGCATTCCTAGGGTTATTGTTTCTGTTGGGTGGAAGCCAGTCTCTGTAGTTGTTTGATGTAATGTGCGATTGACCAAATGTAACAAAAAGCTGTTCAAGTCTGACAGAAACCGGTGGCTGGCCTGTCTGGGAGTAGATTTCACTGAAAGTCTTAGTACTGCAAAAGTCCTTTGTTAGGATAATGCGGAGGGCCTTTTGCTGTAATTTCTCTGGACAAATCCAGCTGAGATTAAATAAAAAGCCTGAAATCAGGGCTTTTGTCTAAAAACTGGCATCCCTTGCTCATATTGACATGCGGAGCTGATGGATGATACTAACAAACGATCTCCTTCACCTCACTGTCTGTTGTTAATATTTCACTCACCAGTGCCCCCCCAGAATCCAAAGGTTTTACACAGAAATGAAAAACTACATGACTACACTTCAAACTACAAATCTGGGACTACAAAATGTCAAGCACGTACACAAACATATCTGTGTGAGTACATGTATCAATCATGACCTGAATACAACGGAGCAATTTGAAACAGAGTGATGAATGTGTGGCTCTCAGAAGTCAGAACAGAGGAGGGTCTTTTCAAACAAGTGATATGTGGATACATTGTTATAGCCAGTCAGCCTTTAAAGGGGACATGGCAGGTTCAATCTGGGTTCAAAGAGTCTGCCTTTGCCGTCCCAGCCAAGATTAATACCTGCCTCTCCTCTTGCAGGAAAATTTCTGAAACCGACAACCCTTGGTGCTATCTGAGATCAGATTTCCAGAAATGAAAAATAAAATGTGGAGACTTGTTCAGCAGCATTAAAGACTTTTGTAAAAATGGGGACGTGTAAATTTTGAACGAGCCAAATTTTAGTCCCAATTTGTTTCTGCCTGTCCTTAGGACCGACGGACAGGTGGTTAGATGAGACACTGGGGACAGTAACAGGACACTAATCGTGGCTAAGGTTTAGAGACAAACAAGTGCACCTACATGAACGATAGTAAAGAGATTTTTTTTTTTCAAAGTTCAACCTACTGTACAAGGTTAAGCAGAACTTATGTGTATTACCCTTCAGTGACCACAAATGATTACAAAACTCCAGAACAGGTGAAATTGTCATAAATATCAGCTGTCAGTATTCAACCTTTGTCATGAGGAAATGAGATTATGTGACACAGAACATGTACATGTAAATAACCTGAACAAATACCAGAAATAAAGATTGTGATTTTTACCTTCAAATCTACGTGTACACTGCCAGTCAATGAAAACCTATGCATTCTTCGTGCTGAAAATTGGACACTCTGAAAAAGGTTCCACTTCTTCATATTTCCTCTTTCAGTGTTAAGTTGTGGGACAGATAAATAAGACACTGGTCATTTGATTCCATGCCTCAGTGATTAACTTGTCGCTTGATATTGGTCAGGTCGTATAAATGCAATGCCATTGGGTAACACCAGTCGAGCAGAACATGAAACGTGGTCTTTTCAGTGACTGTCAGTGTACATGTATGACTTGTCAAAAAAAAGCTGATTCATTCCCAGAATTTCATACAGTTTCAATTAATGACAGACTTTAACAAAAACTCTAATCAGAGGGCAGTGAAATACACATGTAGATGACATATCATCTGGACTTCAATTTCATTAACGATGCTCCCATCAACTGACAGAGACAAACGAGTCATGATTAGACAGTCTGAATGGTGATTGCTGTACTCCACTTTATTGCCTAATATCCCTGGATGTCTTCGTGAAATTATTTCACTGCACTGCCGTTTAATCAATACCAGGAATCGTGGGCAGTGTGTCAATATTAGACAGAGCCTCATGGAGAGGAGTTTGCTTGCACGCACAATTGCCAACACACCATTTCATTGTAGATTTGTTCAATATGCAGTGGCATCTTGCTGATGTGAACTGTGACTGCAAACAGACGTGACTGGGTCGATTTGTTGGTTTTGTTGTGATTCAAACTGGTGGCTCTTCATTTGGTGTTGATTTAAGATACCATTTATTACAGCCGAAACTGGAACAGAATCGTGCATGAAACTCGTTACGAGTAATCGAGAACCCAAGTTGACACATGAGCAACAAATCAATCACTGGACTGTAAGAGAAGGTAAACGACTTTCATAGCTGGCTTGCATTCCCGGAGCATCTCTGGTCATCACAATTTGGAATGTGGGACTGTGCAAAGTCTGGTGCTGTTCTTTGATCTCTCCGAGTCAACTATTTTTGGTGATGCCAGGATCAAACTACCATAAATGCAAAAGCTGCTCTGATCAAATTTGTTTACAGTGAGTTCCACATTCACACTGGGATGCACAAAATGATACAGACTGGGTGGTGAATTAGGACACTTGCTCGCAGATGATGTCTCTGTCGCAGATGATGTCTCAGAAACAGCTGAAGTGACCATAGGAGTCTGTACAGCCATCACCAAAATGGGGCCTCACCCTGGCAACAGTTCTAGCCATTGAACAATTCGGGAGACAACTCTTTAAAGGAATGTACCAATCAGAGGACAGCTCTCAGCTAAGCATGGACCATTGTGGGACAGTTTATGTCCAAGAAAGGACCAATCAAGATGCAGCTTTCTTGATCAGCAAAGGAATCTACCACAGAATGAGCAAATAAAAATGACACCTCCAGCTTCACAGTGCATACTGTGCGTGCATGAAGAGGTAGGAAATGGCAGAGACAGAAATTGCTACGACAAAACTCTACCTTGAAAACAATAGTAGTAACAGTGACTATCAACAGCTGCGATAAAACTGACAAGGATGGGAGTTAGTTAATAACAATATTAATAATAATATGAACGCAGTTTTTATATAGCGCATCACACCAAGGTCTCGATGTGCTTTACAAGAAACAACAATTAAGAACAACCAATGGAACAAGTAAGTTTTGAGAATTTAAAATTCATTTTCGCTCTTGATAATTCTGATATGATGAGGAAGAGAGTTCCAAAGTGATGGTGATGCATGCATGAAGGAATACGACATCGTTCATGAAATCCCAAACAGCTGAACATTATGAATGAATCTATGCCAATGGATTCCCTAGAGACAGTGCAGGGACTGCCCATGTTCATCGTAATCCTTCGAACCTGCTTCATTGTAGTAGTGTTTCTCTTCACCATCACTGGCAATATTCTCTCTATAACTGTGACACATCACACGCCAGACATAGCAGACAGCACTAAAGTCCTAATGACTACACTGGCTGTATGCGACCTCACGGTGGGCATCCTACACTGGTCAAGCATCGTGGCCTCGGCCTTGGACTACTGGCCGTTTGGGGACGCCTACTGCAACTTCCACTGTCTTCTCATCACAGCTTGCTTCATGATGTCAATCGCATCCATTGTGCTGATCAACATGGAACGATTCGTTGCCGTCATGTGGCCGTACCGATTCAACACTTGGTGCTCCAAACGCCGGGTCATCATCCTGGTGATTATCGTCGGCACAGTGTCTGTTCTGACTGTCGCGCTCGCACCATTACTGGGCAAGGAATCCCTCTATTTCAAGGTGACAGCTATATGCACCATGGAATACACCAGCAAGGCATACCTTGAGGCACTGTTCCTCTGCCTTGCGGATCTGATCCCAGCCCTTTCGATGACTGTGATATATTACAAACTGATCAAAATCAGCAAGCAGCACGCAGAGAAATTTGCCAAGGAGAACTCCTCCACATCAGAGAATGGTAACCAGCGGCCTCTATGCAAAAACAAAGCTCTGCAGACTTTCCTCACCGTTACGTTAGGTTTTTCTGCCTGCTGGACCCCTTCACTTTTCTCGAGGCTCATTTTCGCTGTGAAGGGAACGACTATGCCCTCCTTGCTCGAGTTTGTGGTGCACTGGCTAGCTGCTTGCAACAGCTTCCTCAATGTGATTATATACTGTGTATTTAATCGGGCATTTCGACAGATTGCAAAGAGGATGATTCTAAAGGCATTCCCTCTTTGCAAGATAAAGGTTGATCCCATAGACATATCCTTAACAAATTAGGAAGAACTGCGTCACTTTATCGACTGCTGAGGTTCATGCGCAATCTTAATCGGTTTCTGTTACAGAATGGTTTTACGAGAAACAACACCAAGACGTTCATGAAAAAAAATATGCTGTTTAAACTTGATAAGTACCCACATGTGGTTACTCAACGTGGAAAATAGCAGTAGAATATAATTTGCTTATGTGTTAAAATTGCATTACTCAATATGCCAAATCAGTCCAAATTGATATTAAGAAGATCATTATGATGAGATTCATGGCAAGGCAATGAAGGCCATGGTTTCCGTGAATGACGTCACAATCCTATGACTTTCCAAATGTGAACACACATGGGTAACACTGCCTTTCTTTTTGCTCTATGTTTTTTTTTATCTGGGAAATATTGCAGAAAGTTACTTCTTTGGAATTACATGTACACTGATTCAGACTTTTCGTGTTAGAAAATTTCATCCAGGAAATCCTTTCAATAAAACCATGCTTGTGTTGCCATAATGTTGTCCAAAGTTACTAGAAAATTAAAAGTAGTCAACTAAAATAGAAACCATAATATTTTTCTCTTCAGAAACACTTACTTTTTGGTCTTTGGTTTTGGGGAGGGCCTAGGGGGCCTGCCTCTCCCTCGGCTGCCTCTAGAGGGCTTTGTATCTGCTGCTTTCACTGGAGGTGGTGTCCAGAAGGTAAGAGAGTCAATCATAACTCGGGCAATGTGGATTCTACCCAGCAGGGTGAGGCGTTGAACGCTCAAGCCATCAGCAGGACTCACTGGAGGATGTGACACAAGAAGAAACAATATCAAGCAAACAAACTGAAGTAAACCAGTGTCTAATGGGGCAGTAGAATGTAAATTGAACATCTTGGATCCACAGAATTCTGTTGGATATATTGTTATTAGTGATGTGTACTGCATGCAACAAATTAGAAACCAAAGGGGACGTTTATTACAGCTGTTTAAAACAGCGGTATCTGTCAATGTTGTGTTTTCCCCAGTACATAGTAAGCACAGTGCCTTATGGGACAGCCATGTTTTTTTTGTAGCACAACCTTGGTTTCAAAATCAATGCACAAGATAGTCTGGCAACAAGGGCCAGTGTAGGTGGACAGTTTGGATCAATGCTGGCATTCCCAATAGGCCTCTGTATCTACCTTTCTTCTCTATGAGGGGTTCTTGGAAGGACACCCTGGATCCTTCCGACACCCTGGACGTACTCCCCATGTCCGTGTCGCTACTGCCAGTCGTGCTCAAACTGCTGGTCCGTCTCCTGAGTCGAACATTGTCTTTTGTTCTCACTGCCTGCGAATGTCTTTTGTCCACGGGCTCCTGGCTTTTTTCTTTTGGAGTGCTGTCCTGACCTTTCCTTGGGGTGTCATCCGCAGAAGGTTGCTGTTTGTCTTTTCTTGAAGGAGGTCTCTGTAACAGTGAAGGATAACATTATCCCTTGGCATATCAGCACAGCTGCAGGCAAATAATATGTTGGCACAACGGGGCCCCCCTGATGGGCAACAAAGTAACCCTCTCCAGTAATTGCAGGAGGCCAACGCTCCAAAGTGCGGTCTCTTCATACCTGATTGCCAGGATCGCTTAAGGAGGATTCATAAGACCATCGTCGTCTCCTTGCCTTGGATGACGGATGCTTCTTGGCATCATCCTCATCCTCCTCACTGCTCAGTGGATCACTCAGACTACTGTCACCGCTGCTCCTCTGTCCGTGAAAGAAAATGACGAGAACTCATGGTCCTGTGTTGCAACTTTACCAAGTAAAACTCCTTTTGTAGTGGTATTTAGCCAAGTTACAATGAAGGTACAAGATTGGAATACCTGTGTAAATACTATGTTTGTGGAGATAGCATCGACTGAAAAATATACATTCTCAACAGTGTAGTTTGTTGACCAACAAAGGGTCTTATTTTGGCTGAAACAAGAAACATTTAGTTCTAGTAACTCTGACTGAAAGTGATTATCACCTGGAATAATGTGGGCTTTTATACCCTCATCGGGGCCCATCTGATGTCCCGAGGCCTAAAACTTCTCAAACTTCACTTTTGTAAACAGGAAAATGTTTGACAGATGACAGCAACAGATCTCCTCTGGATTCGTTTCAGATGATTTTAAAATTAAAAACAGCCTTCAAAAGCTGTCACCCAATTATTCAGCCCCAAACTGTGACAGTGTGGCCAAGAATCTCACCACTCCCTTGTAGAAAAGTTCCTCCAGGATACTCTGATCTCTGAGAGGATCCTCCGTCTCACTGATGGCATCACTCTCAGAGGAGACACTGGACTGAGGAGACAGCTCAGACTGCGGGGTGGGTGGTCAGAGATCAGCTTGAGGTCAAAGGTAATTCTGGAGGTCATGTTCACTTAGCACACTGGTGTAGTTTAAAGACGCCAATGCAAATAGATTTTGTTTCGGCACAGAAAAGTCCAACTAAAGATAGACAACACAGCTGCAATATTTCAGCAACAAAAACAACAGTGCAAACAACTTCAATAATTTCACAACATCTTATTAGATTTTCGTGCAACTTCAAGAAGATTTCAACATTGTCACCCTTTGAGTATCACACAAAGTTGTTACCTGCAATGTTTTGAGGTCGTTCAGCTCTCTTGCAGAGATCCGATCGCCAAAGAGAAGCTCAACAGTCTGTTCATCAGTGATGCTGTGTTCAAAACCATTCTCTGTAGGACGTGGGTTGTCACCAGTGCGAAGGATCTCACGGAAAAGTTCTCCAGATGAACGTCTTTCACAAGATATATCAGTTAAAAAAAGGAAGATTAGTCTAAAAATCAAGTTTACTCCAGAAGTGGTCTATAATCACCAGTCTCAGTACCACTTAGTATCTGCATGACAGCTTCAGACTTAGTAATTTTTAACACAGGTGCAGGGGAAGACATGGAATAATATCACCAATTATCAGCTGATGCACATGCATATTAATACTGATTAATTGCACTGCACTAAAGGGAACATGAAAAAACAGGTGTAAAATGATTAACTTTGATGTCTCCTTCCAAGATCAAAGGTATCTACATTACTTGCTGATAATATAAGGGTCTTTGAAAGGAGGTAATGAAATGATACAATTAATCTGTACAGATCATATACAGGATGGTTCATACCAGTACCCTAAACAAATTACAAACAGTTCCTACGTTGCATAGGGCAAGTTGGAGGCTTTTTCTCTGACTATCTCATCACATTGTGCCTCAATCCCTTACTCTATGAATCTTCCAAAAGCCAATGGCATGCAATAAGTCAAGGGCATATTATCTGTAGACAAACATCTGGGACATCAGCCCCTGTGTAAAGAAGTTGTGCCTTAGCAATTTATTTCTATATCCATCAAAACACTTGTGTTGGATTTTGGCAGATTTAGGATGCATACAAAGAAATGGCCTCTATTAACTGATAACCCATGTACATAGCAATTCTCTTAAGAATGAACAAAAGTGCAGGGTTCATACCTTCTCATTGGCCGGTTTTCACGAGCGTTGACAACATCCACCGGCACGCCACTGTGTATCGTCTCCGGTTGCCCCTGGTACCCTCCCTTCACAGCCGACGAGCCCCTGTCTAGCTCGGACCTAATCATGTTGTCTCTCAGCTTTGTGCCCCGATCCAGTAGTGCCGAGATCAGGTCACTGCCTGGCTGGCTGGATGGGTCCAGGTGGCGGTGCCTTCGTGGGGAGACCAGTTCTGATATTTCCCTCCTTGCTAACTCTTCAGTACTTCCTATATCGCATGAGGCCAAGCAGAGAAACAATCAGGTTTATCAATCAGGTGTCATTTAGTGGGCAGCCGATTGTTTTGTCTTTTCTGTTAAATATGACCATAAAAAGGAAGAAATAAAAATTATAAACACAACATATGGCTGTCCAAGAAAGGCCTGGCTGCCACTTTATGTTTGGGGAGGTTTATGCGATGTACGCACTGACTAATGGCTATATTGGGAAAATGAGCTACATGGTAATCCTGATAAAAAAGCCTTCCATCTTTTTAAAGTAAGAGGTTTAACATTATTTGGCATCTATGATAATGTTTTTTTCATTTTATGAGGTCCTGAAAATTCCTCTACTGCCCACTACTGCAGACACTTATATACTGCAGTGTCTTCGTCTACTTTGGTAGACACTTCAAATATTGAGTCCAGATTTCAATGGTTCAGGTTACCTAGATGTATTTCCCCGTCTCTTGGTCTCGAAAGGTCAGTGTCTGAACTGTGACCTTTCATCACTGAATCATAGGCAGAAATGGCCGTCTCTAGACCAGTTTCTGCTTCAGTCCTGCTTCGATCTTTCTTCTGACCGGAGGCTTTATCTGTCTTTCCAGGCCCAACAACAAAGCTGTAGTCATTATCCACTCCTCGTGGTGTGATGGTCTGGTGAGTTTCGGGGTGTTTCTCATGGTGTGGAATCTGTCAGGCAGTTGAAACATGTACTGTAAACGATCTTCTACTTTGAAGATCCATGTATCCATCCTAAAAGTTCCGAAATTCAAATGGCAACTAAGAATAAACAAATATGTTTAAAAACTTGTGAGCAAAATCTCTGTTGCAATTTTTATGAGCCTGATGAATGTTTTAGCAACACTGCAGCACAGAAACTTTGTCAATACGGTGTAGTTCCATGACAGGAGCAAATTACAACATTTTTACAATTTTACATCAACATGCAACGCTAATATTAATTATTCTTCATACAGCCTGAAGATGTAAACCTGTTCACTGTGCTTAAGCTAGAAGTGTTTATGCAAATGGTTTTCTTGAATCAGTCGAAAGTCAATCCTGTGGAGAAAATCAATGGTGGATTTTTTGAAATAAAAACATGCTTCAATAAAACTCAACACATCAAACAAAGTATATGATCATTATTTGGAACTAACATTCCTGATTCTGTCCACCACTTACCTTTGGTATTGGCGACATGAACGGATCTTCACTGGAGCTGGATATCACTCTGCGTGGTTTCGGAGCCGGCCGGGGAGGGCCGGTCCTAGCCGGCTGTGACTGGACCGAGGCAGAATCGGCGGTCGTGCCTGTGGCAACACTCAGGTCTGTGGTGGGTACAGAGCTGGAGCTATCGTAGGCAGCTGTGTGCAGAGAAAAACGGAAAGAATTTAAGGTCCAAGAAAAATGTCAGTAGTATCCCCCTCAATGGACGTCAGTTATAATTTAAGAAGATTTACGTTGCAGTGGTGTCGTGCATAGTGGTTCAAACTACAAGGAGACAAGGCCATCTTTCCATATGTGCGTGTTTTGGTCCATTCCACATGCGCATCCATTTGCTGTGTTTCCAACCTGTACATTTCAATGTATAACAATCTCCACAGCGCATAGGGACCATGACAAGCACTGAAAAATGTGCCTATGGAAAGAAAGGTTCCTTGATAAGCAAGTGGCATGCTGGTGTGAATATTAATACACAAAGAACATAATTATTAAATAAGTTATACGAGTTATTACTTTGATTAGCAATTAACAGCACCACGTATACGTAGCTTTGTTCTCTTGAGGTGAGCAAAAGATTATTTTCATGATACACGGTGGCCAGAATTTTGCGTTAGAATGTTGTGAACCTTTTTGTTAGGAATTACAGCCCGATACTAGAGAGCGGTATTTGGCAATGAATGTTGAGGATTATCATCTACTCAATCAATGGGGTGTCATTATCTGGGCCCAATTTCGTGGCGCTGCTTACCACAGAATTCTGCGCTTACGATCTCCTTTCTGCGATGACCTGGCTAGCAGAAAAATTCTGCACTAAGCTTTTAAGCTCAGAATCCTTAGTTATGGGATGTACGCATGCGTACAAGCCCGAATTCCTCGCTAACACGTGAAAAACGTTGGTCATAAGCACAGAATTTTTTGTTATGGTAAGCGCCGATTTTTAGCTTGCGGTAAGCAGCGCCGTGAAAATGGACCCTGGGTCTGTTAATGTATGGCAGTGTTGTGAAATTGTGACACGCTCTCACTAAATATAAAGTTTGGCTTTTCTTTGAATTCTTGATGAACGTTTAAGTTGCATTTTTTGCACGATAGGATATTAACATTTCAACTATCATCACTACAGATGCTGATACGAATCAACTTTGCCACTACTATTTCGAGAAATCCTTCATTACTATACATCGATGCTTCATCAAAAGTGCTGACAGTGATGGAAGCAAATTGGTTGAAAACTTTTTCATTCAAAAGCACCCTTGTGTCTTTATCCTTCCAGTGCATTAAATCACAAACATATTTGAACAACATACTTACCTGGCAAAGGTTCAAACACCAGTGAAACATGCAGCTCTGCTATTTTGTCTGCCGACTTATTTGAGAACACTGAATAAAACCTAAAAGAGATCAAAACCTAGTGTTAACATTTATTGCTGACCGTAATCAAATGTTTCCGTCCACATTACTGACAACTTATAAATACTGTCCCATTAACTGCAATATGAACAGAAACATATCCTTCATTTGTAAGTTGGTAAAGCTACAGTACACATTTAAGTTGGAATTATTTTCTGTTTCAATATCTGGGTGTTTCCTGATTGGTAACTTCAGCAAAAACAGAAACATCAAATCTTACCCATTGATAGGTACTTGAGGTGCAAGGTGTCCAATTTCATTGATCTGGGCTTTGCCAATGGAAGACATGTTGGGTCCTTTCAACACCTCCACAATGAGTGTTCCCATATGTGAACAACTTGACGTCAAGGAAACATTATCAGTTCTTGAAGTAAAATAATTTCTGTTTGTGTTCCAAGGCAACGAAGAAAACGAATTATTCCATCATCTTTAACTATCCACAGTGATTTCAGATTTAAAAGATACCTTTGGAAAACCAATGAGAAAAGATTCACATATTTCACGAGAAGGCTCATCACCAACCCAAAGTTACATTAGTCTGATTACAAACTCCTAATAATGTAATTTTCGAAAAACAAAATGAAAATTTGACTTTTTTCCCAATTGTGTTTTTTTAGGTGTTAAGAAGAAAATAATGGATAAAAACATTTTTTTCTCAGACCCTAGATATGTTAATTGTAGGGGAACATTATTTACTGTTCACCCACTAACCTTGCAAAATTTCATGCTACATTTGCAATCCAATAAATAAAAACAAATGCTGTTTTTTTATCAAGATTTATTGGCAACTCATTCATGAAGCTCATTTAAAATCTTAAGGATATCGCTGAGGTATGCTGCAAACTGCTTGGGCCCACATCTCACTGGGTATCTGGCTACAGTTCTGGTGGGTACCTTCTGTGGGTTCTTCACATCCAATGGTCTGAGGATAACAGAGACAATTAGAATGAAAGGTGCCAAACAGAATATCTGAAACAAAATATAATGTACAGCCTGTTCAATTTGGGTGCATGTGCTGTCTCAACATGAAACATTTCAGGGATACTGAGAGTGCAGTATTTGTCTTTTCCATCAGGGAAAAAAGCATCCTGTATTTCCACACAGAATGTGCTGTTTTTAAAATGGAATATTCCATAAACAGGTTAGAACATTCCAAATGGAACATTCCAAATGAAACATTCCAAACGGAACGTTCCAAATTGAACACTCAAAATGGAACATTCCAAGTGGAACACTCCAAGTAGAACACTCCAAATGGAACATTCCAAGTGGAACATTTCCAAATGGAACATTCAAAAAGGTCTACATGTATTTAAAACAAATAAAAATGATATAAAATACCAAATGAAACCTTTCTTGTTTTGATATCTTCCTTCAAGGCACGCACCCAAGTTCCCTTGGTAAAGAACCTGCACTTACCTGAATATGCTCCCCTCGGAGATCTCACCCCACCATCTCAATCTGACATGGGTTGCGTCGGGGGGTTTGGCGGAGAGCCACACTATCTTGCTGATGCAGACTCTGAGGAAACATCTCAGTTGGCCCTCAACGGACGGGGGTAAACTCGTAGTGGCATGAACATCTTCTTTCAAAGCTGTAATAACAGAGGGGAAAAAATCACACCGCACAGAAGGGTTACCATGAGGGAGTGTCTCAGAACTCGCACACATTTGTGGAATGTTCTGCATGCACGTCAGAAGGCAGAACATGATGCTTGATTCATGTATTATGATGAAACTTTTCCAAGCATTGGTTGAAGAAAAGGCTAACATGAGCCCTAGAAACATATATGAAAATAAAAAGAAACTCTAAAGTTTAACCTTATTCTAAGTTAGTCTCAAAAAGTCACGCCTCTGTTATGCCCCAACTATGGCCACAGCCCTGACTATACCTGGACCGGTCCCAACTGAGATACCATAGTTGGAAAATCTCAACTACATATATGGTTGGGTTACTGTGCATCAGTGGTACGATCATCTTGTAAATTCTAGCATTCTATTGGCTGTAAGTACAATCTATGGAAGAAGTCAAGCAAAGTAACCGACTTCTTCTCTGTCCTTTGCTGCATCTACCAAGAGCTATGCTTCTGCATACTGTACACTTGAATTGCACAGAAGACAAACTAAGCTGGTCCTGAGACTGAAACACAGTGTTTGTTTCAATGTCTGCCACAGTTGGGCTGGGGCAAAACAAGTAGTCCCACCTATGGATGTATTTCAATTGACGTTTTGACATCTTGGTCACAGAACTGGTGACAAACTAAGCTGGTCCTGGTACCGAAGTGCAGTGTTTGTCTCAATGTTGTACTGAGCAAATTGCTTTCCACACAGTTGGGACCGGCCAAAGTATAGTTGGGACCAACCCAAGTTTAGTTGGGACCAAGGAATTAGTTGGGGTGTAGCATGTGTAAAATAGGCCGCGCCGTCATGTTAAAGAAACTAAGTAAAGAGGACATTTTGTGATGTTCGTTGTTTATTCAGTGACAGTGGACATATTGCAATAACCGAACTTGTTAGGCTAACCATCTGACAATAGAGCAAGGTAAAAAAACAGTGTGTTTTCCTGTGATAACCTGCTAACGTTAAGTCTGGCATGCCTGAGTGATAGGCTGATACTCTACTCTAGGCATTGACTTGATTGAAATTGATCAGGTTGACTTGGTTGGTTGTACTGTCAATAACAAATGATCGTCAGATCAGATCGAGGCCGAATACTTACCCCGTTTTCTTCCCTTTTTTGTGGATTTAATCTTCTTTTTCACCATATTTAGATCATTAACTGGACAGTTTCAAATGTTTGTTAAGGATTCTGTTTTTAAGAAAGACAGGATGTCGAAACATATTAAAGAAAACAGCTTTTTTGATTTTACCGCACTAATTTTTGCAGACGAAAATACGCCAGCTCCAACTTTCAGTGGTAACCAACACATGCTGCAACATACTGTAATCATGTTACAAACCTGTGTGGGTACCAGTGAAAATGTAATTCCTCGTCGTCCGAGGGCGCTGTGTGAACGTAAACACATAGACTTGACTTAAGTCTGTTAGTATCGCTTTCGCTCAAGGTTGTATGAAGCAAAGACTGACTAATTTCTGAACGTAGATTGTAGTTAGCGCATGGAAAAGAGTTCAGTATTTTTCAACATGGCAGCGTCCATGCTTGTGTTGAATTCGCGCGGTCTTTCTAAATTCAGGAAAATTTCCAGTAATCTCAAACGAATAAAACCTGAACACTTCTCTGCATGTGTACTACAGTCTAGTGTACGAAACTTCAGTGAAATTTTAGGTGGGAGAACAACCAGGATTGGATATGCATCGGGATTCTGGGGCGACACTGCTTGTGCAGGTAGGCCTAGCGCCTACGCGCAGCATATAGGCTTAACCATAGCTTAACAAATAGGGCTGTAGTGGCTCTCTTTTACAATCTGTCTCTTATCTGTCGCTACCACAGCCCTACTTCAAGGCATGTCTTAAATGCCTGATATCCAAACTGCAAGATTCAGTGGTATTTGCCGTTTACGTTAACACTGCAGTCAGGGTGTTGGCATGGCCGGTCATGGTGGGCGCGATGGCAGTAGGTCAGTCTATGCAATCACTCGATAGCCTGTGTGTGCTATCTTTGTCCTTTTTGCACAACTGGAAAAATTCCATCACCATAACCCTACATAGGCTTACATAACTAGCCTACATTGGTCACTTTTTACATTTCTGACATGCTTGAATCCCAATCGTGCCCAAGATTTTAAGAAAGGAGGGACATTTTTGGGGGGGGTAGGGGGCTAGAGATGTAGAACATGTCAAGGGACTTAATTTAGGGGTACCCCCAGAAATGTGTGATCTGACGTCCGCCCTGCTGGTCCAATTGTTCCATTTCTCCCAAGAGTTTTATGTACATGTATGGTAGCTTACATACCTTTGTACTTTGTACCAAGAAAAAACGGGCCCAAACCATGCCATTTTCAAAAAAAAAGGTGCAAATATTTCCCAATCAGCATCCAAGAGTCATGCAGTTCACATGTGTACTTACTTAGACTAGCCACAACCGAATGGTTGATTACGGCTGCAACCAATACAAGGGATATGGAAATTTGCTGCAGGCTGCAGCCGCTTTCCGTAAGTGGGTGTGTAATTCTGGTGGATGCGGACAGGCAGGAATCTTTGCTTGTCATTCCTGCCATTCGGCATCAATGATGAGGAGCCTTTTGATTGGTCAGTGTGATCCCCAGTGAGCCCCAGCCAACTGTGCGGCTAAGAATTACACTCACTCATATGGAAAGCAGCTGCAGCCAATTTCTATGTCTTTGTGTATCAATCGGAGCCGTAGTCAACCATTTGGTCATGGCTCATCTTTGCAAGTGCATATGTGAACTGCATGACTCTCAGACTCTGATCAGGAAATATTTGCACTTTTTTTTTGAAAATGCTATGGTTCTGGCCCATTTTTTCTTGGTACTCAGAACAAAGGTATGTAAACTACCATACATAGAAATGTTGGGGGAAATGGAGCAGCATTTCTATGGGTACACAACTAGAATAGAATCCCTTTTCGTGCCATGTTAAACGTCATGTAGAGCCTATGGCGGAAAAGGCTCATTTTCTGTGGGAGTGGAGTGGACGTCGGACCCCACAGTTCTGGGGGTAACTTAGGGGGTAGTCCGAATAACTTGGAATCTATGACTTGCCTTTTCAAACATTAATTTGGACATGGTCGGGCGACAGTAAAGTCCAAGCACTTTCCATAGGCTTTCCATTCCATTACATTGTAATTCATTTCACTCAAAGTCAAAACTCAGAGTCAAAATTGTCAGAATTCATCCCCCCAAACAGTCCTGAAACTGTCTAACATTATTGTGCTCCTTTTGGATTCAGTGGGAATCAGAGATTACAATGAAGGTGATAAGGTGTACTCAAATATGGGATAAAAAGTGAAATTTACCATTGAAATCAGTAATGCTCATCAGCCGAGCTCAAAGTCGTCATCTTCCTCATATTGTGATTGAAACTGTATGTTAATATCCTGGAGATGACGTCGCGACGCGCCGTCCCAGCAGACCATTCACAAAAATATGCATTGTGCCTACACATGCATGCCGACAACTGTTTCCTGAAAGAAACAACGTTCGGTGGCTGTGACCGCATTGAATTGTACACTGTTTTATTTAATTTCTTCCAGCTCCACAGCTCGTTCATCATGGCCAGCTGGACTTCCTGGTGTTTGACTACCTCTCTGAGATTACCATGTCACTTCTCACAGCAGCCAAACACAAAAAACCAGTACGTTCTAATCACCTGAATCCCCTTCTCCTATTTCTCTCTGATTAATCAAGTTTTTCTTGATAATTGTTTGATCTTCAGACATCCCTCTGACACAAGCAAAATCATACTGCAACAAAATGACGGCATTTTTATCACAAAGATTAACCAAGTGTAATACGTCATTTTTGTCAAAGCAGCAATAGTGTTAAGGCATTCAGGCAGCCCACAAACATTCAATATGATATTTAAAAAAATGATATTTTAAGTGTTGTTTTGCTTCAAATTACATTGACAGCCGCTACAGGAAACAAAAGTATTCTTAGTCCCATCATTGGATTATCAAGCCCCATATAGGCTTGGCTTTACCTTCCTCAATCTTCCAAAATCCTACAAGGCTACCAGTGGACCTAGGAAGATCTTGAGGGTTCATCATTTAAAAGAAAGTGCACACAGGGAAACAATATTGTAGCATTACTCAGGGGTTCTTATCCCTCAAGACTGCTTAACAGAATTTCTTTTCCACTGATAAAGTGAAATTGTGAACACAACAAAACAACTAATTTTTTGTTTCTCCACAGGATCTTGGTTATGCTCCAGATTTTGTTCAGGCTGCAATCGGCCCGCTGATCAACGACATCAAGAGGAAAGGCATCCGTGTGGTGAGCAACGCGGGCGGAGTCAACCCCCACGCCTGCGCTGCAGCCGTACAGGAAGCTGCCAAGAAGGCAGGGATTGAACTGAAGGTTGCCGTCGTGATCGGCGATGACCTCATGAACAAGGTAAGAAGACACACTCAGTTGGGGTTGCCTGGTGATTAACACAGCTCTAATCTCCTGTTGACTGAAAAGACTAATTGCAATATCACTGGTTCATTTTGAGTTTGTGTTTTGGAGTAGATTCAAGTAACATGCACCCTGCCAAGGGATATTCATACCAAACTTATATAACTTGACTTCAGGCTGAGTAAAGAGAAACAATAGTTTCTCATCCAGGTTTTTCAGAAAAAAGGTAGAGACAGTTGTTTAATTAACATTTTTTTAATCAAACTGTATTTTTTAAGATAGCTCACAGTTTTTTCAGACACTTTGTTTCCGATACTGTCTAAGGTAAAGGAGCTTTCTTCCATATAGCTGGATTAAAGTTTAAAGCTATGTGTTTTGTGATAAGCAAATAAGAAGTTGTAAAACAAAAATTTATAAATAGAGAAAAAATGCGGACGGGGAGAAGGAAACAGGTAAGAAAGAAGAGGTAGTTAATATCTTGACTTGCCCTTATCCCACTTTTCAGTTAAACCTCATTAAAAAGAGGTCCTTCAGGCTTGGCAAATTACCTTGTTATAACAGGAACCTTGTATTGTCAAGAATGAAAAACAAAGGATTAGGACCTAAACATTTCCTTGTTTTAAGCAGAATCTTGTATTAACAGTGCTCTTATTGACGAGATTCGACTGTAAATGCGTATCCTGTATAAATAGGAATGGAGTTACTTTTGTTTGTTGTTCAATAAGTTTTGCTTTGGATTTTTGTTCATTCTTTTCATTTGTGTTAAATATTGAAGAGGGATGAGATCATTGCATCAGGAACCACAGACATTGACTCTGGTATCCCAGCTCCAAAGAGTTTAGTCAGCATGAATGCTTACCTTGGGTAAGATGTTTTTTTGTATTCTGTTTTGCTCGGTGTCCTGTTTTGCTTCGTAAAACCTCCAATGTGCTCCCAGTTTCCCCCATTGTTCAATTTGTTTGAGTAATTCTCCCATCGAAAAAAAATTTGAGCAAGGCCAGAGGTGTTGGAATTGAAGGCCTTCAAGTCACAGCTTTGAGGCAAACACTTTCAAGTCCGGGTAATGCCTCTTTTTTGGGGTCTCCTGTGTATATTGATATTAAATACATTGTTCCAATGAAATTCTTGTGTCAAATTACATAACTGATTCCATGATTGCAACAGCTTCTTTGGGAGACATTTATCCCATTTTTAATAATGTGCATTTCTTTATAGGGCCGGTCCCATCACAAAAGCCCTTGACATGGGTGCAGAGGTCATAGTAACAGCCAGATGTGTAGACAGTGCTGTGGTCTTGGCACCACTTATGCACACTGTAAGTATTATCAATATAAAGACAAATTTATGCCAAATTGTATGCCATATTTTGTACCACATTGGAAAACCGTTGCGATCATTTTTCTTAGTTTGGGATTAGTCTGTTGCTGTTGAACTTTGAACTCACATTTGACAGTCTGACTTTTTGTATTAACAAAAAATGGAACAGCGTCATGCTATTGTAATGAACGAGTGTGGTATTAAAGCAGTGCGTGTTCAAATTGAAGTGCATCAATGTTGAGAACGTCACTGCTCCCAAGGTCGACCTAATCGGGATGGCCGTATGCCTGCGAACACACTGTACATGTTAGAAACTGGCGTCATAAGATATGCTTTGCTCTCAAATTAAATGCCCTTTTATGATACAGAATTTGGGCTTTCCAACAACTAATCACAATTTTGCTGTTTTGTCTTTCTTTTAATGCCTACACAGTTTTGAAGTTTTGTAATTTTGCTTCGCATGATGTAGTTTGGCTGGGAACCAACTGACTACACACGTCTGGCATCAGCCTCCCTGGCTGGTCACATAGCTGAATGTGGGGCGCAGGCTACCGGCGGAATCTTCACCGACTGGCACCTCGTGGACGGCTGGGACAACATCGGCTTTCCCATTGTCGAGTGTGGGGCAGACGGCCAATTCGTCATCACCAAATCTCCCAACACAGGTGGGCTGGTTTCCAAGGCAACCATCGCCGAGCAGATTGTGTATGAGCTAGGAGACCCAGGGCGGTACGTACTGCCAGATGTGATATGCGACTTCAGGAATGTCACCTTACAAGAAATTGAAGGTGGGTACAAAAATTTTAGGCTTCACTCAAATTGCTGCACAGTAATACTGATCATCAGCCCTCTCTACTTCAAAATGGCACTATGAAAAATATACCTCGATTGTAATGAAGTGTGTTGTTAAACTCAAGATTCAAGTCATGGGAAACCATGGAAAAAAGGCCAATTTCATTGGCATTGCTAGCCCCAAATTCTCCAAGCTTTCCGTATTATAAAATGTCTCACATTAATAAGGCTATTTTTTTACCTTTTCACTGGGGAAGAAACTATTAGCTTTAGATATTCATTTCCAAAGAAATGTTGAAATTCCTGTTTCATATTGTGTTCTTGTGTATATTAATCTCACCTGAGCAAGTTTCTGAAAGCGCTCAGAAAGAGCTAAGCATGCAGTGCTTCAGTGAAGTCCATTGATGAAGGCAGAGCATTCTGTTGTATTCCTTATAGACAAATCCGACGAGATGCCATTCCGAGTGGCCATTTACACTTACGTAGCTGTCTCAACCTGAGCACGCACTTCGGCAATTGATTACTGTCTCTTGGTCAGGGAGGAATTTCACGTGTGCGCACCGCCCGTGTGCGAACAGGACAGCCCCGTAGTAGTAACGGCCTCTAATTTTGGTCGTTGGATTTGTCTATATATTACGTTGAATTGCACATTTGCATTGTCTTCAAGTTCTACATATTTTCATGGTCTTCACGTTCAATGACTGACGGAGCTCATTACTGAGGGTCTAAAGGTTTAGACAAGATTTCAGCCCCCAACATCTGCCTATAACCCCACCTGACTGCATCTTACAATGAAATTTCTGCATTGCCGTATACAGGTGATCCTAATGGAGCTGTGTTAGTGACGGGGGCTAGGGGCTTGCCTCCCTCTTCACAATATAAGGTACTAAACTACTTGTATTTTTCTTTATTTTGTCCAGTTACTGATTAGTCCAATTGTAAATCAGTTTGTTGTATAGTTTATGCAGTACCATACCTTAAGTTAACGATTTCCTCGCTACTTTGACTGCTAGTTAGTATAAAAAGTGATCAGCAGCTTGACCAAAGGGTGCAGTAAAGTCAAGTGTTTGCATTGTACCGGTAAGTTGTGCAGAAAAAATGTCTGCACCCCCTTCTGCTGTGCACACAAGAAACAACTAGCTCACTTTCTGTGATTTAAGGGAGTTTGGTCTAGTAGCTACGTTTGCGGTTTGTGACTCATGCTCAGAGGTTCAAGGGTTTGAATCCAGATGGTGGCTGTACGTTTTAACCTAAGGTAAGCCATGCCAACTGAACCCTACTTTACCGCTCTTTGTCTTGGAGTATACACGGCATTAGCTGAGGAGCAACCTCATGATGCATTATATCTGGTTGGAAACCTTTGCCTTTCTGCTTGCTTCAGTATTTTACATTAATGGCTTGCTTATACCTTCCTGAATCCTACAGAATCCTTCCTAAAACTTCTGAGATGAATTTTGAAGAACCTAGAAGGGTTAAGGTTAAAAGATTGACTGTGATTCATTATCTGTGGTTAGGTGAGTGGTACTTACGCTGACGGCTTCAGAGCAACTGCGGTGTGCCCAGTCACTGGGCCCAATGCTGCTGAGAAAGGCAGGAAGACTGCACAGAGTATTCTTAAAAGGTAACCCAAAGTTCTCAGAAAGCTTCCTGTGTTTATCCAAAGCAATATCGTGGTGCCCAGAAACCAATGAAATTTCAGCATGCACGAGACCATTGCCTGTCCTTGAATGTGGAGTTCAGTTCTTAGCCTACTCTGTTGGGCTAGTTCCTAGTCCCCAGTTCGACTGTGCTTGGATTTCTTGGCAATGGCTAGAAAAAGTGCATGTGCCTATGGAAGCCACCAGCTGGCTGCGTCATCTTTTTCCTATAGAAATAAGTGTAATTCTCAGCTTCAGCCAACGAATTGGGACACAGCCTCAGATTTGAAACAATACGGGTAGTCCAAATGAGATGTTCAGTTTACTCAATTTTTTTTGTTCAAGGCATTATTGAAAGCGCTGTTTTCCTGTTTCCAAATCTCAGAACTAGAACCATGTTCAAGCACCTCGGTCTGAAAGACTACACACAGACCAATGTCCAGATACTGGGCTCAGAGCAGACGTACGGTCCCCGCGCCAGGGATATCAACCCTAGGGAGATCGTGCTGTGGATGGCGGTGGAGCACTCCCAGCGTAACGCCCTGGAGGTGTTCTCAAGAGAAATTGCCCCTGCTGGTACAGGGATGGGTGAGCATCTTCAGACTTGTACTCTAGCACTTCTTGTGCACTTTTTTCAGTTCTTACACAACACCTACTTAAATCTAGTCATCTGATCGGTTTCTTGTCATCGATCACATGTCATTGTCTTATTCAGTATATTTGACAGTGCAGGCATTAAACATATCCCATTAAATAGACCTTTGAACCAGATGCATGCCCTTAGTAAGCTCCCTCGCAGCCCTTCTCAACAATGCACAGGAAAGGCACAGAATCGCAATCATGGCTTCGAACGTGAAAAGTTTTGAGACAGAAATTTCTTGATCATGAGACAAGTTTATAAAGTAAACCAGAGACTTGTACACAAAGAGGATTCATTCGGGCATTGAATTGAATGATTGAATGTTCCATTCCGCTTGAATGTTCCATTGCCCTTGGCTTCACCTCATGGAATAGAACCTGTCTCCTAATGAAATTAGTCCTGATACCACTGAATTCATCAACTTTCACTGTTTGTACAATATCTTGCCTTTGTGCCTGACCTTCATCTTACCCAGTGTTCATGTGTATGGTCTGTTTACAGCTCCTGGTCTGACGGGCATTGCAGGGGGCAGACCAAGAGTGTAAGTGAAATGGGGGAAATCGTCAACAATTTTGAATGGCCGTATCTTTTAGGGAAAATGCGGTGGCGTTTCTTACGATGCATGCTATCGCAATTTCATGTATATCTCTTGAAAGAGCTGCTCTCCGTTGGACATTCTTTTGATCTCTGCCGTGTGATTTTATTTTTCCCTCCTTTGTGATCCTTATGGACTTCTTTTTGGGGGTGAATATAACGATCTTTTTGTGAAAAAAAAATCCAAACTCTGAAATGAAAAATTCGGCCTTTAAGTACAGGTTTTCAAATCGGTTGAGGCAATTGCTCTTTCAATTCAATGCAAGAATTTAGTTTCCATTGACGTCCTCAGTAATGGGTTAAAAAAAGATTCATGGTGTAAAACTGCACAGAATCATTTGTTGTTTTCAGGCTTCTGCTGTTCTTTTTTCCAGGTCGCCCGTCTTGAAGCTGTTTTCATTCCTGTATCCAAAAGACCAAATAGAGGTAAAACAAATCCTGCGTTAGTTCATAACAGACTTGCAATACTCCCAGGGATCTACTGATTTCCTTTTTCCACTGTTTATTAGGTACTGAAACTTTTCAAAATAGATGGAAGTCAAACAGCCATTTGTGTCCTTTCTACTTTATATCAGCCAGTGGTATTTTGGAGACACTCCTGTGGGAATATATCACCGGGGACCCATATTTAGAGAGTTTTTAGGCAGAAACTCTCTGAAACGGTTGCTAAGCAGATTTATATGCTGAGAATAAAACTAACTGGGAGCCAGTGAGAAACAGCATACAATGCCAGGATTTTGGGTTGGTATTTGGTGTCCACAACATCCCCGCTAAGCATATATTTTCCACGGACTTGGCTTGGCATGGGCTCGACTTCAACTTACCGGTAACTTGCCTAATTTATTCTACCTCCTTGTGGAACAGGCTAAGGTACATCTGGATGGTAAGGAAGAGAGTATCACGGCATCAACCACCGATGCCTCCCAAGATACACAACCAGCAGAGGAGACAGGAGCACCAGCTGAGGAGGTACTTGAAGGGGGAAGTCACAGCTTCAGCCTGGGGGAACTGGCCTACACAAGGAGTGGGGATAAGGGAAACAATGCAACGATAGGTACAGTCTTTAGTCAGTGTTACGTTGGTTGGTTGGTTGGTTGTTTTTCTGTGGTTTTATTACGTATTTTAAGAAACCTCTAGTCAGTCAATGTAAAATTGAACTTTTTGACTTGTGACATGTATGGCACATTAGGTTTACTTTTAGAAAAGATGTTTAAGATTTTAAAATAATGATAAATTCAATACTCGGCAATATCATGACAACAGCCACAGGCAAAATAAGCATCAGTTCACACTCTGTAAATTTAAAGGTGGTTGCTGCTAAAGTGAAATCTTGACAAGAAGCAAACAAAATGATGTGTAACTCAAAGTTCCATCGATTTTTTTCTCTATATACTTTCTCCCCTGCTGTAGGAGTCATAGCCAGGCATGTGTCCTATGTACCATACCTAAGGAAGGCACTTACACCAGCCGCGGTGCAAGAATATTTCCTGCATCTTATAGATCCCAATACTCCCAACCCTGTATCAAGGTAACAAGTTTTGCCCTTAATGAATTTGCAATGGGAATATTTTTTGTAGTATTGTATAATTTGTCAACTATTTCACTTTTATTAATAGTGCTTTAGCAGCACAAATGACGTTTTCAATGTCAAAAAACAAGGAATAAAGATGTCCTACTTTCAAAATCTTCCAGTTACGTGAATGTTATTTCCAAGGATGGGTTTTTTGCCGGGGAGATGTTAATTAATTTTAGATTTTTGCTCTGCTTGACGTGTATTATAACATTGTATACTCAGTGTTTGCCTTCAAAGGCTTGTGAAAAAAAAACACAAGCATACTCGGGCGGGACTCGAACCCATGACTTCCTGCTTACTAGTGCAGTCAAGCAGGAAGTCTTGGGTTCGAGTCCCACCTGCTGCAAAAATCTAAAATTAATTAAGTGAATGTTGTCAAGATTTTGTTCAATTTTAGCAACATTTGGCTGTTACAAAGCAGCTATCTTTTGCTTTGTATTTTGCATGGTTTTGAGAACACACAAACATGTCCAATTCAGGCACAACACCTTTGTAACCTTGAAGAAATCAGGATGCTAAACCTTCAAATTAATGCAACAGAGACCTTACTCTATGAACAACAGACATAAACACTTGAGTACAGCTGAATTTTTTTTGGCCATGCTCCAAGACTTTCTTCTCACGTGATGATACTGTGCTTTGTGCACATTCAGTTGAAAAAAGCTGACCAACACATGCAATGGGTCCTTCATTGGCACCCATGCAACTGACAGTCTTGTATCATTTTTTGGAATAACCATCTGCTCCATCTTTGCCTCAGATATGAACTTCCTGGCATCAACGGTTTCAGCTTCCTGTTGAGGAACTCTCTGGGGGGCGGGGGTGTGGCTTCCTTAAGGAGTGACCCACAGGTCTGTAGCTTGGTTTCCATGATCATATTCATCCTCTGTCGTATTCTGGCTATGACTAGACAAGATCAAGCACACCAGTCAAAACTTTGAGGGCACTCCTGTTTACTTATGGGAACCCTAACACCTCATTTGAGATTATTGTCTGCTGTAAGCACAAACTCTTACCTTTGTTAACCCTGGCAGGAAGAGGTTTGTGGCCTGTCTATCACAGAACCATCACAAGGTCATAAAAAGCTATCTAGCCTCAAGTCAAGTCACAGGCTACTCAAATGAACAGTAACACTGGCATTTCTTGTTATTGTACACCCCTGTGACTCACGAGTGGACTCGTGTATTGAGTTGCAGTGTACTGCTACCAGACTTGGGGCAGACTCATGATAAACACCGGTTTTTACAGAACCATGATCTGTTTTGTTCCAAAAGAGATTTGGGCTGTTAGATCTCTTCTCTTTGTAGTCCATTTTGTGGGTAAAATGAGTTACAGTTCCTTTTTGCCTTGAGCTTAATATCTCTCAACCTGTCAAACTGTTGAAGAGGATGTCGTAATAAACTTGTTTCTTGATTCTTTCCTCACAACAGGGCAAGGGCTACGGGCAGATGTTGCTTGATTTCCAGATCACCAATGTCCCAGATCTTCTTTCTCTGGCCAAGAAGTCATCATGAAATGGCAAACATTAAATTGGAGATGTGAAGGAGAAAAGAACTAAACAGTTGAAGGGACTGGCATTTCATCCTTAAGAATCTTGGAATAGTCGTCCAAGTTTTGTGAAAATGACAAAGTTGCTAAAATGCTGGCAAAATTGAGAAAAGAGACAATTGCACTGCAGATTCAATTGATTTGTTAAGAGTCTGCATCAGTCAGAGGATGCAGGTTTAAAAACTAAAGTTTTAACAAGACAACAAGACTGTGAAGCTAACTTAATAGAGAACAGGATTTACGACTTATCTGGGTCACTTCAACTGCTCAAAAATGGTTGGTGGGAAAGGTGTATTGGCTGGAGGATGTGTAGAGATTGTCCCTTTTTTGTTCTGGTGACTGGAACATAGACTGCAGGGTATTAAGAAATGGCTCTGATCATTGTACAGTATTTGAGGTGATCAAGTCTGCCGTCTGTTTATAAAATTTGGGTTGTCATTTAATTTGCCTTAATTTCACAGCTACAGAGACATATTTGTACATATCAGATTTTCACAGCATGAGCACAGATCAGAAGAAGATGAGATTTTGTGTACTTGGACTTTTTGTTTGTTTTCGGTTTGGGTTTTTTTTTTAAGAGAACTACAGTCAGAAAATCCTCAGTCAGTCGTTGATCTGCTATATGCAATGTGCTTTTATGGAGTCAAATAATTAGCCAACCTAAATATTGAGACATAAGCATAAAAAAACGATTTACAGGTTTGAAATTGACTGGAACAAGCCCGTCCAATTTCCTATGCAGAGGCTTACTGGCTTTTAGTTTGAGTATGTCAACATTTTACCATTTTCTTTGTATGGAGGAATTTGGATAACTGTCAGAGAATCATGCAGGCAGTGTTTATTTATTTTGAATAAAATGTTCAAAATCATTTCATGTGAACATACCTGTTGTGTGGCTCATTAGTGCTTGCTGCAATATGTCATGACGGGCAACCATTCTAAATAGCTGTAAACTCACCTTGAATATTTTTGCATTGTATGTAACCGTGTATTCTGTTCCCAAGTTGCTTTTGATACCTTTTCATACCTTTATCACAGATCAGAGTTTGGGAAGAATATGAATGATTAAATATATGAGGAGAGAAATTAATTACAAAGGATTTGCATGGTACAGTTTCCTTGGCATTCAGGAGATCTTATGTGGTTGTGAGATTGCAAGAGCATGCTGGGCTGCTCAGGTTGGGAGAAGGGGAATGGGTGGTCTGATGTGAAGTTGTGTGAGTTTGTTGATGCCGTGGGAGTTGCTAAGGACTTGGGGGTGTTTAAAGGGTAGGATCGGTGAGTTTTTTTAGACTAAACTTTTTGATCACTTTATACTGTTCTTTAATGTATGAATATTATTTGGCATCCGTTTGGGGTTAACTGAATTGAAAATGAACTTTTTAAACGTTCAACACTCTCCCTGCTGAGGGCGCTGTTGCTGTGGTGTCATACAGGGAAGGTACGTTTCAGTGCATAGGCTTGCTTCAAAATTGTGAATCCAGAGCTTACTCGGTGAAAACATTCCTGGGAAAGGGTTGCTTGTTTGCTTGTTACTACATGTGCTTACACAGCAATGAATCATCGAAGGGAAATTTAGCCCAGCAAAATCTTTTTTTAAAAATTAAGCAATTCATTTATGCACAAACCAGTGTAACAATTTTGCTCATGAATATAGAAATCACCATTGGCATAATAATCAAAAGACAGCAAAATACCTTCAGAAATAGTGAAAAAAAAAAAGCTGAACATGACGTCACCTGGGACAAAAAGGTGCATTTTGGAAGTTTGTATAAAAAGAATTGTATTGCAGTGCCCCTATAAAGGGTCCATTCGATGAATTGTTCTGTGTGTGCAAACTATTTGACAACCTGATAAGTGCATGCACTGACCTATTGCCATAAACTTACCCGCAATAATTCGCAAAAATTGTGGCAGTTTTTTTGTTAGGATTTTTTATATGCCCTCACATTTTTGTTGATGAATGTGGAAATTCGTATCAGCATAATACCAAAAATGCGCTAGAATACCTACCTCTTAAAAATAAACAATAGCGTTAATTGAAACGCCAAAATGTCCAGTTTCAGAGCGCGTAAGTAAAATGATTCCGTTATCGTTTGGCACAGACAATTCACCAGAAGAGACAACTGTCTTCAATAAAAGTACCAATTTTATTCTTGCATCATATTTCTGAAACTGAAGTTTTGGAATGGTTGAGAAAACTTGAACATTTGAACTCTGCCAATAATAAAAGTTGATTGATGTTCAAAACAAGAACAATTTTTATACCCATGACGATTCTTAATGTTGGAGCACCCTATTATTAAATGTATAGAATGCCGTGTTTCCCGCCTTTTTATTGCCGGTTAGTTGCCCACATTGTACAGATAATTGCAGGAATAATCTATAATTAGTCTTCCGACACAACCCAACAAGGAAGTAATTTTTTTTCCTGTTCTGACCATTTGCCTAAGCCGTTACGTAAGAGCTTAGGAAAAAACTTATTTACAATAAGAGCGTAGCGGAAATGTGCAATTGTAGATGAATAATCTCTCCGTTGTCCCGAACGAACGTTTGGTGGGATAAACCAAATCATTCCATCAGTACATTTGATCAGAGGTAGGTGCATCTTTGTGATCAAACTGCTCAACTTTTCTAAGATGAAGAACAGCCTGCACATCATTACCTTCTGCGCTCTGGTTGTACTGGTCCCGGTTGCCGACGTGTTTCCCTCGGGGGCGGCATCCCAGGCGTGCGTGACGATGGCCCCGAGACATCGTAGCACCACCGACCCGGACCTAGTGATAGCGCCTCAGGAGTCTATCAGTCCGTACAGCATCGTGGCTGAGGGGACAACGTATACTCCAGGCGGAACAGTCTCTGGTGAGTCAAAAAGGACGAGTGATCAGGCAATAATCTCTGTGTCTTCAGTGCCTCGTAACTGGTTGATTGGTTTAGGGACCTTGCTTGTTTTTGTTTGTGTTTATTTGTCTGCGTTATTTGGATCACTCGGTCGGTTGCCTCGGTCGGTTGGTTGGTCAGTCATTTTGTTTGGTCCGCGATGGGGTATTCGGTGGTTGGGCAAACCATAACTTCTGTATCAAAACCTGAATTATTTTTACTTTTTGCAAACGCCATCTTCCGTAAAGAGGCCATCTCAGAGTTTACTCTCAGGCCCAATACAATTCGATGTCTTGACCACTTCCTTTGTAGTTTCTATACTCGCCAAGACGCGAGACATCACCTTCCAAGGATTCCTCATCCAGGCCCGCACCGTAGGCAGCCCACTACCCGTTGGCAGCTTCCTGGCCGGTACTGACGGAGCCAGCAAGCTACTCTCCTGTAACGCCACTGGGGATTCCATCACCCACACCGGGCCCGAGGAGAAACAGTCCGGCATGTCCTTCACATGGCAGGCGCCCGCGGCGAGCGTTGGGAAAATCCAGTTTATGTGAGTCTAACTGAATAGAGGAATCACTTTATCGTTCCCCGATACGCACTGAGGGAAAAAAAGTTCACAAAAACCAACGTCTTCCACGATGGAAATTGGAAAGTTGGATGCAGGCGAGTAAAGTGTCTGAAATAACTGTTTACTCTGCAGACGTATGACCAGATGAAATTGAACAAAAAGGAAGCCCTGACCAATATTAATTTTGTTCGAGAGTTGAGCAAATGACATATAAAAAAATTAGTCATATGAGTGTGCAATTTAGGTTAGTTGGGTGTCGATGACTTACTAAAACCAAGACAGGGCAAACTTGAGTCAACAGTGACTGACTTTGGTCAAATTTGACTAATGTTTGACTTATCCTTGTCTTATGTTCGTCATTGGCCTGTCCGATTAATTTAAATTGGTCGCTTTAGACAAAGATCTGGACCAACTAGTCAAAAATGATTCAAATTCGAAAAAGTTGGCACATTTTTAATGTGTGATTAATCGTTGTTCTCATTTTATTCTTAACGATCTAGCCTGGCTGCTGTGAAGAATCACGACGTGTACTGGGTGAGAATGGAATCGAATACACTCTCTGCATCGGGTATGTATCAGGACCTATAGGGGTTAAGTTGGATTTGGGTGGGTGGGTGAGTGTTGGGGGCACCCTTGAAGGTCACGTGTCATAACCACGAAAACAGGACTATAAGGCAAAATATATTCCATTATATGCGTCCTTATTCGCGCCAAACCTCAGGCCCTTCCGATCCCTATAACTCCTGCAAGGATGAGACGTCTGAATGAGCTGGCCGCGGCAAGGAGTAACCATCACTGTAGATTGTCGTTCCACGTACGTGAACGTCTTTTTCGAGTCGCCGCCTTGACCTTCGGACGTAGTCTTTCCTGCTCAGATCATGCAATATATAAACCCGAATGTATCAAAGCCGATGTTATACCTAAACGCACTTTTGAAGCTTTTCCGTAATTTTAAATGTTGAAATTCGTTAATTAAGACTGTCGAATTCTGTTTGTTTTCAGCTTCCCTGTCTGCCAGCATGCCCATGCTCTGCTTCCTTCTTGCGGTAACCATGGCGACAAACACCCTATGAGTTGATTGGTGTGTCCAACCTCTTTCCTTTCCCGAATAACGAAAACTTCCACTTTTTTAGACTCAGCAGTTTGATTCATAAATAGCTTACGATCGAATATTCACATTATTTCCTAGAGGCACAGGTTTTGTTTATTTCAGATATTCGTTAGATGCGTTACTGATGCCTATTTTTAAACAAAGTATTTTAGACTAAATAGAGATGTTATACTTGTTGATGTGTTTGTAATAAAAAAAATAAACAAATAAACAAACAAACAAAAACACTGGATTTTGAATCTTTGGCAATCGAAAGGCTTATAAGTGTGCTTTGTAAGAATAACCTAATTGCCTATAAAAAGAAAATGAAAACTAAACTGTGACGAAATAGAAGGCGACAACTATGAAAAAGAAACCCCATTATTTGAACAAACTCGAAAAAATATGCAAGAATTTAAACTGGACTCCTTTTTTGTTGAAATTAGTTGTAAAAATCCTATATTCCTTTCTTGATTTTGCAAGAGATATGATACTCAAGTTCAAAGAGTCGATGACCCTTCAACAATATGAAGCTGTTTCTATGAAACCCCGCCCTTCTTAATAAGGCGCCGGCACGGCGGCACGCGCACGACCACAAACTTGTCATAGCGCCCTCATCGATATAGCGTAATGTCTAAATATAGACAAAATGGCTACGGCAATGGACGTAGACCCTCCATCATCTAGCTCTGGAAGCAGCGGTAAAGGAGAGAAGAAACGGTTTGAAGTAAAAAAGGTGTGGTTTAACTTAAAATTGAGAGATCAGAGAATAATATGTACCCACAATTTGGGTTCAGACACGAGCGAAACCGATTGAAATTTTGGTCTGAACTGGCACGTTTTACGTGTGTTCAAAATTCATTGTCTGACCATGGAGGTAGAATCACCTCCATGCGGTCAACACAACGTCAACACGCGTCAACACATGATAGTAACGTCAACACACCCAAATCACGTTCTAAGTTAACAGAAACGCAATTTGATAGCAATATAATGCCTAAAATACAATTTGGCTAACAACAGTGACCGACATTTGGGGGGGAAAGCCGTTTTATTTCACGAAAATAACACCCTCCGCACTGCCTTGAAAGACGGTAGCCATGTTGCCTCTCGGTCAGACAAATTATTTCTAAGTGTATACATTGCAGTTAGATATGTCTATTTTCTGTTTACAATGCATTTTGTAAGTGTTGGCGGTGTGTTGACGTTACTATCAATGTGTTGGCCGTGTGTTGATGCTGATTAGTATGACCTCCTCCAGCTCCATGGACAGACAAACAATGTCATCATGGTCATCATGACATGCTGAATGCTGGTCAACTCGTATGCCGACAAACTCGTAATAATAATGTAGGCCTATGTTGACCCACTCGTACGGCAACCAACTTGTGCGCCGACCAACTCGTGCTTGGCAATGTGACGCGCTGTAACTGAACTCTGAAGTCTCTGAAGGAAAACATTAAAAAGTGCTCTTTTCAGAACTACAATACAAATTCAAATGAAAAAAATAAGGCCTAGGCCTAAGTGTAATCCGTTTTCAAAGAATGGGGTAGCACGGAAATCCGGGAGTTTCGCAAAATAGGAGATAGCAACCAATGAAAAAAACTGTAACGAACATGCGTGTGCGTACTGATCAAAGAAATGGGGGATTGTTGTAAATTTGGGGACCCTGTTCCTATAATATAAGAGAGAGCTTGCTGGGTTCGGTGCAACAGCTGAAAAAACTGTGAAATATGAAAGGCCAGGAGCTGTTTTTAGCTTCTGGGCAAACAAGCTTAATGTCGACCCCTGCAAGGTAATTAGTCAAGAAACGTAAATACAAGGCAGAGGCTCACATTTTACTATGTTGGCTTGTCATTGATAAGTTAACACTTTAATAACAGCATCGATACACAACATCAACACAAAATGAGGCTTGAAGTAATCTGTGAAGGCTGAACGTGCATGGAGCCCTCAAGTGACCAAGAACCATGGCTGGTCACTATACAGTGTAGCAAATACTGGTATCTCTCTGTGGGAAAGAATTATCTGTCCATCATGACACCCAAGTTTTATAAACATCAAGTTTTGAAAATATGGTTCCAAACTAAGTTTTCTTCAGACGATGCCAGTTTTTCCCAAGTAGACTGTCATCAGTGGACTTTGTTATGTTTGGTGGACAGTACAGTGTGGCCAGAAAAAGAAACGTTGCCATGGAAAACAGCCAACTAAATTTGTCAGTGCCTTGATCTCATGAACGCTATGATTCCGCTGACTTCTTTTTGTAAAGTGTTCATTTCACAATTGCACACTACATACCCACTCACGTAACCCACCTTGAAGCCAGCTACGGCATTACACTCGACTGCCTGGGTGGGGGGCGTTTGTATGTGTATACATCTCACTGGGAATTACTCCAGCAGTAGGAGGAGTGTAGACATTGCCTGGCAAAGCCTATATAGAATTTGCCAGAATATGCTTACAAGTCATTTATGTTATGGACACACAAAAATTCCATCACATGTACGTGCTATCCAGTTTGAAAGATAGGAGAAAAGCTAACTGGGAAATAGGACTAGGATCCTAATTTTCTGTGGTTTAGTTATTGCTTGCAACACATTTGCCAGGACGTTGTGACCTGATTTTTGCAGAAATTTAGTGTGAGTTGAATTTCTTCAAAATTGAAATGGACCACAGGCCAGTACCTCTTTAGTTTTATTACTGTAGACTAGAAGCCCGACTCAATAACAAAAGCGTGTACAAGTACAGTACTTTCTTGAAGATGAGGTAGCACACTTGCCTGTCATAGATGTGGGTGTACTTTTATCTCAAAGATATCCATACCTACACAGTTTCTTTGTAGCAAAACTGTTCTTCAGGTGTTCAATAGCGTGGACGTTTGTGTTATGTTCAGATTGTCTTGGGGGTTGATCATGTTGCCAAGCCGTCTTTTAATGGCCCTTGGTGATGGGATATCAAAGTGCTGTCCACGTAAAATGACCTGAATCTTCAACAGATGGATGACGTTACTGGCTCAGAAGAGTAGGATAGATCATGCTGCCGGAACGAACAGTACCCCAAATCCCCCCAAAAATACTTGATATTAACAATTTACAAAGAAGTCTCATTCTCACTGGCTCAATTTGTAAGTTACAGGCAAGACTTCCCAGATGTTTGAGTGACCGACTTAAAAATATTTTTCAAATCTTTCAAATGTCACATGAGATAGTCGGCAGTGTATTGATATGTAGAAGGTTGTCCACTTCAGCCATCAGGATTCTTTCAAACCACAACATTTTTACATTGCTTTTCCTTCTTGAATGTCTGACTTCCAAATCCTAAAAAGTTGAGAAATTTCTTGGTTGTACATCAGTAGAAATTGTAACATTTTGCTATGTTTCGTTTGAAGTGGAATGCTGTTGCACTCTGGGCATGGGACATCGTGGTCGACAATTGCGCCATCTGTAGAAATCACATCATGGATTTATGTGAGTTGTCGCTTCTATGATGGATGTGCTTTTTCGCAAATAACTGAAGCTGGAAAGTCAGCCTTCATTTGTCAAACACAATCAGCAGGCTGATGGCATGAATAAAATATGTCTTTTTTGTGAGCTAATCAACTGTCAGCCTTTGAGAACAAAGCAGTGGGCCTAAAAACTCACTATTCAAGCTTCTGTGCTGTCTGCGTGGTTTTACAATAATGGATCTTTCCACGGTTCATTTGATCTGTTGCTAGGAAAGATCTTTTAATTTGAGCAAAAATGTGAATTCTACAGTAGTGCTTACAATAAAATTTTAAACCCTGAAAGTAATTTGCGTCTGGTCTTGTGCCAAGCTGCAGACATGGACCTTACGATCCCATATCCATCGAAATCTAGTCTCCAATCGTGCAGTATTCTGGAGAGTTCCAAAGTGTATTACTTGAGGTTTGGGTGTCCCAATTCTAGTCATGGACAAAAAATGTGCCGCTCTTGCCATCAAGTGTTGCATTTTGGGAGAGTAAGATTTGTACATGTAGTGTTAAAAAAATTCCAAAGGTCTTGAAGTAACCCTAACTTTCCAGATCCTTCAAAATCCACCAGGAGATTTTGGAGGATTTCCAGAGGGAAAGTTAAACTACCAAGACTCTGGCCAAGGTTCTTGCTGTCACTTGCAATTGTCAAATAGGGAATATTAACTAACTTTGGTCACAATACTGAAAAGGAAAATCTATTAACACTATACATAAAGCAAGTGAGCATGTAAAAACATACAGTTACCTCAAACTGAAATTTAGCAGCTAGAATTGGTCTCCAGGAAGAGGATCGATGTTTGAAGCTTCAGGAAGGCAGAGTGCAGGCACAGTTTCTTTGCATGGAGATGGTTTTTTAACCCTAACAGTCCCAAATCATCTGATTTCAATAGGATTTTACATGCGGCCTAGGGAGTTAGGGCTAAAGTTGAAGGATGAAGAGGAATCAGTCTATGTAATGATGATGATGTCGTGCTTTGTTTACATGTACATGCACATACTCCTACTGAGCTTTGTCATCCCCGGAGACAGTGTGCATGTGTAAACCAAGCTTAACATCATTGGTGTATAGGCCTGTTGATTTCTTGCACAGTGTTGGATTTCAGTGTCCACTGGACATAGCAGAAATGACAAGGGAGTTAAGGCACCTTTCCATATGTGTGTCTTTGGGTGTGTTACGTGCACAATGCGTTCAGGCATTTCACTTTCACAGACACAAATGTCAACTCCATTAACAGAACACATGAGTGCATTGCGTTAAAAATCACCCAGGGAGCGATTTTGACGGATACGCAACGCTTGGTGCAAGTGTTGACGTGCATATTGGAAAGGCGCCTTTAGGATTCAAGAAAATCTAGGATTGAAGTTTTTGAGTGTGATTGTGTTGAACAGGTATAGAGTGTCAAGCCAACCAGGCATCGGCAACATCAGAAGAATGTACAGTAGCCTGGGGAGTGTGTAATGTATGTATCCGTTTTGTGGTGGTCTATTCCAAAATTTTATGTCATTTAGGCCGGGGAAAAAGGAGTGACAGTTGATTATAATGCAAAGGCACTTCAGCATTTGAAGATCAAGCTAAAGTTGAACACTTGGAGTCTGAAACCAAAATTGATGAAGATGGTGAGATGACCTTGCAACATGTAGAACCAGTTTTGCTAACAGGTGGATGACTGAATGACTTCAGAAAGCTTTGAAACACTCTAGAACGGCTAGAAAATTGTAAATAACAGTTCATTTACTTGGAGGGACCCCTCCAAAATGTGTCCAGTTTCTGCAAAATGGGTCACTCACCCAAGTTCTACCTGTAACTTATAATGTCTGTGTCAGATAATTGCTAGGGGAGAAAAGGCTGAATTACATATAGGTCCTTGAAAGAACTAGCACTTTTCCAGAACTTGGAGGGTTGATGATTTCCATTTGACCAGTTTGTTGTGTTCAAGCAAGACCGATCAGATGTTAACCCAATCAGATTCCCTTAGTGGATATGAAAACCAAAGCAGTGACTAGTTCCAGAACAGCATTTTTGTGTTCAGTTAAGCTGCATTGCTGATATGGCCAGCAGTCTGACTCTTATCTTGTTATCTTTGCCCCAAGCCTGAGCACACAAGGGCTTAATGGTTACTGACTGGCCCTATAATCTGAATTATTTTGTCATATTAAGGAGACTTTCTCTCTGATGTGATTTCAGCACGCTTTCCATTTCCATTGTATCTCTCGCTGGCTGAAGACGAGACAAGTCTGCCCACTGGATAATCGTGAATGGGAGTTTCAAAAGTGAGTATTCTGAGAAAGCCCAAAATATTTCCTTATGTTGACATAATCCAGAGGTCATAGTTAAACTCTCATTCCTACAAATATAAAGCAATTATATTTTATAAGTCCACATTGATGCAGTTTGGGATGTGGTGTTGCCCAGTAACTCAGATTAATCAGTTTCATTTTGTTGACTAAATTTTGTTTCTTAGTAGCAGTATTATTTCATTTGCTGCTACTACACTAAAATATGCTTAATAGTACATTCAGAAAAGCAAAATACAAAAGAACATACAAATAATAAACAAAGGACAAACGTTTGCCCGATTTGAGCAAGGGATGACAAAAGTGATAATAGGTAACTACAGTCTGTAGACCCGCCACCTCTCATGTTGACAAATGAAACAATATAATTAATAATAATTGGATAACTGGACAGAGCAAAAAAGTCGTCATTGCGTGACAGTTACCGAAGAACAGGTGGATATTGCATAAAGAAAGCAAACATCAGTTCAGCCTTTAAATTGACAAGGTTTTAACATGTACCAGTGTCATTTTGAATGAGGTAACTAGAGACCTATTAATAGTTGATTTTTACATTTTCCTCTCTGTTGCAGGTATGGTCGTTAGCATCTTCAAAACAAACTAGGCTTGTCAAGTACATTTCTTTTTTAATGAAAGGTTTCAACTTTAAAATTTAGCATATAGTAAACTATCGTGCAGGGCTCCTGACGTCAGCAAGTTCAGTTTCGCCATAAAATTTAATATAATGAGAAAAAGTCATTTGCTACTGATGCAATTTGCTGTAGTGCGTAGGCACTGTCACACATTTCCATGTAATTTGTCTCGTTGTCATGGTGACACAATTTATTGCCAGACAAATTGCTCGCCAAATGTCAACATGCGGGATAGCAGTCAAGAATCCATGGTAAGTTGGTTATGCATTCTGGGCATCAACCAATATTTTGGAAGTTGAGTCCATTTTTATTGACCATGAATATTGGGCGAGGATTGCATTTAATGTAACACAGCAAGGTTTTCTGCTTATGTTTAGGATGCTAGTTGAAGGCAGGGGCTAATATCATCAGGAGAGGAATGCATGTTGAATGATTTTCATGAGAGAGATTCAAGGAATTGAAACACTCCATCCCTAGCTTTATCTTTCACCTCCATTTCTTAGAATTTCAATCTCAAAGTTGCAGACCTCGGACCTGTAAGAAATTCTTGGGGTGGATTTTTCTCTTCTGAAACAGAGTGTACATTATCTAGTGTGGGGCATCTTTAAATTCAGTTTTTCTCTGTCAGTAAACTTGTTTGACTCCTGCAGAAAATGTGGAGCAAGTTCCAATTCCATGCAACACAAAACAGATAGAATTCTGATTGAATCCTCTTTTATGTTGAAAAGGCAGTGAAAGAAAAAGCTTCAGACCGGAAGTTTCATTCTTTCTTTGGGTGGTTTTTAAGTAATCCAGTTTAATGTGGCACGTCTCCTTTTTTTTGTTTGTAAGGAGCAGTGTTTCCAGGTTTATCTGCAAGATAAGATTCCTTCAGGAGCATGTCACTGAAGACCAGTCCAATGTCCCAGGACATACACTGTACTTACCACATTTGAAGCAAGATATGGGACTTAAGGAACCCCCCCCCCCGCCTTTGTGTTGGTCATTANGGGGGAGGGGTTACCCCTCCATCCCATATCTTGCCTGGTATAACTTACCATGTTTGGTTTGGGATTTTACACCCATAATATCCCAGTGATGGCTACTTCAGAAGAGCACTGCGATCTGTGAATACATGTACTTGTAACGTGTTTTCAAAAAAGTTTAAATTATTTGGTTGGAATAAATAAGAGTTTGTTGTGTCAGGCGACTTTTCTGTGTGTGCACTTTTCTGTTGAATATTTGTTAGATATTAAAAAAAATGTACTTTAACCTTGTCTATTTAATTTGCTCTATATGAAGAAAGTCCAAGGGATGTGACTGACTTGTGATTATAAAATGAATTCAGTGAATTGGCTGGCACCTGAACAGATGTTTTGGCAGACCGGGGTGGAGAGGCAGGAGTCTATATCCCAAAGATTTGGGGTTGGGGTAAAAGTAAGATAATTTTTTAGGGGACTTCTGATTTCCATTTTCCATCCAAGTGTGAGAAGTCCTAAGTTGAGCTACTAGAGAAAAGTTACATGAATCCTCAAATTCTGTTGTTCCCCCTCATGTTTATAATGTTTGTTTCTTCAGAAAAATATGCAGACCAAGATTCTGTGACCATACTGAACCTTCCAATAGGAAAGTAAAAAGATGCATGAAGACCAAGTAGACAAATGTGACTTTAAGTGGACAGGTGCCATTTATTTGTTGAATCACTCAACCTGGGCACATGACCGTAGTAAGCAGCTAATGTAGTGTACAAAAGCATTAAATGAATAAAAATCATGCACACCTGGACGTAACATCATTGACATGCTGTAAGCAGTTGGTCAAAAATGAACAATGTTATGAGAAAGAGAAGTCCGGATACCGTGGATAAAGACTCATCTACCAGAACTCCCAACACACCTCCCCCTACCAGGAGTTCACAATGATTAATCCTGGCCTGAAATACCACATCAAGCCAAAAAGCATTCCTGATAAGTGTAACATTTTGGTCCACAACCTGCTGCCACTCTGAGAACTTAGATTTTTAATCCAAACTCTATTCAATACGGAGGAAATGCAACCGCTTTTAAAATTTCGGGAAAAAATGAACATATGCATAACACAAAAAGATCCACACATCATTTTATGGCAAGGTTTTTGGCCCCACATTATACTTGACTACAACTTAAGGTTTTACAGCATGTAAAAGCCGGCTCATGCTTGTATTAGTGCAAAGGCAAACATAAATGCAAATATTTGACGTCGAGTCAAATATTTGCATTGTGAATTTGCAAAAGTTGCAACACATGCATTTCAACTTGAGCGACTTTCACTGCAACTGCTTTGTGACGTCACACAGTGCTTTCCCACTCGCCTGAAGCAATCAACCAGGCCTTACAGACGTGACACAACTACAGCAATGAGAGCTTTGTTCCCCCCTGAAACAACCTCCTTCAGGGCAACAACCACAAGCTCTGCCTGGGTGTTGTACATAAGCGTGACTGCTTTCACAAATCTTTAACATATGTGCATGGGAGCCAAGGTTTATTGCCCCCTAGTCTCTACTGACTTGTACACAAAGCAGAGAGCACACTTGAAATTGCACTGTATGGTAATGGAGTGCTCGAGATAGCACTTAAAAGTTGAGCAATATACAGATGCATCGGGCAGTGCTGTACGTGGAATCGAGTCCACTGCAAGTCGCTTCTAGTTCCTGCAAGTCTATCACAGTCCAAGCCAAGTTGGGTACTGTTCGAATGAACAATGACGACGACTCCATGTTACTGAACTTGTGAAAGGATTTGTAGATGGACTTGTGACAGACTCAACTACAACGCTGTCAGTGGATGCTACTTGACAGGATTACACTCAATGATTTATTATCATGAATTAAGTCAAAGCACATGACATCTGACTAACTATCGTGGGTGTACAGTTTGTAACCGAGTCTGAACACGTCACTGTATTTCAGTGAAGATTTTACAGTTTTGCAAAAAAGCATCTACTATATATCACCATACACTCTGTACACATTACACACAAATATTCCCTCAGGTGAAAAGTCAATTTTTAATGCAAGGAGTGATATAAAAAGCACACTTTAAGAAACTCTAAGAATGAAACATCAAACATCGATACTTGATATAAATAAGTTCTTCAATAAATGCTTCCACCCGTTTGTTGAAAATATAGAGGCAGTACAAACAACAATCAATTTGAATAAAGTACAATTTGCTATAGGATACAAATGGCCCTGAGCCAATATGCGACCATTCAACTCTGCCCACAATTTGCAGACCCAGGACAAGATGCGAGATCAGTCTTCCGTAACAAAGTTGCACTTGAGGACAGTTGTGGTTCGCCTAAGGTCACACCTCAGCTTTTCTTCGTATTTGTCACGAACACGACTGAACTCCATGATGTCGCGGGGCTTCTCGGCCAACCAGAACGTGTCAAAGTTGAAGAAAATATGGCCTGTATTCGGAGGGAAGAATGAATGCATCATAGTTTATGGCACTGAAGATTCTTAAGTGGGATGTTCCCATGGCAACACCGTGAAAACTGAAATATTATGAAAGTGATAGGACCATTTGTCATTTGTGCTTGCTTTTTGGTAGAGACAACACTGCTAACATAAGATGGGTGGTCAATCACTACCCTGATGAAGTAAGATGGCTATGGAAGTACACCACATTTTGGAGGAAAGAGCCGGTGTTTCTGGGCTTTATTTATTACTTAACCTTTAACATCAATGTTTTGTACCATGCCTAACCAATTACAAATTGGAATGCAGGCTCCAGCATGTGTGAAATGCCACTTCGACTGATAGGGCATTTACAACTTCCTATGCATCTCTTCTGATTCATGATAATTTGACACATCTTCCGAAGTGATCTTTTATTGTTTCCTTCAAAATAACTTCTTTAAGCCAATTATGATCTTAATAATGATCCTGACGAGAATTTGATCAGTTATTTTTCAGATAGCTGCAAATGGTCCACTCTATCTTTACACGTGGCAGAGTTTGCATGTTCAGAACGGGGTAAGTCAACTTACAGTAAATCTGGTGAAAGTCCTGTACTGTTGGTCTGCCCTGGACGTGGTTGTACAGGTGCGTCTTGAGGGTGTCGTCTTGAAGTAAATGATACGCTATGCTGGTCATATTGATACCGACCACTGCATAGGAATACCTGCAAGAGAGATATCAGTTCCAGGGTGTTTTAAGGAAAGGTGCTGACAGGTGAAAATGTTGAAACACAAACATTTCAGGAAAAACAACCAAAAAACCCCGAACACTTCTGACCGAGTACACGTTGTCTACAGTTATCAAAGTAATGCTTATTCAAGTACAGTCCAACATCATTTAGAAGAAAGTTTGTCAGACAGAACATTACACTGAGTCCAAGATTAAAAACTGTACAAGAGGTATATATGCATGTACATGAGTGTCAAGATATTCTTGATCTTTGTAAAAGCCCCCCATTAAAATACAACAAGAAAAAACAACCTTAATCCCCTCCCCCAAAAGTTTTTCTTGAAAGAAACTTACCCAAACTTTGGGTGATGGGAATGTGATAAGACGTGTCTGGCAGCCTTGTGGTATGCCTCGGCAAAATATCTAGTAACGAACCAAAATGAAAATCCTTTCAAGGAAGACACAAGCCTTTCATACCGATTTGAAATTGAAAACAACTGCAATTCTATCGAAGAATAAAGTTAACAAATATGAACATCTGTGGCCGTCATGAACAAAGTGACTCATTTTAAGAAGTTTCATACAGGTGCACAATCATGTTTGCTTTGAAGTTTAACAATTCCCAAATCTCTGAGAAAATGCTTTGAGATTGTAAAAAAATACTTACATTAAATTAAGAAGCCCCAACATACCTATGAATAACAACAGAAAAAGAAACGATCACATAAACTTACATACCAGTATAAAAGTAAAGGATGAGATGCTGGGATTCAAGCAAATGTCTTCAGAACCATTTCAATTAGAACACTAACAATTCATGTGAATGAGGGGAGGATTTGTCAGTAAATCAACGGAATAACTCGAACTGAAGCTTAGGAATTACACTTTTAGACGACGGAATGCAAGATTGGTCAAAAGTCTTGAAAAAGGTGCCAAATCACCTGGATCCACGAGTTTGATTTGAGCCCTCATACTTCCACTGACAAGTCTAGTAAAATGCCATGCCTAGGGACACAAGTGTGATGGGCCACTGGCTTCATATGTACCCATATGATTTTAAGGTGGGTCCTCAACAGTACAAATTACAGCTGGTAGGATTCAATTTACATGTACAATCTGCAGGCACTCTTGATTTTTTTTTAGATCAAATGACTAAAGTGTGGTAAAATGGGTTGCTCAAGGACACAAAGTCATGATCCCCTGGCTAGACATGAACCCACATTTGCTACAGTGAGTGGTTTTAGGATTTAAACCGCTCATTACGTTCCTGTGTACTGCTTGTGAACGGTAACTAATGACAAAAATACCAACAATGACTCATCAGCAGGTGACTTATATCTCGGCAATTGTTTTTGTCTCACCCATTCCCCGAAAGTCTGTGGCTGGGTCATCTCCTTGGAATCCGATGATACCCCACTGTTTGCTGATACGGTTCTCCAACGGTGTGTCAGGCATCAGCAGGTTCCAAAGCTGTCAACAGGAATACAGAATGGAGGATGTTTCTTGGATCAAGTCGCACAGCTGCGCAGGAAGTTGTTGTCAGGCTGGTTTAAGAACATTGGTTGGACTATTGCGCGAAGGGCAAAGGCAAAGTGCTACAATATTTAGGTCTGAATTGGAGTGCGTACTAACCAGGCCAAGAAGGAAAACAGACGGTCAAATAAAACCAACCTGAAGGTTTTTTGTAACATGAAAGAGTTAACTTGGACTACAATGAAAACGAAAAGCATCTAATTACACTTTATAACATATATTGGGTTTTAAATGGTTGACCACAGAATAATTCAGACGGAGGAATGCTGTTTGTAAACTAACCAATGTCGCCCTTCCAGACACCACCATTTGTTCACTGTGTTAAAGTGACACAATTTGGTTACACCGTGGGCTTGGACACTGTAACTTCATTGTAACAGCCACAAGTTAGGTGTTTTACACATTGTACATGTACAATGCTTAATCTCACACATGGATGCAACTGGGCACCACACACAAGCTTGCAACTAAGAACCAGAGCTGCAACCGCACAGTGCCTCACAAATCCACCAGGAAAGCCTGCAGTTACCAAAGACTTTTATTACAATTTGATACAATTTTTCTGATGCATTGGCACAATACAAGAATACAGTTGACTAGTGTGATGTGGGACATGCCATTTTAATCACCCGTGGGGTGTACAGCACCACTTGGCGTACAATGTACGCCACAACACACACAGTCAACAATGGTTAGTGTCTATCTTTGACACTCAAGGACAGGTGGTGTTCAAACCCATTTACACCGATACACATCCAGATGGCAATTTCATTGTGTAGCAGTCTGACGCCACAGCCACTGGACCATTGTGCTTGAAGTCTATGACAAACAGTTCAATGGATGACAAATCTTAGGGCTGGCGTTTTTTGGACACAAACCTTGAGGGTGAAGACATGCTTTCCATTTCCACCGCTTAAGCACAAAACACTGAATCATCACAAATCGAATGCAATCTTTTCAAAGTTGGATGAGCACTAATTTTTTCTTGTGGGGGCGGCGGGGGGGGGGGGGAGAAGCATAGGAGGTACCTCAAATGCCATTACTATAAAGGGGTCTTAATGACNGGGGGGGGGGGGGGGGGAGAAGCATAGGAGGTACCTCAAATGCCATTACTATAAAGGGGTCTTAATGACGACCTTCCTGCTTTATACAGAACATGAGTGAGTGGCTCTTTCATGCTAAATGTGGAAGAGCTTTGGCAATCGAGGGTGCATGTTTTGAATGGGTGTATGTGTTGTACAATGTATGACTCATGGAATGAATAACACATTTCCCATTTGAGTCACCAGTGGATTACTTTTTATCAGAACTGTGCACATTGCCAGTTTCATCCAATTCTTCACCCATACCAGCAACCACAACTTTGAAAAGGCAAGTTCATTCTGTTTGAATCACCTCGTGTTTTAGGCTCTAAATGGATATTAACAGACACCCAAGAGGATTGGAGCACTCCGATTGGTCCAGAATCCATCAAATTTGTGGTTAAACCTGCTGATAAACCATTGTTGAAAATCACTGCATTCTGTGGCGCATCCTGCGTTATGTGCTCTGAAGACGATAATCTCCATACACTGTACATATATAAAGAGATGTTTAGCTTTTTGTATGTGAGGAACATTTGATTCTGTTTTGACAAGTGTGCGTGTACATACTATAGCCAAGCTTCACAAAACATGAAGTAAAAAATGGTTCAATAAATTGTTTAAACTTCATCAACTTCCAGACTTGTTTGGGCTATCTTGACCAAAAAAGTACAAATTTTGATGAATGGGATTACAATCTGCCGGGGCATTATTTTAAAAGTGATAACTAGAACTGATGACAGAGATCAATCCCAAGCTGATAAATGCTAAACATTCTCACCTTGATGAGCTTCTCCTCGTGGTCTTGTCTTACGGACTGATAATTTTCTTTCCTAATTGCCTCTACCTCGGCAAGCAGACACCTGTAGCCACAGATCTGCTCTAAACACGTCCGTAGAGAGGGTACAAAGCTGTGACAATTGAGAATTGAAACAAGTAAAACAAAGGATAGAAAGTTAAGGAGTGTTGAGAATTAATAAGTCCTTTCCTTTTGTTCTTAAGTTGCAAAAACCTGTTTTGTGACTTGCTGCTTCCATGTAAGAGAAGCTGTCTCCACAAAAACATCCATCATTCAAAAGAAAAGTTATCACATTTCAATATGAACACTTTGGGCATTTCATTCAGTATACATGTACCTTCCTGAATCTACCAATATTCCACTCTATACATGAAGTTCCACGTTCCAAACGCTCTACTGAATTGGCATTATCGTATGTTGTTAGTAAATTAGAATTTCTCCATTGGTGTATTCCTGACTGGCAATCACAATATTCTGATTCAAAAATTCAAGCATTATGGTATCCGTGGTACAGTTCTGGACTTAAAAAGTTCTCCCTCTAATAGAGAGAAGTACATATCGTTTAAATCTGTTAATTCCAGCAGTCGAGGAATCACATGTGGCGTCCCACGAGGTTCTGTGTTAGGTTCATTGTTATTTCTACTTTACATCAACGATATATACAGTACCTCAAACAGTACAACATTTTATTGATTTGCCAATAATACGAGTTTGTTGTATATACACAATAATGTAAATGAAGCAATCCAAAACCTTAATTTGGAACTTGCTAAAATTAACGAGTGGCTTTCAGCAAACAAATTGTGTATTAATACCCTAAATCACATTACATAATATTTTGTTCAAATCAATTTAAGTATACACAAAATGCCCACTTGATCTTAAACAATTCAAGGTTGACCCAGTTTAAAAGTACAACATTTCTGGGTGTAACAATGGATGAAAATCTTACTTGGAAATGTCATATCGATGAGGAAGCTACAAAAATATCCCAGAGTATGGGCATTATGAATTGCTTAAGGTTTTATCTTCCACAAAGGTTTTAGTAACATTGTATAATTCCTTAGTTTGACCCTATTTGAATTATGCTATTATTACCTGGGGCAGCTCACCATCTAGATGTAATATTACTTACCCTACAAAAGGTTCATATAAATCACAAATGCTGGTGAATATGTTATGTGCACAATTATTCGTGTACAAGGCATTAGCACGTGAAGAACTAGTGTGTGAATGAACACCCACGCGCGTATGAAATTCCTTTGCACTACACTTCCTGGTTTAAATGGCACCACGCTTTGGTACTCTATAGACTGACAATGGTTTACACTTAGACCCATATGGGTGAATGGGGAAGGTTAGGGCCAGCAACCCTTGGGGGTTAGGGTTAACATTGACAAAAACTAGTGATACTGAACTAAATACCTTCAAGGACCTGATTTTACCGTTGCGTAAGAGTTTCAAAATTCAAAGAATTTACTTTCACAAGATCAAACTTAAAAGTAGAAAAACAGAAGTCTGCACAAGTGAATGGATTTTACAAAGGAATTTTGAAAGTTTAATACACAGGAGTCTTAATTTAATAAATTACACAACTGGCACCCATTTATTAAAGGTCTCTAAAGTAGCTGGGGTCCTGTGACCAGTGTTAAAAGAAAGAAGACTTGAATGTATGAAGAAATT
>NW_019091476.1:33962-121242 GCF_001949145.1 Acanthaster planci | reverse complement strand
CTGGCTTTTGCATTGGGTTTGAAAAATGAAGTCCAACAGCCTCTGTGCACAAAGACCCATATGGGTGAATGGGGAAGGTTAGGGCCAGCAACCCTTGGGGGTTTGGGTTAACATTGACAAAAACTAGTGATACTGAACTAAATTTTAGAGTATTTAATAACTGTTTTTGCAAATGTTGCACAGCAGGAGCAATGAACTTACTCTGGACTCTTTCTGGTATCAATTCCTTTGACGGCAACGATGCCTTCAACAGCATCCTTGATGTTTATGTTGTCTTCTTCGACAACTCTCCTTAAAGCTCCACATTTGGAGTTCCTCAATGAGCTCTCTGTCACACAAAACAATGACGGAAAACAATTTATTTCAACGGGCCTAAACACACAAGATTCCTAAATCCCTTTTTTTGGGGGGGGAGACTGTTTTCAAGGACTACCTGCTTGTCAACACTCACCCACTCTTCTGGTTCTCCTACTGTCCAATTGATCTCTGGAACAAAGTCGTTGCAGCTCATGACTGCCTGTCAATACGCGGATCATCCACTTGAACATGCGGTGGTACAGCCACGCAAAGTAGGCATAAAACCAGCCAAAAATCATCTCAAAGTATCGCTGACCAAACTCTCCAGAAACCACAATTTTTCACTCCTTCAAGTCAAGACAAAGAAACACAGAACAATATGAAACAGGTGAATATTCTGCCACAAAGTGGTCTTGCATTTTCTCCTTTTTGAGCACATTCAAGAGTCAATACCATACAATATCACATTCCCTGTGCCCCATTGAGTGACCGCGTGACATACTTGTATTAATGTTTAAGCGTGGGGTAGTCATAACCAACACTCCTTGTTGGGCTCCTTTTTTCCCCTTCAAAATAGTCACAATAATATCATTTGTCCTAAACTGAATCATTTAATCTGAGAGTATTTCATTTTCTTTTTCTGATTTGCAGCTCTGTTTTTCATTTTTTAATGTAAATAAAATCTGAAATTGCAATAGGTCTGAACCCCATCTCATTAAAGTAATGACATCAATGTAAGCGAGGTACCAGACTAAGTAAGATTTTTAACAACCAAAAATGTCCAAAGCTCACATAACACTGCATATGTTCAGTGCCGTGCCAGTCACGCCAGTGAAACACATGTAGCAAAACCAATCGAGTTCACATCACAGTCTGATTATAAACACCTTCCTTTTCATTTTTCAAAATTACCGAAATGACAAGCTGCCTATTTTCATACCTCTGGTACAGAACTGTGGGGCTCCTCTCACAGAGGCAGATCAATGAATCCCATAGACTTCACACTCGACAGCAGTCAAGGGGTAGGCTAGACCTACTGGGAAAGAGTTCCACATGTAATAACAACACTGTCACTAGCCAGTAGCCGTCAGGCCATAGAGCTTGGAACACAGCTCTATAATCAGACTTGTCAGACATAGGTGACGATAACATGTCCTAAAAAAGTGAAATTTACCTAACAAGCCTAGGAAAATTCTGAAGCGTTTACTTAGAAAATATTTGGGTTGTCTTTAGACAAGTCTCATTACTAGTACTAGGTTTGTGCACAGGGGCATCAAGTGTTGTCCACATATACCCCAAGAACTGTGGGGTCCGACGTCCTCCCTGCTCCACAGAGTGGGGCGGATGTCGCACCCCTTAGTTCTGGGGGTAGGCCTAGTCCGCATATTGAACTCTTTCTGGGTACTTCTTGCAGTATAGACCCTACCCCTAGAATTAAGGCCTTGTCATCTGGTCATGGTGCAGAATGACAAGCTGACTGCCATGGGCAGCCTGAGCTCCACACTTGGCAACCTGTCATCAATCATCACTAGGTCAACATGAGATTTTCTTTCTGCTCATTATAAATTTTCATAGCACCACTCCACCTCAAAAGGCTCAAGTCGCCCTGGCCTTCCTCCTTAGCTCCGCCCCGTTTATATTCCGTACATCATGCATGTCCGGCATAAGGCAATAGTGCCAGTGATTTAACCATCACATTAATTCTCAACGCATATTCGGCATTATTTTGACACTGGCCTGCCCCCACCATTCCTGAACAAATATGAGTAAGTTCATCAGATCAGGCTGTACAATCATGGAGAAATTCTCCATGGTACAATACATCAACCATGTCAACAAGATCGAAGTAGGCCTACAGGGAGAATTAAAAAACCATAATAAATCAGAGAGAGTGATACGCAGATTTTCAAGAATATCCATGGTGATTCATTAAAAAAATAACAACTTAGCGGCTATTCCTTGCTCTATGGTTACCGTGAAAGCGAAACCCCAAAGGGCTAAAGCCGCTCCGCTGGCGCGCTGGTGGTGGTATGAGCGGAATGATGGAGATATCCACGTCGCGCTGCACTAGCACTGCATGCTATACGGTATCGCTGGTAGTCCGGTTGCATATGGTTGCACAAACACTACTCTACGAAAGCCCACTAGTGCCATGTAGTGTACATGTTTTCAAATTTGTTTTACGAGATATTTTTTTTTGCCAATTTGTTTTTGCGAGATATATTTTTTCCAGTTTGTTTTTTTTGAGATATATTTTCCGAAGCTCGTTTTTACGAGATTTTTTTTGGGAAGTTTGCTTTCTCGAATCTATTTTTAGAAACATCTTTACTATTTTGGAAACATTCGTTTTTACGAGATATATTTTCCCGGTTTGTTTTTTGCGAGATTTATTTTCCTTTTTTCGAGGTATATATTTTCCAGTGTTTTTTTCAATTTTGTAAATTTCTTTTTCCATTTTTGTTTTAACTCTCGAAAACAACGTGAGACATTTTACCATGCAGTGCGATTGCCGGATGAGATAGGTCTTGTTATTTATTTATTCATTTATTTTTGTTCCTCTACCCTTTTCCAAAATCCATCCGGGATAATTTGTGGTCTTTTTCACTCGCACGTGGCTCGGTTGCGTACACTGCCACTTTCACGGGATGCACGCCTTTGAAGGGTTTACAAGCAGAAACATACTCGGGTTGTGAGTCAATTTGTAACCAGAATCAGACCTTCATAATTCCCAAAGTCTGTCAAGGCTGGTACTTTGATGCAAAGTAGTTGCAAAAAAAATTTGAAAAATATATCTCAAAAAACAAAAATGTGAAAATATCTCGTAAAAACGAAGTTGAAAAAATGTACACTACGTGGCACTAGTGGGCTTTCGTACTACCCGGGGAAAAAACATAGAAACCGGTTTTCGTTCTTCTACGGAGGCCAGTGCAAGACCAATCCAAAAGTCAGAATTCGGGGCGAGTTTTCTACTTTATTACTAAGATCTATGTTGTTTGAGGACTCTATCTTCCCCCTGATTAATTTTAGTGACAATCTTGAACATTACAACATTACAGCAATGATTTGTATTATGTCTCAAAAGTCAAAGTGTTCATCAATCTCAACTATCCGTCTCCACTGTGACGGGCGATGTGCTGGATTGTCACTACGTACAACATTAACATGTATTTACACTGTACAATTTACCTCGTACACTTTCTTTTTTTTAAACATGTACATGTAATTCTGCTTATTCTGGCGATATTCCAAAGACCCTTAAATTTTAGAAGGGTTATGAAATCACTGAAATCGGCAGTGGCGGGATTTGTTTCTAAAAACGACTTCCCATTTTCACCAACCTCTCCGTTTCTCTTTGTCAGAAGGGGTAAGAAGTCTTTTTATTCCACGAATTTGTCAAAAGCGGGGGTGGGGAGTTGGGGATTGGGGGTGCTTGTGTTTTCAATTCATTTAAAAAGGCGTAAAATATCAAATGTCGCCATTGGTGGGGGCGGCCGCGAATTCCTCGTTTTGTTCCCTAGAAATGAATTATAATACCGACAGACCAAACTCATAACCCCGAGCATTTTTAATTATAAATATAGACAGTGGATGTTGCTACACGGTGTGTCCATGCAGCTTTCCCTAGTAATATCATAAAGGAAACAGATAACTCCATAGCCACTTGGCAAACGCTTGTTTCGATGACACGAACTTGGAACGTCCTATTTCTGCCCCGGATCACAGCAATATACTGCACCCGGCCATTAAGCAATCGGGGAAAAGATATATTTTGTCAGGTCACTGTAAAAACGACCTTCCACACATGGCACAATCACTTAATGGCAAATAAAAATGTAGGTCCATTTGCAAAGGAGATAATTTAATCGGTTTATCAAATTGAATTCGCAGACACTAGTGCTGATTTAGATACACTGCGGTTTAGATCTTTGTCATGTAAATTACCAAAAGTAAACAGAATTTTGGTTGTGAAGTGACTGGACTATTGCATGGCGCGCGAAAGAGGGCTCCCTCACGTATACACAGAAGTAATTTACTACACACACAAAGCACATGTGTATCTTGGCTACGGCTGGGAGTAACACACAAGCCTATGGCGAATGACTGAATGACTTCAGCCGTTAGCTAGCGGCTTGCCAAGTTGTACGCGTTAGTTTGCAGCCGCAGCCGAGTAATGGGTACAAAAAGAGAAGAAAGTGCGCTAGGCATATAGGTCGATAGCAATCCCTCATGACATGATGAGTGCAGTTATTACAAACATGGCGGTTTTCGGGAGAACAGAGTTACACAGTAACGGGATGGCACACATGTGGCTTACCCTCGCCCTGAGCATTCTACAACTACTTCCCACTCACCTCGACACAGTTAAAGCACATGGGCAAGGTGAGGACTGTTTTTGATCCTGTCTTTGTGGTAAAAGGGGGCGAAAATTTGGAGCGAAAATTGTAGTATTTTGTGCCCCATCTCGTGGAACTCAGATAGGCCTACATGACAGACTGCAGGTAAAATCTTCCGTGCACATATTATGAACGGTTTCGGGTCGATTAACGTGCACGCGATCGATACACTGTTGCCAACCATCGAGTTTGCCTTTTGCTTAAGAAACTTTATATTTTTCAACTTACCGTCAGAAGATAATTTTCAGTTTAAGCATAAAGTTCTTTGTTAAAAATGGCCAAAATATAATCTTAGGTTGTTTATGAATATCAGGATTTTGTGTTTGTTTACATTTTGTCAATGATGAGATGGACATTGTATTAGTTGTCACTCTACTGACATGATAACAGAGAGACTTTTTTGCCTTGTGGTTGGCCTGGTCTGGATGACTTGCATCAAGCATTTAAAATTTGGGGTTAGATATTTGATAAATAAGATTTTCAATCAAATGTTTCTTTACCATTTAATTTTTAACAGCATTTGTGCAGACAGACTTCAGCGAACTACCCCATTTTGTCGAGGAAGTTACTCTAAACAAGGTACATTTTTGCTGTCATACAAACACCAAGATATCCTTATAGTTAGGACACCATTATGTTGTTGAAAATTAGACTCGTATTTTTTCAGTTGCTTACAAAGTGTGCAAACTGTATGAGGCCAAAATTACCTTAAGCTTAACCATTTCAGGAAGTCTTTTGCACAGCTTGGGGAAGGAGAAATTGTTACCAAGTGTGACAGTTGAAGCTATTCATATGTTAATATAAACATGTACATGTATGTGTATTATTTCCACAGCATAGTCTTTGTCACTTGAAAAACTGCTTTTCTCAAGGGCCTCAATTAGACTTTAATACAAAAGAAGATTAATCAAATTAAAAGCTGATAATTAGACCGATACTGATATTTAGAACTAGTTACTGGTAAATAAGCAGTTGCAATTCTTCAACTGATAAATATTATTTTATTATTTATCATTTCTCTTGGAATCAGTTTACAAATTTCGCTATGTTTTTGATATAGTTGTGTACAAAAGTCATTAAATCGAGTACTTTTGAAATTTGCTATTTTAATAATACTTTACGAAACTAAATGGACCAAATTACAGATAATTCAAAATAGCATATCTTCGTGTTATTACTAAATGTCAAGCCTTGTATTTTTTAAAAAGTACAAATTTTGTTATTGTTATTAAATGGGAAAGGCTTCACTGTGTTATATTTGTGTTCTTTTCTCTGTTCAGGGTGATCTTACAAACCAGGGTCTAAACACACATGATAAAAAGTAAGTACAGATTTTGTTACTGTTATTTTGAAAGTGGCTTCACAGAAGAAAAAAAGTTGTTTAAGGTTTTTGCCTTTGGCTGGCTGTTTTTTGAACATCCATAAGTGAGTGTGAATTTATGAGAAATAAAAACTTTCAAGAAACATGGTTTGGCCAAAAAGTATACTTCCTGTGGAATCATGTTGAGAAGAAACTTTTAAAATTGTTAATGACCGTTTTATGTTATTAACTGTGAATCTACATGTACACATTCATCTCTCAAGTAGGAGTTGTCATGATGACTTTAGTATTAAACAGTTAAGGTGACTGAGTCGTTGTTGCGCTTGGCTCCTATCAAACTTTTTGCCAAGCATTTACACTGTTATTGTTGAGAAGCTGTGACTCCAGGATGTAAATTTTTCTCACCATGATATTTTGCGGCGATTTGCGTTCAAAGGTTGCTCTTTTGTCAATGACTTGCGGGAGCCAAAAACACTAGAACTGAGTAGATACGTTTATGAGGATTTGATGTTTGTCTCAGCTGCTAGGTGCTAATAAAGGGCAAAGTGCAGGTTTTTTATCATGTGAAGTAATTAATTAATGAAGACACTACGGCACACAAATACAAGTACATGTAATTTTAACCATGTATGATACATGTATGAAGGGAGTTACGTGACTGGTTAGGAAATTTGAAGTGCTTACACTAATATCGGTTGCTTTAATATCCTTTCTTAGTTTAGGGGGGGCAAACAATATTTCATGCCCATTGTTCACCGTAGCTTCTAATCCAGCACAGTAAAATCAGCAATTAGACAAGTTCAGAAGTATTTGTAAATGAAAACATTGTTTTAGTAGAAATTTGATATATTCTTTGAGTTTCATATTGAAAGCGAGTAGATGACAGCATCAGTGTTATCACAAACTGTTAAGTGCTGTTATGTTTCTGGCATGTTTAGCCAGTGTGAACAATCATGTTTCCTTTTGAAATGAAGTGGACAGGATAAAATATGTAACATGATCCACACTCGACGTGCACATTTGTGTATTTTGTCTCATGTGGGTGCGCACAGACTTTGTAGACTCAAAGTACCTGGCAGGGTATGAACATGAAGTTTAAAATACAAACAAGGTATGGCCGACTGCCTATTCTTACAAACACTTGACAGCAGCTAGTTACAAATAGTGGTGAACTGTGGATGTGCCTTTTTTTTGCGCATGGGAACTTTAGCCCTCATTGTTGGCTAGCCTTGGCCCTGCCTTTTGATATTTTCATGCAAATACTTTTCTGTGGGTATGAGCCAAAGAGACCGCCCTCTGAATTTGCCAAGGATTTGCTGCTGGGGCTGAACATTGTGGGGGCTATGCTTCAGTACACAGGAGTGAACCTGCCGTTGAAATATTGTTGGCGATACTGATTTTTTCGTAGTCAATTTTTTTTTACCTAGAAATATCACCGATTCAACCATAAACATCCACAAATTGTGCCAGATTAAAACTCCAAGGTACTGTAAATATAAACGCGTAAACAATATGGCTTGGAAAAATGGCGTAACCTGATAAAAATGTCTGCAAATAATTCTAATTTCCTGGAAAAATCAAGCACCATTTCTTTCCCATGGCATTGGCACCAGGAACCCCATGGAAACTGTCCGTTAACATGACATCCCATGGAAATGTGGGAATTTACCACCTTAAAGTGGTCTAACGAGGTAATCCAGATTACATACACGTATTGCACCTGGATTGTTCAACATCCATTCAGAAGGATTTTGCCGAAGACTGGAGGATTAATTAGCTACTGCAGCATGTACATTATGTGTAAATTACAGGTCTTAGATGGTCCAAGAGTGAACCAATCACAGGTTATCTTTTACTGCATAGTTTTTAAATTTTGATAACCTTTAGGTTAAATCAATAACCCATGAGCAGATCAACGAGACAAGCTTCAGCTTACTCAGAATTGCAAAAATGAAAGAAACGGTGATCGGTTTTTCTGCATAACAAAATGTGTTTGTACATAGAAGCATTTCTTTGTCAAATTAGCAATTTGTGCTAAGGAAGAATTTATGTACATGTAGCATGAAACTTCAACAAAGTGATTGGCTACCCCACAACATAATTCACCTCTGCTCTCTCTTCACTCAAGTCCTCGTCAGTTTTGCACGTTGGACAAGGCATCTCCACATTCAGGCCTGACAAAAAGAGGAATTAAAGAGAAACCAAAACTTTCTGCAAAACACAACTTGTTATTGCATATCTTGCAGGAATGTTTTCATACATATTTGGATTTATGAGGAGAACAGTTTCCTCCACTGCAATTTGACAAGGTATTACAGTCAGCACTAGTCAAGTCTTCACAAAGAACAGGTTTGGAGTATAAAAACCCCAAACTGCCCTACTCTAAACTACATGTATGGTACTCCATCCTCAGCTTCTGGCTTGTAATGTATTTCACTTTACTTCACATGCATGTACTAGTACATATGTACAGTGTACATGTACAGTACTTGCTATTATTCATTTGTGCCCAATTGGTCAGTATCCATTTCGATGAGTCATTATTAATTATTATGATGTTTAGGCCTGTTATCCGGTATATGTAACTGTGCCCTTGGAATGAAAACAAAATTTAAAGCAGATGTTTGTGATGCTGTTATAATTTATTCAGATGTGTAATTAATCTTGATGATAGCAAAAACCACAACTTCAGAGTACAGGTACATGTACATGTACTGATACTGATGCAATACTTTGCATTTAACTGTGTTTGTTTACTGAGCATTTCCCTGACAGTGAGCAAGTGAACTCTGAACTATCCTTAAAGGGAGTATAGTGGGTGTGTTGAGGGTAGGCACCAGATTGGTCAGTTGGTGTGACAGTTCAGGGATCAGCTACAAATTCATAGCATTTTCATTTGAACAGGTCATTGAACATGTACATGTATGCAACACATGTATTGAAGTACCGGTACCTAGAGTATGAATGTGTACTGTTTACCGCTCTTGTTAAGACTACATGTCACAGTCATAGTTAATAAGTGCCTTTTCCTCTGTGCACAAATTTGCAGAATGTGAAGCCAAATAAAAATCAATTTTTGTTCGCCAGGTTACTTGTCGTTTTGAATGCATGGCTTAATTCAGCTTTTGTGCATTAAGGCTCTTATGTAATAGCCTTTATTAATCAGGCATTGAGGTTTATCAACTCTGTACTGTAGTTATGCTGTACCCATAGATTTGTAACTTGGGCTGTTGGAAACATGTCGTGGCTGTAGATCCTATGCTTTTGTTGGTGCTATTTCTTACACTTTGGAAATAAAAATATAATGTTTGTACGTTTTCCTCCCTGTCAAAGCCCATAAGGAGAGAGAAATTTAGGATTTAAAGTGACCTCTGTCTTGCAGAAGTGTAACAGATTATAGAGCACATGTGCAGTATTGCGAATGAAAGTTAAAATGAATTTGGATGGGAAATGAACGAAAATGAATTCCCTGGGTAGAGCAACGGTATGTGTTAAATTCAGATTGCAATATACAATGTATATGTACTGTGTAGGTTTGCAGCAATGCCTGATTGCCAACACTTGTAAGTAGGCTAATATTTAATGCCCAGCATACTGTAGCTCTGCACATGTACATGTATACATGTGCCAGTAGTCAGTACATTTTGTGCATGAGGGATATGAAGGTTTGAAAACCCCTTTTTTTGCTCCTTACACAGGAGCACTGCAACACCTGGCCATCAGGGTTGTGACCTGGTTAACACAATAAGTTTGGCAGTTTCAAGTATTCAATCCATTATGTTTCCCCCCAGCTTCCAAACAAGGAACAAAGAGGGGGAGGTGGGGGTGAAGAGTGGAAAACCACAGGGTATTCGTTGTGCCAAAATCCAGGGGCCCTTTCTTGTTGAATAGGGGGACGCAGTTGCCATATTAGGGATGTTTACCTACAAAGTCCATTGTCTTGCTTTGTGCATGCTACTACTAGATTTTAAGGATTTGGGCCACTGCAGATATTCGGGGATACTGGCCAATAAGTACTCATTGTGCATAAATGACAATCTGCAACCAGCTTGTTTATAAAAACAAAAAAAAAATAATGGTGTTTATACTCATTCAATCCAAACATTCATTTATACAAAAACAACCAGGCTATGTGTTTGTTAATCGTTTATCATATATTGATTTCCGAATGACAGTTTGTTGATATCAGAACGGGCATCATTGAGCCCATTTTTAGGCATTGAGTAGTTAAATTAAAAATAATTCATTACATTATACAAATGTCTGTAGTGATACAGTGCTTACAGGAGTGTGCATGTACATGTACTGTACATTTACTGCAGGCGTGTAATATACATCTATATGGATAAACATCTAGAAATAATAATGTGCCATTGGTTTTCCGCACAGTGATGTATATCACAGAATTGAGCAAGGTTTCTTCCAAAAAATTCAAGGGAGTGTACATGTAAGTTGTAGAGCTGTAGGGCTCTATGATGGTATAGTACAGTACTGTACTGTACCTTTGCAGACTTCCAGACTTAAATTCTCTTTACTGCTCATTGAGAAATTGCCAAACAATCTCGTAGGGTCTGTATCTGAAGTTGTAAGGTTGGATACTTCATGCTGTTCTGTACTCTAGAATTTGTTCATTTATGTCTTCAAGAAGTACTTTTCAGTGTGACCCAGTTCTGCTACCGGTAATTGATCTTGAAAAGGGAACTAAATATCATCAAACTACAATTATTTGAACTACAAAGAAAGGATGCTACCAGTAGGTAGCAGGACCCTGTGCTATGAAAGGAAAAGTGTTTTGGTTTTTAGTTGCTTTAGAAAGAGAAAACAGAACATCTTATTTTGATGTACCGTACATGTGTACGGTACTGCTGTCACCTAGTTTGCTATCTCGAAAAAAATGGAGATAGCCACTACATGAATTTTGATGGAAAATATCAAGGGTGCTGAATCATTTGCATCGTGCAAGAATCCTCTATTCAACCACTTGAGAGGGAAATAAAGGAGGTACCGGTAACCAGCCAAAATTATCATGCTTTCTATATTCCGAGTGACTGGTTCCCCGCATCATTTTGCTCAGGGCATAAATATGGCTATTAAAGCAGCAGTTAGCTCTGCATGAAGCCGATGGCACTTTATATGCACTTGAACTTTCAAGGAGCATCAAGTCCCTTGTAAAATAATGCCCCCCAGGCTTTTTAGCCTTTCTCAATCAAACCAGTCCTGCAAAATCCTCCAGAGTCTTCCAGGGAGGGATAATCAAAAGTTGGGTGTGTGGTTTTTTTCTTCTTACTGTCTTCTTCACTTCAGTGAAAAAAATGAAACTAAACAAATGAAACCAAAAACAAAACAAACAAAACAAAAACAAAATGCAGTGGTTTACATGTGTGTGAGGATACCGGTACATTCCCCAGTAAACGCCCTCAATGATACATGTAGACCGCTGTCATTCTGTTTCAATATTGTAGCTTTTGCCTATCAGTGGTTGGTAAAACTATGACTGGCCATTGGTACAAAAGAATAATAAGAATAATTCATAAGGTGTTAAATTAAATCACAAAGTACACATGTGGCTATTAAAACACACCCTGCTGCTAATTACTATGTTGTAAATGAAAGTGCATTGTGCTGGGACCAACTTGCATTTTGAAGCAAAATCTTGGCTAACCAAGGATGAACTTTCTGCAAAATGGCTGGCAATTTTTGCGAATATTATTTTATCGTTAAACTACACTTCTATAGTGCCCTCATCCCAATGGGCCGTAAGGCATTTTACAATGTATATGAATTAAAATGACAGTCATATTAATACATTAAAAATACAGCTACAAATGAAGATTTTGATTTTTTTAGTCCAACCCGTTGTTTTTTGATGGAAATATGAATTGCTGAAATCAACCGGATAACTTGGCAAGGCAGGATCCTGTTAAAGGGCGTGTCGTGGCGTGATACACACTGGTGCATAATTGAGTTATTTTGGCATTAAATGAAGTGCTGTTGCCCGTCTTCTGCAGTAAGCCAGTGGATGCTTATGATACTTGTTACTGAAACAGGAAATATACAGTTTAACCAATTTCCTTCATTTGACAACGGCTTTTGGCCTTGTGGTTCCTATGTGTATAAGTACTGAATGATGTTTGTGGGTGATACAAATACTTTCAGGGTATGAATGGACAGTTCAACCCATGAATTCACCATACCTGTGTTTTTGAGCTTGCCAGGTGCTGACTACTGTGAACAACTCCAACAAACTACAGTGTAACAGTTTTGAATGCATACAGTGCATACAACCCTAATCCCCTAGGGTGTATGTAAAATCATATTAAAATGGGAGGAATTTGGACTGAAGCATGCCCTTGTATGGGCATAGTTTGAACAGTGAGCTACATTGTACACTGTACCGGTACGTGAGTTTCATGTTGACAGTACTTACAAAATAGCAAATGAGAAATGTACAGGTGCATACATTTTCACTGATGCACATGTACATGTAGGGTGTGCCTCATACATGTATGCTACAATGTAAATGTACAAAGTACTGGTGGTAAGTTCAGCCATAGAGAGGCTCAACTTACATGTAGAAGCGACTCGTGTCAGTAGTGCACATAATAAATTAACAGTGCATGTGGTGTAGTGTTTGCACACATGTACATGTGCATGTACATGTACCTGAAAAGCCTACAGTGAACATGTACATCATTGAGAGAATTGTAGCATGAATACCAGTGCACTGAAAATGCAGGTCTATATTGCACAGCTTGCCAAGTGATGAAGAGCCCTGTGTTTTGAAAGGTTAATTGCTCATTAGCAGCAAAATTAAAAGTCAGGGTATTTAGTGGCGGGGATGTCAGACATATCCCATCTCTCAGTGTCTGATTGGCAGTGCTGGCATGATTCTGCTATCAGGACTACCCAGTGTAATTCTACACAGTAGAAAACTGAATCCATGGACATGTCAAATCCTTCTGTGCCGGGATACTACTACAACCGACATCATGCCAACAGGGAAGTGTTGTGTTTAAATGCTCAGTTACATGCAAACTGGATTAGTATGTACATGCAGTTGGAGTGTCAACAGTAGGATGTGCAGGGTGCAGTGAAGGAAATAGGCTCCATTCATCTGAGGCTTTCACTGGCTATTTGTGTCAGTTGTAAAGAGAGCAAAGTAAACACTTGCCTTTACTCAGTATGTCATTGATTGTTCCCTGACATCGTGCACGTTATGCCGTATACCATGTATACAGTCTACCAGTAAACCATGCAGAAAAATATAACATGTAGTGCATGGCTAATATGTAAGCGTCCATGCACAAACGGAGTGAGATTTTTTTTCTCTTACGTGAACAAACCCCATGACATTAAGCAGGTGACGCACCTGCCATAAATGTGCTCTCACCAAGGACTGTTGAATACTGAGTGATTTGTCACATAATACAGAATCTGAACATTCTACGTTTCACCAAGTTTGAATACAATGATGAATGCAATTAATTTGTCTTAGTTCTACTAGAAAGATGTTGTTTTTTTGTCCTCATTTCTTATTCAGTGGCAGACGAAACCTGTACCCCTGGTATTTTTTTTTTCAAATGTACTGAAGAAAGAGTTGATCCTGGGATACAGGTGTCACTATACACAATGCGCGTAGTTTAAATTGCAGTTTGAAAATGTCTCTTCTCAAAAGTTCAGGCAGATTTGTTGTTTTCTTTGTGGAAGACTACCTGGAAGTTTGATTTTTATTCATATTACATTTTGCTGATTTCCTCCACATTTGTTTTTTTAAGGACACCCACTACTCGTATAGTCATTTTCAAAGAGACCACTAAAATAACACTAAGTGATCTTGACAGCCTTGTCAGTACAGTCTGCAGGGTATGCCAGTAGCTTCAATCATGGCAGTAATTGGTATTGTTACCACTCTGAGCTGTGACCATGATTGTCCAATTTGACTGATTATTCTTCACAATTTGAGCATATATTTTCATGGTCAGTGTGCCAACTGATATCTCATGCGCCAGTAAATGTAGGTCTAGGTCATTGATGTACATGTAGCAATACATGTACATGCACGTGTGTGATACTGCATTTCACAGTAGTGGTCAAACAGTGAACTTGCACATGTATGATGGACATTGGAGGGGTAATACATGTACATCGACATACATGTACATGTGCAAGGAACAAACTCTCTATACTATAAGTGTATATACATGTAGATTAATGTAAAAATTATGTACCGTTTGCTCTGGATTTCCAAAAAATGTACATGTACCGCATATGAACGATGTACCTTCCCAAGTGTTACAGTATGTTGATGTGTTAATTTACTGTGTACCGGTATTTTTGTACAGTACATGTGCACATCTAGTTTCCAACGCTCACGTACTGTATATATTTCAAACCCTGATTGGGTAGGTGGATATGTTTATGTTAGGGCTTGGTTGCCTCCGGTGCAATTTTACAAACAGTATAAATCTGTACTCATTAAGTCTGAGAGCTGCTTTGACGAGAACAAAACAACAAGAACCAAATAAGCACCCCAGCAAACACCTCAACAAACACACGAGTAAACCTCCCAAAAAGCAGAACCCCCGCCCTCAAAGAAAAACCCTGTACATGAAGTCTTCATTAGGGCTATGCTGAATATCCAAATATTCGATCGATTATCAAATATTCAAATACTATTTTCCAAATTTGAATATTCAGATGCAAAATTCATGAAAAGGGAGAATTTTCTGTAGTTTTAAATGAGAAAAAATGCACTATGGAGGCTTGTTTAAAGCAGCTTCAAATGAAAAGCGACAGAATGATATATCTTACAACAATTCAAAAAGTATTATTCATTAAAAATTTCAAAGGAATAGAATTTTTCAACAGGGCAAGAAGTATTGTTTGTCTGGTAAATTTTGCTGGGGATACTCCTAGACATGAGAAGCTATTGTAGTGATTATAATGTACAATTTTGTGTGTTAATGGAACTGATGATGTATGTATGTGGTTTGTTCATCAACAGTCTGCTGGTTGGTATGACCAAATATTTGGATATTTGATTGAATTGAAGGTCGAATATTCAAATAGTGAATTATTCAAATTGACTCAGCCCTAGTCTTCATCCTAAGGATGCTAAAACCTTTCGCTCATTAGTTGAGATTGTCAGAATTGAACTGTTGGTCTGTACTGAATATTGGCAGACTGCACGTACAATCAGTGGCATACTGTGGTCTCTGAAAGGGCAGATTGTTCATACACGTAGGATTATTGTTAATGCATGGGAATTGAAATGTTTGTATTCTGTGGGTGCAGTCTTTCAGTTTTAATATGACTACACTGAGTTGCTCCATTGTTTTGTAAATCACAAATGTTGAGGTACAGGTTGCTGCATCGAAAGAGGAACAACTGTTCCACACACCAAATACACAATTTACAGCAAACAGCAATTCTGAATAAGCCATTTGCGAGTTAAATTTGTATAAAGTCTGGCACACAAAGTTATCTGATTGCACATAAACATAACAATTTGAATTCACCCGACTAAATACACTGTTGCTATACCTCATGATTCGGGGCAAGTTTTCTGGAAAACGATGACAATGCAGACTGCAGCTCTGATTCGTCTTTCTGTGTGCCGGTAGTAATTGTACAGTGAACGAACCAGTACACATACGGTACATTTAACGTATGTTTAGTTGTCTCCCTTTTATGCTGGCCAGGAAGTTTTTGAGGAACACCAGATTGTGTTGAGAGCTGGGGCCAATTTCATGGAGCTGCTTGAGCAAGGAAATTTGCTTAAGCAAAAAAATCTTGCTTAATAAACAATGGTTACCAGCTTAAACTCTGTTCTATGTGATTGTCATGCTAACCAAAAGACAGGTAAATAACCATTCCAAAACAATATACATCACAAGAAGTTTTAGCTGGTAACCTGATTTGTGAAGCAAGATTTTTTCAACAAATTTTTCACTTAAGCAGCTCAATGAAATTGGCCCCTGTACAGAGAATGGACAATAAGGTCAATGTTGATCTTGTTTGAAGGAGGTGAAGCAGCACTGATTAACCAGGAAGGTTTTTTGTGTAGCAGTTCAACTGTAGATGTTTAATTGATTTTTTGTAATTTTTTTCTTTTATTTGGAGAGAGACTTAGATGCAGGATTTGCCTTTAATTTGACTTGCCAACGTACGTGTACATGACATCCACAGAAAAATGCTGGCACTTGGTCCACACATGGCAGATGTGATTATCCTGATTAAGGAGACTTTGAAATGGTTCATTGCTTTCTTGCCTCAGCATTTTACATGTACATACATATGTACATGAATCTAGCCATCTGCCTGCAGAAATAATTAGCACATGCATAAATACATGTACATGATGTACAGGTTTATGCACCGACACATATACATGTACATGTGTGTACATTTGAGATCTATGCTTGAATCTACGTGCTTGGCTCTTCTTCCCCCCCCCCCTCATTTTCATGAGTGCACCGTATATTTATTTGTCTTGATGCCTGCCCCGATGGCCAGAGTGTACAAACTGAAAGGAAAATAAAATGATTTATCGTCTGGTAATATTTTTAAAAGCATACGCCCCCTCCTTTATGCACACAACCTTCTTTCAATGGCTCTAGGCTACCTGCGTGAGGGCATGTTGTTCCAAAGGATGAGATTTTTACAAAAAAATTATGTATTTGCAGAGCACTGTGGCTCAGTCGCGTTGAAAGCATGCAGAAGTTTGCTTTGGCATTTTTTTGGTGACACCATGTACGAGTAGTCAAATGCGCTTATTCAAGGTTCCGTAGTCGTCCATCAGTCAATCAGCAGTTATTCTTCACATGCTCAAAATTTTCCTAATGTGAAATGTACAATGTGAAATGCATAATGGGAAATGCACAATGTGAAATGTGAAATGCACAATATGAAATGCACTTATGTATGTTTTCCGTACATGTGCTGTACATGTACCGGTATACAAGTACAGTGTAATATGGTAATGTACATTCACAGCCCAGAGCACTCAAACCTTAGAGTGTGGAAACTGAAATAGGATTTAAAACCCAAATTATTTAATTGCTAATAATTTTCATCATGCACAGTATATGTACATCAGGTCTGCAGTAATTTTGAGGACACTTTGTTTTACATTTTAACCTCCTTAAACATTTACTGGTGAGCTGTACCCACATGTATGTACATGTACAGTACCAGTTTTTACGTATGTGCGCTGTACACATAACCTGCACATTGTACATTTACATGTACATGTGTATACACCATACATGTACATTTTAGAATTTACTACAGGTAATTGTGCTGTGGTATTGGTCATGTTCAATGTTGCTCTTAAATTAAAAACAAGGTACTGGTACATGTACGGTAAGTACAGATATCAAAACATCATCAAAATGCTCATTTAGTCACCTACATGTACATGTAGTAGCCCTGATTTTTGACAGGCATCATTTTGCATGCTTAGAATCCTACTGTTGTAGCCACCCGTAGTCTACTTGTTGGTTGTAGGCCAAACGCTCTTGTGATTAATATGATACTGGGATATTGTGGTGCAATGCTGGGAGGCACAGGCATCGTCCCTTAATTACCTTGTGAGGCAAGCACTAGCGTGAGGGGCGACGCATGTACAAAATGGTACTACTCCCCCAAAACTATACTGGCACAGTTACCGGTGCATGCACATTTTGAAGAGGCTTTCTCTATTAGCGCACTTGCATTATTAATAACCAAAAAGGGTCTCTGAAGTCCTTTTTTTTGAAACACAAACCTTTGCAATGAACCTTTGTGTCTCTGTAGACCTCATTTTTAGTATTTGTTTGCATACTTTAAATGGTATTTTGCTGCCTGTTTGCTTTTCATGCTAACACGGCTAATGAGTATTTCCATATTCACGAGCAAAACTTTGATAATCTCAGACAAAAACCTCATTAGTTTGTGCGCAAAAAATTCCTGAATTTTGTATAGAAGGTGGTAGCCTTAATGTCCTTGTTTGTAGGGATTCATTGTGTACAGCTCAGGTGCCTGGCAATAAGCAAGCAGGCAACCCTTTCCCAGAAATGTTTTAGTGAGTAAATTCTTGGTTCACAATTTGAACAGAGTGCACTGAACTATATCGAGACTGGATATCATCACAGCATCAGTGCTCTCAGTTGTCAAGTTTTGAATGCTTCTTGTGCACTTTGCCATTACATTTTGATAACCCAAAAGGGAGTCAAATAATTTCATTTACATTATCAAATTATTATTTCACGTATAGTGTAAATTTATAGAAAAATTCTATCTAGGAAAAATTCATTGCTGCTATCTTTTAGTTCTTTGAGCGAGAAATCATTCAAAAGTGGTCAAAATTTGATGCAATGTACCGGTGCATGTAGAAACCTCAGTTGTGCATTTATTAGCTACATACTGGTGTGCATGTATGTGTAAATGAACTGTTTTTTGAAATTGGCAGTACAATTCCTTGTTCCATTTGCTACGAAAAAAAATGCAAGGAAAAATAACTGTTGAGAGTTTTCGCAGTGAACAGCATGTTGAGATGCATAGTAGAGTGTATAACGTATCGTTTCATGCACATGTACTGGTAGCCAGTACATGCAGTGGAGCTAGCATTGGGTACAACTTCGTGTACATGTATGTGTACATTTCCTGTATTGAGTGGAATTGAAAAGGAAGGAAGTGTGTACTTGCACATGCATGGTAGATGGCATGTGTCCGACTTGAAAGCTGCACCCTTACAACGTGTACTGTAAACTGTTTGTGTAGCATTTAGGCTTCTAGGTATTGAAAAAATACCGTAGTTGGCTGAAAGTGCCTGAAACATTCCGGGAAAGTACATTAAAATAATTGTAGAGTTTTTGGTAGAGATTCAAAATTGTAGACAGTTCACACATACATGTAAGTATCAGGGTTAGTTGTTCCACTGCAGTCAATAGCATGTGGTAAAACTGGTCCCACTGTGTGGAAAATTTGCAGCAAAGTTTCAATTGGAGGACTTCTGAAATTCACATTTCTCGATCTGCTTGATTTATTTACAATCTTCAGTAATCCAATGGTGCTTTAATCATCAGTGCACACGGAAATGGTGTTTTTTTTACCAAGAGCTGCCATCATAAAGGTGAAACTTATATGCGTTATTGTTGGCAGTAATGCAGTTTTAAAAAACAGTATTAAAAGCCATAGGGCTGAGTCAATTCAAATAGTTCACTATTGGAATATTTGACCTTCAGTTTGATCGAATATCCAAATATTCGGTCTTACCGGCCAGCAGGTTGTTGGTGATTAAACCATATACAAAATCAGTTGCAATAATGCACACAATTGTACATTATAATCACTTTAATAACTTCTCACGTCTAGGAGTATTTCCATCCACGGTTTAGCAAGATTTAGAGACAAACAATACTCCTTGTCCTTTTGAAAATTTCTATTCCTTTTAAATTTTTTTAATGAATATTTTACTTTTTGAGTCGTAACATTTCTGTTGCTTTTCATTTGAGTCTGCTTAAAATAGGTCTCCATAGTGTAATGTTTCTCATTTAAAACAAAAGAAAATTCTTCCTTTTTATGAATTGTGCATTTGAATATTCAGATTCAAAAAATAATATTTAAATACATGTATTCAATAATCGATCAAATATTGGCATATCCGGCACAGCCCTACCGGTATCAAGTGAAGTTTTTTAACCCCTTCATCATGAGTTGGGGAAAAACCCGAAAGGAAAACAGTAAAGCTTCTTTTCAAACTAGGCAGTTTTAGGGGATTGTCACGGTAGGATGTCAGAATTATCAGAATGTAGGTTATGAGAATTCAGCTTTTAGCTGAATGTTTCAGCTTTTTCTGTTTAGATTTTTGTTTTGACCCTGAGTTGCAGGGTTGTGAGAATTCAGTTTTTAGCTGATTTCAGCTTTTTTTGTTTAGATTTTTGTTTCGACCCAGAGTTGCAACTTTTTTGTACACCTGGTCTGCTTTGTACAAAAGTATGGGAACATTTTTACATTTCAGTTTTTTGCTAGCTGTTTTTAGCTTTAATGTTAAGTGCCAGTGGCCACTGACGCCCCTGAGAATGTGTCAGAATCTAAGGCTGGATGGTAAAGATGTTGAATTGCCAGGCTTGTTGAATAGGAAAACAACCCTGGGTCTGTATACTGCATTCAAAGACTACGTCTTTTGTAGTAAATACATGAATGGCTTGACTATGGGGATGGAAACCAAGGGAGTAGAGATTCATAATTATTAATCTGTGATAAGAAGGCACTCTGTGATAACAAAGTGGAATAATGTCCAGGTATATGTACATTTACATGTACCGGGTACATTGCATACCACGGTTTCAGTGTGGATCATGGCCGTAAAATCATGGTATGTACATGTACATGTACGCATGTATGTGCATGTTTGCGCGGAAAAAACATAGCTTGCTATGATGTTTGGTACGGTATTAAGGGCACAGCATCAAAGGATACTTGTGGCTAAAGGTGCACCCACGGTACAGTGTACATGTACAGTGCAAACTCATCTTGTACCGTATGTGTACTTTCTAACAAAGTATCAACAGGGAGCTTGGGATGAAAATTGAGCCGTGGTTTTTCCTTTAATGGGACAGAATATGAGTGCAGTACTGGTACATTTGTAAAATACATGTAGGTACTGTATATGATGGAAATGTTGACTTCTCTGAGAAAGAACAGGTACATGTACATGTATGGGTACAGGTAACATATCAAAGTTGATGGATTCACTACAGTAAGAATTAACCATATTATACACTATTCTGTAAGTGCAGTATATCCTGTACCTGTGCCAGGTCATTCCGTTATTACACAGACAAAAATGGGTAAGATACATGTACATGTGTGTGAGATTTTTATCTTGGACCTTCAAGCAGAGGATTTGTAATTTTATGCAGGATGAAGGGTACAGTACATGTACATGTATGTGTATGGTACATGGGAAAACTGACTTACTGGTACTCTCTTCCAAGCATATTATGATGAATTAATGTGCCAGTACTATGGTGTGTGGTTTGGCTTATTGATACACGTACACACCGGTAGTTGATTTCATTCATTGCTACTGACGTTATACATGTACATGTATTTACATGTACATGGACAGATCTTTATACTGTACATGATGCTGTTGAACTTTTTGGCCTTAATGCAGTTCATGAATTTGTCATAAATTCATGTACTTGTACCAGTTCAGAGTATTTACTTTTCTATTGAATTGGAATGGTCCGAGCACTGGGTTACTGGTACATGTACATGTAATATCAAGAGCCCTCTAAAATTACATACTCATAGGCTCGCTCTGTATGGAGAATAGACATTTTGCTTGGGAAATGGTGGCTGTGTATATTGTAAGGTCTTGGGTTTTGGGAAGTAGTAAGGTGAGGCGAGTTTTTCTGAAAAGCTTTTATTTTTCGTTGCTGTTTGCTGCCTCGTGCTTATGGGAAATAGAAGCTCCATATTGTTCGGTGAACCTGAACCATGGTAAATGCAGGCACTCCTTGGCCGTGAAAAAAAAAGGATTCTCTGTCGTACCATATTACATTGTCCTTGGTTGTTGCATCCCCTCCCTGACATCTCCTGAGGCCCAAGTGCCCACCTGTTAGTTGCTGGGTGAGCATGATTGTCATGATTGCCTAGTTGAGTCATATCAAATGTCATCTTGTCTGTCAGGTGTGTGCCAATTTGAAGGCATCTCTGTGACAAACAGAAAAAGCTGTGGGGGCCCCATTTATCTGCTCATTTGACCTCATTGTCAGCCTACATGTACATGCAAGTTTTTGTTTCTTTCTTATTACACGTGTATCATTTAACCCAACCTGCCTAGGCCCTTTACAGAAGATACACCCTCAATCCTTCAAAATCCTCTAACTGTCCCCATTAAAAAATTGGCTACAGCCTCAATCCTCCAAAATTCCCTATAATTTCTCAAATATGTTCTGCGGAGGGGTGCCCACAGCTTCAGTGCTTCAAAATCCTCCAGCAATTCCTCTTTTTATGTTAAGGCAGTGTGAATGGTATCTTGGAGCAGTATGGAGCATTTCACATAGAATGTGGGCATGAATTTATGCATGGATGAACATAAACAACAAAAAGTCTAACCAACAAATGTGATACAGTACATCCTTCGCAATCAGTAATGTAATTTTGCCGTGTAGCCACAATCCTCCAAAATCCTCCAAACCGCCCAGAGGATTTTGAAGGATTTGGGATGGTTAATCAAAACCTTTTTTAATTACAGACTTAAGTAATCAAACAGCAGAGTTTTGTCCGTTACCGCTAGTTAATCATGCAAGATTTAATCAAGAATGAAAATCAAGTGGTCCATTTTGATTATTTTTTTCACTGTTGAAATTTCTTTAAAAACTAACAATTCATGTCATCTTCTGTATCCTTACAACTACAACTTGTCCTTGTGTTCGTCCCCTTTTGCTCTTGAGCATATTCGAAAGTTTTGGTGCGAAGGTTATCTGTTTCTTGGCAGAAGGGTGTGTTCATTGTAGCCAAAATGGTTTGTATTAATGTGATAAAATGCAACCATTTAATCAATGCACAGATTAATTAACCCTTTCTCCCGAGGGTGTCTGCAAAACCATTTTAAAATTGAAGGATTCAGGACTTGAGAGTTAATCAAATGACAATCATTTTTGCTGACTACTGCCTATCGTACCAAGGTGATTCTGTTTATTTGTACATACATGTATACCTTTTTTGTGTGCTTTAGTCTTTTCCATTTCTCCCTTTCCATCATTGTATCTCTCCAGTATCATAGGATAAGGCCGTATCTCCCTACATTTTTAAAGAGATTTTTTTGGTCCTATCTGCAGCATCAGTGAGCATTATGGCATTCTTTTTAATAATAAAGCTAAAAAATGCACCTGAAGTATTAACATGGAAGTCTACTATCTTTCATGTCTTAGCAGGACCAAAGGTGTGAGTGAGGAGGGCAAGTTATATTTCTAGAAATTCAGTTCGAAAATGAAAACTGTATCTTGCATGATTGGAGGAGTAGAAAGAGGCTCTGTCGGGTACAGAAATGTGCTGATGGGGATTCGAACCTGAGCAGCCAAGAAATGACTGCCCGTATGTGGTCATTTGTGCATACTGCTTGATTTCTTAGTTGAATTTCAAACTGTGTTCTCTCACCAAAGTTTGAATTTATGTAGTCTGTTCAAAATTATACCTACAGGCATCCCCATCTGACCGTGACTAGGAGTATGTTAGTTTGGCCATTGTTTATTGATAGTCTTGGCTAGTTGCCAGAAATCAGTGTAACTGAATAGTCCTTTCTGTGTCTTACCTCATCATTTTGGCTGCAGGCCAATAGAGGGATCCCAGTACGACGCTTTTAGCGTCGATCTGCGCACTTCCACGTTTGAAAACGAGGCTGTATGTGTCAGCTTCAATTCTTAATACGATCAGACGATTGAAAGTAAGGAGTCAAGACACAAATACATAAAAGTACGTTAAATTCAGACTTTTCAGGCTACAAATTCTTGTGGAAGAGTCTTTCAGGATGACTCGCTATGTAAAATCAAGAGAAAAAATAACGACAATTTACCGTGAACTAACGTACCTGCGATGGTAGTGTATCTTGTGCAGTGGGCCTGGTTCAAACTGAAGTGGTGTCACACTTACGAACGGGATACTGCATTTACTGTGTCAACTTCGCGGGCGCGCAATGAAGTTCAACACAGAGAGCCTCGGTTTTGATGCGGATATGCGCAGACGGCGCTAATGTGAAATCCCTCTATGAGCTGTGGTTTGACAGCTAGACTTTTCTTCCCTATTTATTTAACGTTGCTGCTGCCAATGTCACAACCCAGTAGGCAATGCCATAACTTCAGTTGAACCATATTTAATTGTGTAAGTTCCTCAACAAATTATGACATAAATACTACAGTAATATGGACAGAAACAGCAGTCATAAAAGTCATTGAGTTTAATATACCGGTTATTAAATTGCACCGCTAAGCAATTTTTTGTGTAGTCAACTTTAAGTACATTGCACATCTATACTTCAGAATTCTGGTGTATGTCTGGTGCAAAGTTATGCCAGGTTTTGTGAAATAAGCCGCTGATAATGGAATAAAAGATTCCTCAAAACTGCCCCGGGCAGGGTAGCTCATAAGCCAGAAGAATCCTGTGGAGAAAAGATACCAGTTGTGAGAAGCAGTTACAGTTGGAGAGGTGGGAAGAAAACCCCAGAGGAATATCCTAGGGCTGAGTTGATTCAAATAATTAACTACTTGAATATTTGACCTTCTATTCGATCGAATATCTGAATATTCAGTCTCACCGGCCAGCAGATTGTTGATGATTAAACCTTATACAAAATCAGTTGCAATAATGTACATTAATTGTACATTTTAATCACTGTAATAGCTTCTCATGTCTGGAAATATCTCCAGCCATGATTTAGCAAGATTTAAGAGACGAACAATACTTCTTGCCCTGTTGAAAATTTCTATTCCTTTTAAATTTGTTAATAAATAATTTACTTTTTGAGTAAGCCATAAGAATTCTGTGGCTTTTCTTTTGAATCTGCTTAAACTAGGTTTCCACAGTGCAATTTTTCTCATTTAAAACAAAAGAAAATTCTCCCTTTTTATGAATTTTGCATTTGAATATTCAGATTCAGAAAATACCGGTAGTATTCAAATAATTGATTGAATATTTGGATATTCGGTACAGCCCGAGAGTATTCTGGGAGAAATCCCAGGGAATCGGGAACTGAAAACCCAGTCCGCAACTCTGCATGATGACCCGGCTGGGAATCCAACCTGGGCTGCACAGGTGAAGACAATGCTTGCCAAGGGACAGATGTACATGTACTGTACATTATACTAGTGTGTTGCACGTACAGGCGCTACATGTACATATGTACCAGTACTTACCTGTACATTCTTGAGTGCTTTACAACAAACCCACTGTGAGGTCTCCAAGTTGATGAACTATTAAGCTGAAATTTGTATTCTCTGATGTCGCTGTCAATGGATCAGTGCATTTGATGTGCAATAAAATTGGTACCGTAGCTTCTAGAAATATTGCTGTTACATTAGATTTGCACCAACTGAAAGTGCGGGTAGTTATTAAGTTAGTAACAAGTGCGTTAATATGTCAAGTACATGTAAGTGTGTAGTACATTATGTGCCCTGTATTGTTTAATTGTGGGGAGAGTGATAGGGCAGTTCTCTTCAGCCATCTTTTGCAATGCACTTGTACAATGTGCATGTGGCTGCAGAATCTACCATACCGTACATGTACGTGTATACATGTGTATGCCAGTATGGGTGTATGGTATGAACCGGTACATGCATTGAAATGTATAAATGTACATGCCCATTATGAATATTTGCATATACATATGCTACGGTAAAATTCTTTAGGTAAAAATTTACATTAAAATCAATTATTAACGTCATTACTGTGGGAGACTGCATAAGTTTACGGGACAGATAGCCAGTCTAGGCGTCATTTCGTCTTCCTTTCAAAAAGTACAGTATACAGGTACTTTTAGAACTCATCACTACATGCAAAAGTGTAAACATTGTATTCGTGTTCAACAAAAATAGGGCACCTTAAACATTGCTCAAAGAAACGTTATTTCTTGAAATAAAGATCTGTCTAAGTCTGTTTCAAGATGTGTGACTAATGTGGGGTTTTATTGGCGGAGAAATAGTGAGGTGACACGTATGTTAATTGGAAGCGCGGAATTTGGTGCAGCTCATGCACTGCAGCTTTTCATCTGGGTTATGTGTGCCATGGATTTTTTATGGCCTCGTTCTGATTTAAAAAGGGGTCATTTCCTCCGGAGCTTGTGGTGAGTAAATGCTTTGTAGGGTTTCTTGTGCCAGTAAGGTTCCTGGGTGGGTGAAATTGAATGAGTTTCACTTGCGTTTAGCAGTAAAAACCTAGGTATTTATACATGTACCTTCATGCTCCGGTCACAATTTCGTTCCATGGCCCACAAACTGTGTACGCTGTACATGCACATGTAGAACACATTAATGCAAGATTTTGCTGTGACTGCACTTGTGTCTTTTCTCGCTATTTTGCACGACCACTTTCGCACTATCTTTGGTTTATACATCTATGTACATTAACGTTTCAGACAACCTAGAACACACCCAGGGATAGTTTAGGGGGGACAAGTCAGCAATAAAGAATTGCAGGCAGTTACGTAATGTGCGGCGTCCTTTCTTCATTGTGCTGCACTGCAAACGCACATGGTCCCAAATAATATTGGAGGTCGACCCCCCCCCTTGCGGCGTACCACTACATTCCTACCATTATTGTGTCTGTGTGCATTTCACAGGTACCGGTAACATCTCATCAGCGAGGTGACAAATTGTATTAATCCTGAAATGACTGTTATCAGTCGTCTTCTTTGACATCAAGGAACAGCGAAACCCCCCTCCCCTCCAAAACAGTCTGTGTGCATGTTACTGTAAATTTACAGGTCATGCTTGTACATTTTCATGTACCGGTACATAAATATGACCATATGTGTACGTGTACCTGGTACTTCAAGGCAGGTCATTTGATACATGTACATGTATCATCGGGTGCCCGGCAGAAGGGCATAAGCACACTAACGCCCTTTCGCTGGGAAGCATAATCACAGCAGAAAAAATATTCGCGGCAAAAGGGCGTAAGAAACATACTCTCTTTATTTAGTAAAAACAGATATATAATTTACTACAAAATCAACCTGGGCTGTACAAAAAGCAACCTTTGAACAACTTATTAAAGGACTTGGGCATTTTTTTTTTCTACTTTTTGCCAAGAAATCTTCATATTTCATTAAAATACAAGAGTTACATACTTCAGTCCTTTTACCAGGAAAAGTTTTTTTGCAGTGATCACGCTTCCAGGCAAAAGGGCCTAAGCGCTGAAGCCCTTCTACTGGGCACACGACGGTATGCACATGTACATATTTGGTACAATTAAACATGTGTAGATGTACTCATGTGGCGGGCAACAGGGTAATATTGTAGTGCTACTACACATGTACGTGTACCTACAGTTGTACATCTACTTACATGCATTGTTACAAGCGGAAATTAATGTGGATTTCATTCACAGGGGTCGGCTGGTAAATCTGATGCCTCAAAAGTCTGGTGATTCTTTATTAGTTTATTTTCGCCTACTGTATAGATCTGATGCCTCATTAGTCAGACGCCTCGTACATGTGAGTCTGAAAATTCGGACTTTTGGGGCGTCGGACTTATGATACACACCCCCATTTACAGACCTGTGTGTCATGATTTGTATAACATGTAGGCCTACCCGGTGCATGTAATTGTTCATGATGTACCACCCTTCTGTTCATTCTGTGCAAATTGTACACATGTACCGGTAGGATGAGAGAAACTGAAAAAGCACAATTTTTATGCACCAGCAAGGGAGCAGCTGTCAGCTAAGGTCGAGGTCATGCTTCACCAATGTCCTGTCAAGTGAGCATTGCATGGAGATGCCTTGGTGGCAATTTTGGTTGTGATTTGTGTGGTTAATTATACCGTATGTGTACATGTATCCCAGACAGTCAGACAAGGGTGAGTGATTGTAATCCCATGCATGAAAAATCTAAAAGATTAAAAGATAACACAAAGATGAAAAGACAGCAACATACATCATCTTCCCTTTACCAGTTAACGTCGAATTTTCTAACCTGAAAAAGCTTCTGGGGACTTTCTTTTTTGTACACGTAAATTCTTCAACCTTGCAATTGCGCTTTGACCTAACCAAGCATGACATGTTATTACTCTATGTCAACCACGGAAATGAAAAAATTTTAAACAAGTGTACACGTGATTAAAATTATGTATGTTTACACGTCATCCAGTGGTTAAATGAAGGTCGTTTCGGATACATGTATCTTTTTTTATGTAGCTTGTTCTAATACCCTGGCAAGATTTTACATTTACAGGGAATGTACAGTATGATCAGGAAAACTGTAGGGCTGTAGAGACTTTTATTTGTCCCTACATTTTTGGTTCTCCAGTAACGCATTTAAATTTATTGACATCAGTTACTCTCTGGGCCTTTCCTTCCTCCGTTACTCCCCCCCCCTTTGTCCTTCCTGGCTGCTCCGTTCCAAAATAAAGAAAATACTAGGGACAAGTTTCTTCAGTGTTTACATTGCGTGCCTTCGTGCACCCACACAATTTGGAAAGGTTCCCAGGTGTTCTTTAATTCCATCAAACTTCTTTTACATGAAATGATTGCTCTGGTGAGTCAGGGTCGCTGTTGCCATAAAATGAAATTGACATTTGAACCCGTACAGGTTTTGACTTTTTGTCCCGACTCTGAAAGAAGCACGTGTAAAAACGTTTTGAGGGGAAAGCTCGTTTTCAGTCCTTGTTTGCGAGGCCCTTGGAAACTTTGTTTTGCCGAGTGTCCCGAGGCACAGCCATTCATAGTGTGGTAACGGGAGCATGATGAAAGTTGAATGCACCTCATAGTTGGAGTCCATTTTTCTCTTCACGTGCTGCATGTTTGACTTCTTTGTGCTGGAGTACAAAGGAGTTGGGAGCAGTGTGGGGAAAGTCCTGTATCAAGATGGTGATTTTTTTTTTATTAGATGACATTCTGGGGATATGTACAGTACCATGTAACTTTCTTTGGGAAAATGGTATTACCTGTATGCCTTGTGGAGGCTTCCCTAGGAGAAAATGTTGGACTTTGCTTTCTTTGAAAACAAAAATCCTCCAGAGCCATGATTTTTTCAAGTCAGGTTTCCCCAGCGTGCTTGTCTTATTGTGAATGCATAAAAGTAATGGAATCCGATTGACCCAAAAGAGAAAGCGGTCAGTCTGTTATATTTTGTCTCATGTCCAAACAGGGTATCCACTGGATGATTGGCTATGGTGGCGTTGTAGTGTGGAAATCCCTCTGTGTGTGGCCAGGAAATAATCTTCGGGGGGAATTTTGAATATTCACCAAAGAAAATTCATGGAAAAATCAGGGAATGTTTTCATGAAGTGCCGGGAACCCTGAAGTGAAATTGCCCCTTCAAAGGCGTAAAGGCTCACCCACACATCAGTAGCCAAGACATACCGGTACATGTACATGTATGTACATGTATCTCATACTGTACATGTCTTAGCCTAGCAAAACGCTCTTGTCAGTGATAAATGTAATTACCGTATTATTTGGTTTTTGTACTTGCATTTTCATGTACATGTATGTACCGGTGAAAATGATTTCTAGGGTAAAATGTCCTGGTACAGTGTACATGTATGTATTTTCGTTATGTAGTAGTATGCTTGTGTTTTTGATTGAGTAACTTTATTCCATTAATTAGCCCATTCATCATTGGAAATATTGCAGCCATTCGGTATTAATATTGAGGGTACATGTATACATCATAGATTGCAATAGCTGGATAACCACAGCTACATGTAAAAGCTTTTTAATTAATTAGATTTACAATTTTTGTTGCTGGATTACATGTATTTAGTTTAACTTACTGTTAAAATAATGCGCGCATTAGTGATCAGAGGGTTATCAAGTCCGTTGTAACACCAGTGCCCTTTGGAACAATCATTGCAATACTGAATAGACACAAAGTGTGTGAGCCATACTTAAGCCATCATAGCCAAGACTGAACCTTGCCCACCCTTTTGTGTAACTTTGAATATTGACACATCATTCATACGGTATATTGTAGTCATAATATTAACTCTTGCACTTTGATAATTGTCTGAAAGGAAGAGAAAAATACTGTGTGATGTTTTGTTAGAAATGGGGCAGACTACAAGGGCGTCATTTTAAGTGGCTGGAGGCGTCCGGGAAGTTTGATCTCTGTAATGCAGCTTCAAAAAAGAATCGTTAATATTGTGCTTACAAATAGTTAACTTGCTGGTTGTGCTTTTTTTTGGGGGGGGGAGGGAATTGGAGAGTTGTTTTGCTTGCCTGTTTTGGCCACATTTTATTTGGTGCATGTGGTTTACTCAACCAGATGAGTTTATCAGTTGTTCCACTTGGGAGAAGAGTGACTGTTAAGATGAATAGATCTTCACAGCACCGTGACTCAGATGAACACTTTTTAAATTTTAAATAAAAAGTTATAATTAATCTCATGACTTCAAATTCAACTTGGGTATCTGAACAGAATCCCTAAATTTTGAAAGAAATATAATTTTCATCTGCTCAACCAAAGGATGAGAGTTGAACAGCTTTTCATGCAAATGATGGATGCTGAAAACATTGGCAAGTGTGTGGTAGACTTCCACAGCCCAGGCTTTTTAAAGTGCATTTAAAAAGAACCAATTGATCAAAGTACGCCCTGTGTAATTGCTCAACTGTAGGTGCATACAGTGTATGAAGTAAAACTCGGCCCTTTTTATAAAGATGACAACTGGAACTTTGTGGTAATCAAGATTGCTACATGTTCGTAATGTCACAATTAATTACAGACAATTTATGCTTCAGATCATTTCTTGTCGGCCTTTTCCCACCAAGTGTGATCTGATTTATTGAATTTCATTTTGCTTTCAACATTACTCTTTCACAGATATATACTTTGTTTCATCTCATCTAGGACTTACACTTTGGCAGACCGATATACACTGCAATTCAAGTTGTCCTTATAAGCTAAAACAAGTTTTAGTGTAACCTGTTCCCATTTTCTGCCCAAATTTTGAGTGTGGTCATTTAGGATTGAAATACACTGGTAACCTAACATTGTGTTCTCGCATTTAGTGGTTTAAATTGGGCGTAATGTGCTTAGCTTACAGGCCACAACACTATGGAGAAATGACGTTAATACATGTACAAACCTATTCAGTAATATTGGTTATCATTTTACGCGTCACTGGCTTGGTACAAGCCGAGATTATTTGAGGGTCAGAATACCGACCAGAGGAGCATGCCAAGGAGCCAATGAAAAGCCACCGTGTGTCTGGTCTGGTTTGTGCTGAGGTGGTGGCCATCAGGAGTCGTCAGGGAAGCCAGCCCCTAATGCTCTGTCTCCATGAGCTTGTTTTATTATTGTCCCGAGGGTCGTTGCAAATTGAGAGCGTTGCAGTCGGGGCCTGCCACGTGTATCTGCAGATGCCTACAGCTTCAGTTGCCAGGGTTACTATAAATTTACATCTGCCTCAATTTATTATTTAAGTTTCAGTTCAACGAATACTGAGGAGTGACGTTGTCCTGCCCTCTTCTCTTTTTTTGGGGGGGGGTTGAATTTGGCATTTATGTTTTGTGTGCTGTTCATAGTGCGCATACCGTACATGTACATGTGTCCAATGGATTCCGAAATGTCCAAACAAACCGGATGCCAAAATTCAAAGGGAAGTGAGTGAAATGCATCCTTGACCAAAGTCAGTACACTACACCTGTAGCCGTACACATTTGTGATGGTAATGTAAATTTGTAACGTTGCATTATTGTAATCAGTTACATGTATCTCCCTCATCTGCACACATTGTTGCCAAAAAGTGCATACCTACATGTACATGTATATGTACGTGTACTTTTATTTCTCAGAGAAAATCGTTAACTGTAGACACGAGTGCAGACAACATGTAGTTTTTTAATTTAATGCATTTATTAGCAGGTCAAACAGGATTGTTTCAGTTGTGAACAGATCAGTGGACAAAAATGTTAAATAGCCAGCAACAATGAATATAGATTTTTATTCAAATAGATACATGTAATATGCTCAATTTGCATACAAATGAGTGCATTTGTGTACTTGTTCATACGGTGTATGTGCACAGTACATGTATCTCCATTGATTTGTTCCCCATCAATAAGCAATTCAATTTTAACACAATGAAAACAAAGTCCATTCCCACACCCGTAGTGATACCATGCTTTCCATCCAAACAAAAAAGAATGGATTATTTGGGTTTCCTTTTACATTGTCGCTGGCCGGGGCTGTCAATTTGACCCGTTTTGTTATTAGTTACCGGTAGACAGAGAGCAATGGAAATGAATTCGTCCTTTGTGGAAGAAAAAGAGGGGTACATGTAGTTTTCGTTTGCCAAATTTTTGCTGATCGTAACCGACAGAGGAAATTTTTTGGAGGGATCGGTTTTCAGTGATTCATTTTGTGTGAATCTCAAAGCAGAACAGTTCAGATGATTCAAGCTGTCTGTGCAGGTGTACAAAGGAGAATGGGATTCTGCCACATTTACATTCTTTACATTCATGACATACAGCACATGTAAGAGTGAAATTAAAACATAAACAAGCTGAGAATTACCGGTAGTGTGCCTTCAGAAGTTCAGACCTTGTCAGTTGCCTACATGTACTGGTACATATGGGTGCAACAAAAAGTCCTAAGGAGAACGTTAGCTTGGCCTGGCAAAATAGATACATATACATGTACATGCGTAAATAATTCCAATTCTGGTTGTCCAAATTTAAGAAGAAAAAAAATGAATATTCTTACCCTAGTCTCCAAAATCAAGTACCCTGTCATGCATGCGCATGAAAGTTATTCCGCTAGGAACTTGGCCAAAAATACCAATTTTTTTTTTAAATGACAAGATACATGTGCCACAACTACAGTCCGTTACAAAGTTGGACTTTGTACTTGCTGATCTTCTCCGGTCATCCTTCAGAAATTTTAATTGATGGGTTACCAGACTAAGTGTCTTCTCCCTGGAATGAATTTAGGACTAGATTGAGTAAACGGCAAAAGTTTTGTTTTCTCTGGCAACGAAGCCCGCGCAAATCTTTTCCAGGTAATTCAGTTTCACAAATCAAAACCAAATAGTAGAGTTCAAGCGGTACCTTTACATACTACATACAGTGGTTATGGGGAGGACGGATAGGGTCTGTTTGTCATTGAGTGTACAATGGCTTGTGTGCCAGAACAGAAATAACAGTATACGCATCGAGTATAAAATTACAAATTTGAGATTTTCCAATATCGACCAGAATTCTTTTAAGCTTTTGGACAATTTCAAATGTGTCGGTATGCACAAGCCCAATGTCATAAGACGAGTTTTGAAAGATTTTTGTATTTTGGCTTTGTAATCGTCCAGTGAATCCTGCATGCAGACATGTGTATTGAAATGCACTCACTGTGTCAGGGTCTCATCTAGTGACCTGTCTACCTGTCTTTTGGACAAGCAGTGTAATTAGGGATGGGTAGTTTGCAAAATGGAGAGTAAAACACAGCAGACCCAAAAATTTATATGTAAAGCAATTATAGTAAAATATATACATGCAGTTTTGCTTTTTGAGCAAAACACAAAAATACATCGTATACAAGAGAAGGGTTTAAATATGTTCAGAAAAATGTTAAGGTGATATTATGTGGATTTAGGGAGAAGGGGAGGGGCTAATCTTGAATGCATAAGAGAGCAGGGAGGAGCTTATGCATACATGTGCATGAACAGTACATGTATGTCCATTAGTCATGCATACACGTAAATGAAGTAGAGATTAGGGGAGGGGCTTGTTCAATTAGCCACGCCCTCAAGCTGCACTTTGATGTATGAGAAGAGGGAAGGTCTTATTTTGGCAATACCCCACACTTTGTGAATGGACCTGTCTATGTGTAGCATAGTGTCAGTGTCTGTTACAATATTGATTACTGGAGAACAAATACATGTACATGTACACATACGTGTACATGTACAGGTAGCTGGTTCAAGTAAATGCACATGTGCATGTACATGTAGCTCCAACAGTTCTGGCCTCTAGTCTTTATGTGTCATTTATCATGTGACTTACAAGAACAGCCTGCCTTTGAATTCATTTCAAAACTCATGCATGGCTATCATGCTCTTATTGTACATGCGCATGTAATGGCGTCATTAATCCTGCGTCCAAAAGGGGGCTGTTTTTAATCATTAAGTATAGTTGTAATTTCCCTTGAATAATGTGATCTTTGGTGAGACGCTCTGAATTATATATGATGGGAAGAATTGGCATGCGATTAAGCCTGGTTGGTTCTCCATGCATGGTCTGTGCAGATCAGCTCAGTCCTGATGTACATGTATATTCAGTTCCTTGGTGATTTCTACTGTAAAGTGTATGGAATAGCAAATGCATCTTGCAATTATGAAGTATTATTGAAATTTATTAATGAATACGCTGTTGTGTACATGTACATGTACGCACCTGGTAGGTTAATTTAGCAACCAGAAATAGAAGCCGTTACCTCAGTTGCACCACATGGCCCTGCAAGGTGTCCTGATTTGCCAAAATCATGTGTGTGTGGAGAGTTCAGGAGTGCATTGTGTGCGCTGTGCTACTTCAGTAATGGCATTTCAAGGGATCAGTCTGCTTCATATGTGCTGTGGAGGAATACATAGAGGAAGGACATAGAAGGAGTTGCAACTCGGGCACTTCAAAGTGTTCAATGATGGTCACTGCCGAGTCAACAAATAATAGAGAACAATCCAAAAATGCCTGATTACTGCCTGCATCTTAGCTGGACAAGCGGGGCCAGTAATATCCTAGCAATACTTGTACTTTTTTGGTTGCAATTAAATACAAAGTATTGATGTGACCAGGGAATAGAGAGAGAAAAATGACTGATATTAGACGTACTTTTGCCATCATAAATAAACTTTTAAAATTTTGATACACTCTTCCATTATCCATGCATAGAGCTTAGTTCATTAGGAACAAAATGTGCTATTTTATCACAGGGAGTGATCGTGAAATCTCATAAAATACGCTTTTGTACAAATCAATGATTCAAACAAAACACAAAATCTTTTCTACAACCTGGCTATTTATTCCCAAAATAACTCCAGAAGAAAGATTTCATTAAGAGCAATGACTGCACATAGAAATGTAGATTTAGGGTGCACAGCGTAATACAAGCAACTGCCCAAGCATTAAATTTAATGTTGTCATGAGATCATACCAAGCACCAACAAAGGCGTGAATATTCAATTTCCTGCACCTCAGTACACAAAGTTTTAAGGATGCAGACAAGTTGCGGCAGCAATCGTAGGGTACAAAGGGGTTTCGTGGTTGTGAAACAGATGGTGTGTAGCAAGCGTTCGCTGCGCTCTGGCTATGGACATACCAGGCATTCCAGAAAGTGGTAATTGGCCAGATGTTACAGCCCGGGCGGTTCAAACTCCTTGATGAATATTGCTGTTGTGTACGGTAGTTGAGCCTGTCTCCTGAGAACCATGGAGATGTTCATTAATTTTTTGACATGCTTCAAGTTGTGGAACTCTTCTGCCTTTTACATCTTTAAAAACAGTCCAACATTCTGCCTATAAGCCAATGGCTTGTTAAAGAGCAAGGACCATGGGGGTCTGTGCAAAAGTACCCCCTCAGGAGGGAAATTAGAGAGAGGCTTGGCTTATGTACATGTACGTCTGTGTATCGATGCCTTTGGCATTTTTAAAGTGGCATCCATACATACCGGTAGATATCTTTCAGACTTAGGCATGTACATGTACTCATATGAACGTTACTGGTGCTTGTTCCATACATGTAGCATATGCATGCTAACCAGAGCATGGGGTCTAGTACTAGAGTGCAGTGTTCCTGTCTGAGAGGATGCCATTGCTGGGTTAAAAAGTGACCTCCACTGCTTAAGTACAGAGTGCATATGGTTATAATGAAATCACACACATGCACATTCCTAGACAAAAGAAGACATCATTAAGTCAAAGTACAAGAAGTTCAGATTTTGAAGGCATTCATGTCTCTGGTTTTGACAATATTAACAATGTTTGATTTCTTGTTCTCTGTGTTCCAGTTCTGTTAAAACACTGGGTCTTGGCCTTTACAAGCAGTGGGACCTGGACTTGAGTTTACAACCACCAATGCTAGATTTTGGGGAACAGTAAGTATAAAGGATATTGACTTCTTGAAACCTAAATCCCCTGTGGTGTTTACTGTGCCTGCCTCAGGAGACATAATGGCAAGTTACAAAGGATTATTGAACTTGGTGCCCTCAGTCTGCATTTGGGCAAGGCACGTGCACCATGATGGCATGAATTCAGTTTCAAGTAGGAAGTACATGAGTCACATGTACCAGTTCAGACATTCTGCTCTAATGCAGAGTCAAGTTGTTGAACATTTTAGATTTGTCCAAAACTGGTACTTTGTTCAGGAAAAGATAAAAGTAGTTGGTACATGTATCTCTACAGGTAGCTTTTCAAGTAAGCTTACCAGAAAACTCATGTACACTCTGTGTAATAAAAAAAAACAGGGCTCGTTGTCAGAGTTAGTGTCCACTTGTACATGTAGGTACACAAACATGGTCTTGTGCAGGAACGTGACTGAAATGCATAATGCATATGAACCCATTCATTCATAAACTTATTCAAGTCCAAAGAATAGGTCTGGCCTTCACAAATCAACATGTTGATTGTCTGGCTCTACCCTCTTTGTTCAGTCTTGCTGCAGCAAGCAGTGAAGCAACTTCGAATCACGAGGTGGGAAAAGTGCCATTGTAGCTGATTTTCCTTGTACTGCACAGTAGGGAACTATCATGACCCCCTCCAATTCATACTGTACTTGGAACTTTGATCTTGAATGTTTTGGTATTTACATGTAATACCATGAATAGTCATTTAATGCTTGGATTTTTTCTGTTAAGGTGTACTTTGTCAATGAAATCCCAAATGAATTTTATATTCTCCCACTTTGAATTGCTGTTGATTTTGTCTCATTTTCAGTGCGATTGGTATGCCTGAATTAGCGACGGTGCAAGTTTTCAATTCACACCCAGAAAACATGTTGCGGATGCTGTCTATTTCAGGGAGCACGCCGCATTTTCACTGTTCATTCTTTCAGGACAAGGTAAACAGAAAAAATTATCCCCTTCCCCTGCCCTCAGCCCCACCCTTTACCCCTCCCCCACCCCGTCTGTCCCGGGTAAAGAAGGTCTGCTTGTGTGCTGCTAAGGGAAAGATCAATGTGCAAGTGACATGAGCTGTAAGACACTTGGAATTTCACAACGTACACTGAGAATTTCAAGGGGAAGAAAGGCAGGTCTGAGATTTGTCAGGATTTGGTCTGATTTCAGGATTTTTGTCATCAGGAATTTCCTGATCTCAGGTTTTTTTCATCAGGATATGAGGTTTTTTAAAACAATGACACGAACATTGTTTGTCGCCGGACAAACACTGAGCTGTTTTAGGGAACTCTCTGTCGCAGTTGGAATGGCTGCAAATCAAACAGCTGTCGTTAAGTCCACAGTTGAAAATGTAACACAGACAGTACATGCATGATCCTATCGTACATGCGCTTCAGAAGATACAGAGCTTGTTTTGGGCTAGAATTAAATTTGGGTCTGTGGGATCGCTATCCTCCTTGCTACAGCAGTTACACTACACACTAATTCCTTTCACTGCGACGAATCTGCCAGAGCACAATGAACGCTCACACTTTACCAGGCACGTGGTTGGTATTTTGCCAGAGGCCTCAAAAGAAAGTGGCTCCATTATACGCTATACATGTACAAAGGATATAGCTCTTATCACTATGGTACTTACCCCTACTATTCATTTTGCCGGCATTACCAGCGGAGGGCAAATTTTTTCATTAGTGGTGTGATCAGTGCGGTGAGCCCAACACCTTAGACCATGGAAGCAGATATTTACGCTAGTTTTTGATGGGCAATTTCAAGCTGTAGCAGTAGTAGGTTCATATCTCTTATCAATTTTAAATCAAAAAGCACTTTGGTTTGGACCAGTTTTAACTGGAAGTAAGGGTCAAGCGATTTTACGTACACAAGAAGAAATAAAGACAGAAGATTACTCTATCACTAAATGCAAAAAGCAAGCTATGGGAAGTCACGGTTGATTTTATATGGATTTTTGAAGATTTAACATGAATAACGATTTCAGTGTTTCTAATTTGACACCTGATGATGTCATCATGACGTAATTCCTCTAGTGCATTTTGTATGTCTAAGGCTTTAAATTGAATTCAGATGATAGTCTATGTGCCAGGTTTGAAGGGCATCAGTGCAAAGGAAGGGGCAAAAGTCGCGTGTACATGTAAAATGACCCGTGTTTTATCTATGGGGATAAATTGAAAAAAGCAGGGAAAAAAGGAAAAAATTTTTAAGAAAAACAGTAGCTGCTTCTTCTAGTGCCCAATACAGCTAAAAGTTTGGGAAATGTGGAGTTTACCATTATGGTGTTTGTACACAAGTAATGGGTTATTTAAGGGGTGCCTTTAGGTAAACACAAATGATTACCGTAGACTGCATGCCACTTTGGGGCTGCAAAACCTCTGGTGATTATTTCGTGGATATTCCATTTTCTTAATCTCACCCTTGGAAATGTTACATAACTTGTTACAGTTTTCAAAAAAACAACTTTCCACTACCCCCCATGAGTAATGCCCCCCAAAGTCAATCAGTATCGAGCCACCTGCTTCCAAAGCCAAACGTTTCTAACTTGAATAAGTCATGCTCCATGGAGACATTTACCCGTATACTGCAGACTTTCAGACTGAACATTCAGGAAGCATGAACAACATGGCATTGTATGTACCCGACTGTGGCCTGCATTCATTCAGTTCCCACAGGTGTCTGGCTTTGCCTGACAGTTTCCTCCTCCCCTCTTTCACAGGTTGTGCCACCAGGAGGCAATACCACATTTGAAATTGTTTTCCTGCCCCGGGTAGCAGGCAATGCCGAAAACACAATATTTATTCACACCAGCGCTGGGACCTGTCCATATCAGGTTAGTGGAGATGCTGCCTCAGCTCCTCAAGTGTGTGAAGCAATGGTTTTTTACGCATCAGAGCTGGGACACATTTCGTTCGTGCAGCAGTGCCCGCAGTATAGTTTTATTTTCTGCACCTAGATATACAGGTGTTTTGCTTTCAGTGATATTAATTTGTTTTTGCCTTAGAGATGTTACTTCTATGCTAAAAACAATCCTAGTATGAAATAACAATCCCATCACAAGCCAAATTACTATCATTGCTTAACCATGGTATCTGCTGCTTTTTTGATTAGAGCTAGCCATCCCTATCTCAGCCAAGACGACTTATGATTTGTGTAACTCCTTGGCCACACCGAGCATACAGTGTAAATATACACACAGGTGTTAGGGCGAAAAAACAGCAACCACAAAATGATTAGATTTTGTTACTTTTGTTGAGAACTTGAATCCTCAGCAATGAAAGTCATGAAGCATCTAATAGGTTTTGCAGTGAAGATCAATTTCTGTCTACAGAATGCTGTTGAAAAGGCATGGACAGCAATATCCTTGGACAGATTTTAAAAAGTAATTAAAGAACGGGAAATTTCTAACAGTGATGTGGAAATGCTTGAACTATTTTCAAGTTTCTGTGTAAAGGAACATTAATTACTGTAGCAGAAACAAGCAGTTTCAAAAATATTTGACACTTTTGATTGAATTTTGCTTCACCTTCACTGAGCCTGGCTATTTGTGCATAGCAAAAATGTCGACATAAAGCTGTTGTTATTAGTGTCACTGCACCAGAGGTTTCTGGGAAGGACATCCAGTCGATTTTGCACATCTCATTTCCTCTCCATGTCCATTACAGTCATTCCTCAGAGGATTTGTACTTGGTGCAGAAAACAGCAAAGTGAAACAAAAGAACAAAATGAAATGCTGTGTCTTGGCATTTGCGAGCCGTAATAAATTCTGTGATGTTTTTTGACGTACTCACACAGATCTTTCGTGCTCGTTGTGTCTGACAAAATAAACTATGCAGACGGTCTAGAACCATTCTTTCACCAAACCAGTGCATATTTTGTGCTTGTTTTTGGCGTCGCTCATGCAAATGAGTTTTGACTATGGAAAAAACATACTCCAGTACAAAGATGTTTACTGATAAGAACTGCAACTCTTTTTACAGCAAGTATGCAGACACGGAAGTCAATTTAATAAGTCCTTTCTAAATGATGGAGAAAGAGATTTGAGAAATGATCTTGAGAGACTGCTTTCATTGAAGTGGTATTCACTGAATGTATCATGTACATGTACCAGTATATTAATGTGTATTCTCAACCCCTTGTCTCTGTTTGCAGTTACTCAATAAGCAAGTGACTTTAACACTGAGTAAAAGTATCAACAAGGCTAGAATCCATAACAAAAGTAGGGCAGATACTCAAAGAAAGAAAAGCGGTTTGGTGTATGATCTTGTGCACGGCATAAAAAGGAGCTGAGGGAGTTGGTGAAAATGTACATGTATTAAAGTGCCAAGAATTTGTAGGCAATGGGTGATTATCCGGTGCTTAAGTGACTTTGTCTCAAAGGAGGATGCGCCACGATTTGCAGGCTCCCATTGGACAATGTAAGCAGAGGTGACGTCACACTTACATGTACGAACTGGATAAACGTGGACATGTCCATGTAATTGTGGTTGCCATTACTTGTACACGTACGGTATTGACTTCCACTGTCACAGTAAACATTTCTTCGGACTGGGTACAAAGCTTGGAAAGAGGTAAACCCTTCCAATACGTGATTGGAATATTCACTGTAATTCGATCTAATCATTTGGAAAATTGTTCCCTTTTTTTTTTCCATTGGGATTTGATTGGATCTTTGTCGTGCCGAGAAACCAAACCAAAAGGAGCAATGACTAGGGAAAAAAGAAGAAGAAAGTACATGTACCTGCCAAACAAGGCAAGACCTTAAAGAAATCCAGACTGGTGTGCACGCCATGTGATGGCCTGAGGGTAATTACGCAGACAGTTTACACCGCCAATCTCGAGGTGCATTGTGCAATCCCTTTTCCCCTCGCTATCCCCACTTCACTTTGCGACACGCCAACGAGAGTCGACAGCTCACGGATAGGGCTTAGCCCTGTTTGGGTGTCGCCTGCCGGAAGCTTATCTCTTCCATTGTCTCTGCAAATTGAAGAGCTGGCGAGGGAAGTGCAAACTAAGGGATGGGGAAGGGGGCAGGTTCTCATCTCCTCAAGCCTTGAAGGAAATTCAGGGCTTAGAGGGTTAACGGTGACGGGTGGTCCTGGCCATCCATTGGGACAAGCAGCCGGCATTACTGAGAACAACCATGACTGAAGCTGTGCAGTTCCTGGCACTGTTTAATGACAATGCAATCACCAATGTCTCCCACCACTGTGCTATCTCTGTGTAGATGTGAATGCAAAATGTATTTCCCACAGTCAATTTCCCACTGTTTTCCTTGAATAACTACACCATGGGAAATGCGTAGCTCTAAATTTACACAGCAGTAAACTTGCACATCCTGTGCTCTTTGGGTCAGATCTACATGTACGGTACTTGTACTTTGGTTACACTAACTGTATTTTTTAATAGGGTTCTACACAGTCCGCAAACTTCAAAATTCATTTGTACTGGTAGATTTAAGTTTCATATTTTTTAAGGACTTATTTTAAGTAATTGGCTTTTCTGTACTCTAACAAGTCAATCAAAAGCGTGGAAGACCAGTTGGACTGAACATTTAGATGCCCCTGTAGTTTGGTCTAGATTTTTGAACTGAAGACAAGTCTACACCTGTCAGTTCAGTGAGATGCTTCCATTATCAGCATTTTGAAATTGTTGAATATCTCAGATGCCTGCACAAAGCTGGTTCTACATAACTCCTTGTGTTTGTTAGTGACAGTGGATTATATATTTCTTCCATCTCTGCCAGGTTTTTGGCGTTGGTGTCCCCAATCCTTACAGATTAAGGCCCTTCGTGGGGGCCAAGGTCCCCATCAACACCAGCTACTCCCCGCTCATCACCATGCACAACCCCTACAGTTCGGGGCTCATGGTAAGTAAGGCAGACAAAGCAAACTACTCAGGTGTGCAACTTGTCCTCTGATCAGCCGATTTCCTCGTGTTTCACTTTATATTCGTGCCATTGAAAAAACATGTCGAAAAAAACACTGTACAAAGTCTTGTAAAGATTACCATTTCCTCATTTTTTTGTCAAAGTCCAAGTTGCATGCCTGAACTACCGGTACTGCTTCAGATGAGCACTGTGGAAAGTTGCTGGGGCAATCCCCTCACCAGCCCAGCTTAAACTTGAGAAGTTATTTGTTGCAGTCGGGAGTATTTTGATGTACACTTGAAAATGTTTTATGTTGTTGGCACAAAAACCTCAAACGTTTGGAAAGGAAGAGTAGAGAGTTGTAGCTTTACAACAAAATCTGCTCTACTTGACATGTATTGCCTGTATTGAAGACTACTTCATGCTTGCTTGAAGAATGACATCCACGTTCTCACTTATCTGAACGTCCATGCACCCAAGTGCAGTGACACTGTGTAAGTGTGATGGCACGCCCATCAGGCCTCGACATTAATTTTTAACTGCCTGTCCATCGGGCAAGTACCACTGAAAATTCACTTGCCCAAAGTAACATTTTTATACTTGTCCAAACCCTGGTTTAGTTGCTCATTGCTGCGTGGGGATAGTAAGTTCCTTCCTCCAACCAATCACCTTTGATGACATTGCCACGCCACAATACTACATGAATATACTTCACCCCAACTTGTGCAGGACTCTGATGCATCATTCATACAAGTTCGGGCACCGGTTATTTCTTAACCACTCAACAATTTGCCTGGTGTTATATACATGTATGCAAAAAGTACACACACAAGTACTGGGCAAAATTCACTCATGTTGACGTCACCATCACAGCCTCATGTAAAATCAACCTCGTTCCCAAGGATACAATGCTGCCACGCCATGTCTTGTGTGATTTAACCCCCGGTACTTTATGATTTAAATATCCCACTATTTGGGATATTTAAATTAGGACAGTTGTCAAGGCGTTACTCGCAAAGCAGACTTACGTGTGCATGAACGTGCAGGCGAATACGCGGGCGCGAGCATGTAGCATTTGAAATACACACTTTATGTTCATCCTGAATAGACAGTCAGCATCATTTTTGACTGCTCCATGACCAGGGGCTAGTGAAGGAACACGCACCCAGCCCATGGAGACGAGGTTGATGTAAAACAGTCGTCGAGCTTGCGGACATTAAAGCTCCACTGCACCGCGCATGCATTAATAACCAATGAGGTTTGGTACCCAGACACAAGGGTATCTTACAGTTTATTTGTGTACGCGTTTTCCCTTGTGTGCTAAATGTACAGCGTGCTTAATAAATGCGATTTTGTACATGCACATAATGATGCCAAAAATCACTGTAGACTGCACAGCTGTTTACTTTTTACCGTTGTTTATAAGCTTTCGTGAAGAGGAAAATAACCAATCAAAGGTCAATTTGCTGACTGCTATTCTTGACCCCGAAAAACTGACACTTTTTTTAAGTAAAAAGTACCTGTCCATAGGGCAATTTGTCCTTCATTTTTACTTGCCCGAAAGAAGAAATTACTTGTCACGGGCAATCAGACAACCGTTAATGTCGAGGCCTGACGCTCATGGTGTTTGAGTAAGGGAACGTTTCATAATTACAGAAGGTGGTATTTACTGTGGTACCGCTGTATTTTTGCGGTACCAGCATTAAGCCCTTTCAGGTAACTAGTGCAGTGCCGCCAAAAAAAAAACAGCGGTACCGCAGTAAATACCGCTTTCAACAATTATGAAACGCTCCCTAAGGAAATTTGGGGGATTCAGAAGAAGACGGTATAAATCACAGGAATAAACCCAGCCTTCTCTCTGTTGGCATCGAACACACACTGCTGTTATACATATTGCGTAATGTAGAATATGTTTATTCGTGTACATTTTACATTTTACGTGTACAGTGTACATAGGACACTAATCAATGCACAGTGAGTTAGATTACTTTAACACTGATCCTCCACCACTATGCTACTTTTTAAAATTAAATTTCAAAGAGAGTATTTCTCTTGGTTATTTCTGTTACTTACACCCTCGTGTGTTTGTACGTTGACGTCCCTGACATTGATGTCCTCTTTTTTACATTTTAACAGGTGACAGAAATGTACTCCAGCGGTGGTGAGTTACACCTAGAGTTACCCACAGGGTCACAAGATGCCCCACAGAACCTATGGGTGAGTGGCGGAAAGCTGTTTTTTTTGAGCTTCTGGAGTACATGTAGTCATTACTCTTTAATATCTTCAGTTGAAAGCCTTTCTTGGAACAGCAGCTTCAATCCTCCAAAATCTTCCAAAACTGCCTGGAGGATTTTGAAGGATTGAGGATGGTTAGGGTTATATAATAAAATGGGACCAATTCAGCCTACAGCTGGGAGATCATCTCTGCTGGGGAACATTTCAATCAGTCATATTGGCTTGCCATGCTCAAACATTGATCGGCATTCCGAAAACTTAAAAGTATAATGTTTTGCAGAGGTCATTTTACTGACACTTGTTTTTCTTGGTGTCTTTTGAGTCCCCCCATTAAGTATTTAAATCAAATAAACACTCTCAATATGAGTAAACAGGTTCACAGCTTCAAGGAAATAAATCAACTTGACCATTCTTTTTTAACTTTTAAAAATTTGATATATTGTCTGTCATGCCCTCAAGACATCAAAATGTTGACACTTTCTAATTTGAGGTGCAGGATGCATTAGTACATTGCGTCTCTTTGATCTGAATGCTTGTAGCGAATAAAGGCAGACTTTTTTCCCCTGGAAAACAAGTCCCTTGATGCAATCATTTGATGCCAGGGATTTATTTTTCTGCACCTGGAAACAAGTGTAATGGAGTCATTTATTATTGATTGTGAAAAGGAGAGAAATAGAAGGCCACAAATACAGGAATACGTCTGATTTGAATGCATCAGATGTCCTGATTAATAGATGAAAAGTGATATCGTGCTCTCATCATCACTGCACACCGTAAGTCTCTCCTAATTGACTGGCCGATTGCACTGACACGTGATGTGACAATGCCAGGTGGCTTATCAGTCAGATGTGAGAGGCATTCGGTGCAGTCACACAAACCTAATTGGGTGCTCTTGCAGCCTCAGAATTCTTCTGTACAGATGTATCTGTGCCGCTGAAACTGGTACTCTTCACATTTTGGAGGTTCTTGGGCAAAGAGGGACCTCGGGGAGCTCATGTGGCTGTTAAAGTATGGGCATGTTGGTTTGTTGTGTTCATACATGTAGTTGGTAAGAGCCTTGGTCTAGAACTGTATAGTCTCATTCGTTCTCGGCTTTGGGCCAAGTCCAGTTGGGAATTGTGTTATACACACGTACATGTAGGTGCATCAAGTGGTCACATGAGCTGCCAGTGCTTTCCAGAGCCATTTTAAGAGCAGAAAATGAGCCGTTGATTCACATTAATGCATCAAAATGCGTTACACTTTGTGCCAGGATCAGACCTGTGAAATGTGCATGTACATGTACACACATCATGCAGAGAGCCCATGCGTGGCATTACACAGGCTGGCATCAGTAGAAACTTTTTTGCAGATCTTCCAGGATGGCAGAGTCCTTTAATAAATGCTTATGAGTTGGGGTCCCTGATGAGCAGTGATGGATCCTGAGGATTCTGCTGTGGGATGATAGTCCAATCTGGACTAAATGATGACATGTTCAACATTTGGCACAAGTCATCCAAGTGCCTAAGCTTATTTATGAGACTCAGCCGTTACTCGGTCCAGTCCTAAATTCAAATTGATAAGTTTTTGGGTTTACTTTGTTTTAAACCTTGGTTGGTTTGGGTTTTTTTTCAATGTCTTCCATAAAATACCAGTACATTTAACCTGTCCAGTTTGCAATCCTCAAAAGCTCAACGTAATGTTTTCCCAGGGTTAGGACTCTTGGCATCATCACTGTACATGTACATGCGCAGATAAAGGCCAGTTAATAGGTTCTTTCCACAGGACCGTAAGGATTTTTAAAAATACAGTTATTTTTGCGAGGAAATGTCTGAATTTTACTTGTATGCATTCATTGAAATAAGAAAGGTGACCCCATCTAATGGAATGAGTAACAAGTCGATAAAACTACTGAGTTCAAATGAGTTAAGATGGAAATTGCATTTAGATGCCATTCCTCTGTTTCCAAAGGTAACCCTCCTACGCAAAGATGTCCTATCAGTCCAAATCAGTCAAATGACCCCCAGTGGAAGGAATTCTTGACTGTGACCGTTATAGGGAGGATTGAAGTTTAGCACAGAGTCATACATGTACCCTTAGATGAAGTACAAGCCAACGTTTGAGCCTTGTACCAATTCAGGACAGCATGTGCACCGTACGGCATGTGACATGATGGACTACCCAGTCCTGTGCAAAAGACTTCTTTGTGCAGAGCAACTGTGTTTAATTTGTCGGGTGCATGTTAAAACCATTTAATGAATCATGCGCACAAAAAGTTGGCGACTAGTTTTGTGACTTTTGACCCATACACCAACAGTACTCAAGGCCCTGACACTTTGAGGGATGGTTTACTGCTAATACACATGTACGTGTACATGTAGGCTTGCACGGCTCACATGACGGAGTTTCATTTGTTCACTCCTATCAAATTTGGTATGTGAAAATTATATTGAACTTGGAGGACTCAGAACTGTTGGAGCTAATCTGGAATTGATGGTTTTTCATTTACCCTAACCCTAACCTTGAATTTTCCAGCTTGTTGGTGATTCATGACTGTTAAGGTCAACAAACTGTAACTTCTATGTGCTTTTTACTGGGAACCTTCCTGAAAACGTCTGACTCTCTACCATTCAGGAAATCAGACAGCAATACAAAGAGTTTCTAACATTCAAGGGACATCAAGCCCCTTGTAAAGTTATATAAAATACTGGTGGTGTCTATGGCCCAGGATTTTACCTCGTTGATGGGAACAATTTCTCTTGCTGTGAAAGTGGAGACTGAGTTGTGGGCACAATAATGTGTGCCCATAATGTTTTTGGTCCCCACAGCATCTGTGTTTCAACACATGTCCCTACAGCTGTGGAACAAGTATTTGTGTTTCACCGGGGTATCTCGAATCCTGCAGAATCTTGCCAAAATCGTCAGGTACATGTAAATTTCGTAGGATCTGGGAGGGTTAAGGTCAGTGGAACTCCCCCCACATCGTCAATTCCAGTTTTCCTAGGTGGGATGTTCCCATAAACAATTTCAATTCTGTTGACCTGTTTCATTGCCGATATCAGGAGATTCCACCCTACACAACGCGATCTGTCATGAGGGCAAGCTTTACTGGTCGGGTGGAGAGTAACCACACGGCGTTTATCCGAATCAAGACCAACCACTCCAAGCGTCTTGACGATGAGGAAAATGAATTACTCATGTTGCCGGTTGAGGTGGAAGTGTCGTCAGGTGAGTGTGGAAATCTTTGCCCTTAAACAGTCTAAATGGTGAGACTTGCATTCTATAGGAATTCTCTGATGTGTTGTCAGGCGATCTGGCCCTTAACTTCTGAAGATCTCTCGAAGGGAGCAGACTTCATGGAGGAATTGTAGATGTGCTTAAACATAAAAAGATCAGGATGGACACGTTGTAGATGTGCACCGGTTGGTGCACATGGAGTAGTAGAGACTAGTTTTTGACTGAATGTGTACAGTTCCGTTGCCTCATGTTTGAGAGGAACTCACCTGAGTGCCAAATTGCTGCATCAGTAAGACTTGTGGTTTGTTGTTTTTATTGCCATGGGCGTAGTTATGGTGTACGTTTTATCAAATACCAAATTTATCCCTGAATGCCAGGGTAGACATACATTGTACATTGTCTACATTGACTGTGCCGCCCCTACCCCTTGTTGTCATTACATGGGTGCTGCAATTTTTAATCAATCTTTTTGTGGTCAACTTGCATTGATCCTCCTCCCTGGGTGTCTGCCATCTCCAAAGAGCTGCAGTCAGCAGGATTAGCTACATGTATGTGGACCTGTCAGCTGGGAGAAGACCTAGCTGAAAATAAGTGTTGGGGGGTGCACCATATTGTGGATGCCTCCTGTTAGTTTAGCTCCTAGGGAGGCGTTAGCGATAGTTTTGCCATGAAGTGGGATTAAAATTGCCACGTATTTTACAGACAGGTAGATAAGGTTTCCAGGCAAAACTAAACTCTTCCTTCTTTTCCTGTTGCAGCTCCTGGAATATATTCCTCTTTAGAGATGTTAGACTTTGGAACGTTGAGATCGTTAGATTCACCCAAGACACTCCCTTTATATCTAATTAACACAAGCCCGAAAAGTGTTCAGATATTGGTAAGTACCTGTGTTACATAGTAATAAAAATCGCAAGTGAGAACTGCTCTTCAAAACAAGTGTCTTTTTATTATTCTGAGTTCTTAATAGTTACCGGTAGCTAATTTTTGTGGCATTTCCATTTTGAACATGATGAACTGGTCTGGGATATTGCCATAGTGTAAATGCTTGTGTCTGTTTTTATTGAGACCAATATACCATATGATACAAAAACCTAAAATTGTCGTGTAATCAGTCTTGAATATGGTATGCTGAGGCTTTTGGACAGCATTCTTAGTGCGCATTGGCTGATGTTTACACTTGCAGAGCATCACGTCGATGCGCGTCAACAACGCGCTGACGATAGACTTCAAGCCGTTGGTCCTGAAACCCTCGGACACCCACACCAAGGTGGCTGAGGTCACGTTCCACCCCCTCAAGGCCAACACCTCCCGCCTGTGGTCGGGCAAACTCATCGTCAAAACCAAGGATAAAAACATCAAGTTACAGATCCCCTACCAGGCACATGTTTTACAAGGGTGAGTCCGAGCAGCCAGTGAAACTTTGTCTCACGCACCCTTGGACAGCCAACACGGCGTACTCCTCCCTGAGGTCAGGCATTACCACGCAATAGATTAAAATTTTTAATGAACTAAATACCCTTCAATCTATTGTGTGGTAATGCCTGACCTCAGGTCTGCCTTACAATGTACTGAGTATGCAGTCCTTACAGCACTGCATGAGTGAACCGCAGAGGTGAATATTATATTTTATATTCCCTGACATGAATATCTGCAAACATGCAAAGTATTGTCTCTGAAATTATCACTACTCCTCTGTGAAATTTTCATTTATTTTCAGATTTTATTGTTCGGAGTTGAGGCAGACTAAATATTTTGTCGTCAATGTGTGACTCAAACTTAATAAAATGAGTTGCTCATCGCCAAAGCCAGTTACGGGTCAACAGATCTTAGTGAATTTTGCCACAAAGTAACCCAGAAGGAACTCAGGAAATGTTTCACCCAACTAGTGTCCATTTTTGTGAGAATGCCAAACTGTATGACACATCAAAGCAAAGAGCTCAGTTCACACTTCCTTATTGCAAACAAAATTGCTGAAATAACAGCCTCGTGTCTCCTTTTGCGGGGATCTAGTCACATACATATTAATACACAAAATTTACCGGAGTGGGTCTTGAGCATGCAAAGTCTGTGTCACCCCTTTTCCATGTACTAAGCCGTCTGGCTCTATGACAAGACAGCATTGGGTAATTAAGGTGCATCTCCACATGAACCTACTGAAGTCTAACATCCTTACCACTTTTTCTGTTGTTGCAGGACCCTCAGTAGTGATCAACAGAGCAAATTATTCTACCTAACCCCAACACTAGTAGAATCCGCCGAGACGGTAGTCAGACCAGTAGCGCTTACAAACTATTTTAACTTTACACTGGTCATTCATCAAGTTAGCTTTCCGGAGGACGTCAAAAATATTTTTAAGGTAAGGCTATTTTCTGATTTTGGTGAATTTGGGGAACAAAGATGACAATTTTCTATGTTACCAAAGGAGTTGCTTACCCCACAAATGCGTTTGGTGGTGACACATTTCGCTTTACTTTAAGCAGTTACCAAACAAGATGCCATATGATGTATACAGCCAAGGCTGGTTCCCTGCTGCTACTTGATAAGCAAGACATTTTGTTGAGCATTTTTCGGCAAAGCAGCCTCATATAATTTGCCTCTGTTTATGTCAATTGCAGGTGACTGGTTTCAATGAAGCCCTCATTATCCAACCTCAAACGACGGATTCCTCCCTTTCTATCGTCTTTTCCCCAAACACATCAACAACATCGCTACAGACATTCCTGCGGCTTGGCAGCAATGCTTCGGTGTTCTCCATGGGAATTCACGTCTACACCGGGAAACTAAAGGTACATGCCGAAGCCAGGCAATACGTCTTATGCATATTTATGAGGGGACTTTGACGTCTTATTGGTCAAGTCTTTAAATGTGGATGTCTGGCGAAGATGCCTGCACTTGAAAGCAGGTGGTTGTTGGTTCGAATCCTGCCCACTATGCCCAATGTTTTAGCCTACAGAATATTTGTAGCATACGTTAGAATCCAGAGTGGAACATATTCTTTATAAAATACAGAAGCTGCCAAAAATGTTTTACTGACTACAGCGACCTGAAAAATACAAGTCTCAAACGTCAGAAGGCATAACGCTTCGGCCCTAGCCAACTCTTCCACAGTGCCGGTGAAAGATGGTGCTAGGGTTGACATTTTGGGCCCTCTGACTCTTGAGATTTCAAACTTTCACCAAAATTTTCTATGTCTTTGTGCACTACAAATTATTTTGAAATGCTCTTTAGCAACAATATTATTTTCAAATTCTGTTGGTTCTGACCTGTTTCTTTTTGGTATTGGAAACCACATACATTTTCAAGTTCTTCCAATTACATTTAAGAAGTAGCCAAGTGAATATGTTTTATTTATTCAATGAACTGAGTTTGCCCGTCTGAAAGAATGGTGAAACTTGAATTGCGCATAGAAAGCTTCAACATAGTCCCACACTTGAGTTGCTACTCTCTGTGCAAAGACAGCAGCTGCCCACGTACATGTATACATCTACATTTGTGTCATTAGAAACCTTGGAAATGATATCTGAATAGCTCAATCTAATTCCGTAGGGTGATGAAAAGGTATTCCACATTGTGTTCACTGTGAATCGCTTTGTTCAGGCCACAGTCCTTGTCCTGTGTTCATTTCTCCTGATCAGGTGTTGAATTTCAAGACGTTCACTCGGGTATTGAATTTTACGCTGCCAGACTCCCAAGCAGAAGTCATTTGATACTTAATAAAAATTTCCCATCTTTGTTCTACCCATCCTGTGCTTTTTTTTCCTGCCAAATGCAGTACTCCGTACACAGCGTTGACGATAAAAACATTGACTTGGGTGTCATGAGTGTAGGGGACCATCGCAGCATGCTCATTACTTTAGTCAACACCAACCCCATAGATGTGAGTATGCGCCACGCTGCTGTATTCAGTGATGCCGTAGTGTATTGTCTCAACTGTAGAAAAAAATTGCTCTCTATTATGAATTTGTAGTGTTTTGCAATTGGGCTTGTGTGTTAAAACAACGTAAAATAGATAGATCCTCAAAATTACAGGTTTTTTTTCATGGAATTGTGAAGAAATAATGTGCTGTTGATTTACTACAAAGTGACAGATTTTTAAGAATTAGATTTCTTTAAATGGAATGTTTTTTGTCATTGGTTACATTTTTGACCCAATGTCATGGATTCTGTGTTAGCAAATTCTGTATTTAAGGCCTGAAATTCTGCTAACAGCTGGCAGAGAAACTCGGTGTTAGCTTTGGAAGTTCATGTATAAAAGCCTGTTGCACGGCAAGTGAGCATGTGCTTAAGCCAAAATACCATCTAAGCCCAAAAATGTAATTTTAACCCAGAATGTTATGCTTTGCGACAATTTCTTGCTAGCAGTCAGCAGGGCCTTGAAACTAAATCTGCGCTTCTTTCTTTTCAATCAATTCGATCAATTTCAATCTTTCACATTGTGGGTTTTTTTTTGTGTGCCCAGGTACCCATTCAATCTTTCAGCTGCAATCTGGACGATTGCGAGGCTCAGGTCCTGGGTGTGGAGCCGGGGGAAGGCAAACTCCTCACCAAGCAACACGACGCCTTCAGCATTAGAAGAAAATCGGTGAGTGTGAGCGCTGTGCCCAGGCGAGCCCTACAGGCAGTGACAGAGAGATGCTGGCTGATCCTTGAAGGCCATCTGTGTTCATATCACTGTTTTCTAATGGTCCCCAATACGTTTCATTTGGGGCATTTGTTGTAGGGGCACAGAACTGACTCGGCAGTAAGAAATTGTACTTACCACTGCACATATGATGGAATAGAAGAATTGAGCACGACACAGTGTTCGCAAGCTGTATCGTTGCCAGGTATGAAAAAAAGCAGCCTGTCTTGTTCACATGATCTAAAGGCAGATAATTTCATGTAAGAAAGTAAAGTCCTGTCTTATTCACATGATCTAAAGGCAGATAATTTCATGTGAGAAAGTAAAGTCGACTGGCCTCGTTTCAGACAATGAGTTGAATCACAGGCCACGTGATGTGCAGGTGGTGGGATAATATTGTGTAATTTTCTGAAAACATTCAGTCGCCGCTTAAGAATGATTCTCAAACTTTCTTTAACATGTGGGTCATTCCATGAGGTTGGGGCACAGTTTGTGACGATGTCAAGTGTTAATGAACGGCTATTTCCCTGCATGTGAATTCCAAATTGACATTGTTATGCATATTGCAAGGCCTAATACTGAGGTGTGTGTTATTTTTGCGGAGTAAATGATCTACTCTACAGGTCATGACAGGTGGTAAAAGTTACCGATGTAACAAGGACACCGTCACAAATTGTGCCCCAACCTCATGGAATGATCCATGTGACAGATTTTCCTAAATCACATCACAAGTGATCTTGATGATTTTGCCCCCATTCCTCAGTTGGTGATAAATGAGCACCATTTTGCAGTCTTGAGGCTGGAAGTGAAGGCTCCACTCACCGAGGGGCAGTTCCTGGGTAGCGTGGTGATAGAAACTCCCCATGAGCGTGTGTCCATCTCAGCCAAGCTCCGCACAGTGGAAGGGTGTCTGGGTGTCAAGCCCGAGCATGTCATCTTCAGGCCAGCCTTTCCGGTATGTTGGTCAACCCCTGCCCCCAGATTTTTTTCATGTTTGCTACATGAAGTGCTGAAAATTTTTGGAGGACACCTCAAGACCATTCGTAGCAAACTAAGTACGTTCATAATTCCTTATATGCAAAACATTTTGTGCACATTTTGTCAAAAATGATCATGTGAACTCAGTATTACTCGCTTGAAGAAGAAGTGATGCCCTTGTGAGCAGACAACTCAGCGCCCATTCCTGCGCAGTGACTATACTGTTGTTTGTAGATTCATAAACTTCAGTACTTCATATTGAGCCTGAGATGTGATTGGCTACCTCCTGTTATGAACTACATAACATGACTGTGTTGTTGTTTTGTTTTTGATTTACTTAACACACCAAGAGAGGTACCAAGTAATTACAAACCATGAAGTTGTTTAACAGAGTTTCAGTAGTAGTTTGATATGAAGTCTCAGTCAGGATCACAGCTGTTCAATTAATTTCAACTATGGTTGTGATGTCAGAGTTGGGGTAAATGTAAACGCAATATTTCTGCATTTATGTAGGGCACCACGCAGTCAGTCAGCCTGATGCTGGTTAACAGTTTCAGTCATCGCATGAAGTTAGAAAGCATTCTGCCCGACCCTCCGGACAAGAGGTTCTACTATCGGCTGCCCAAGAAAACACCTGTCGTCGAGATTGAGCCACACAGGAAACAAAAAGTGAGTATCTGCTCTGTTGACAGCTGACAGAGGGCGGTGTTGTCCCTCGTATTAAGAGCAAGATCTGAAAAGAGTGAAATGTGCACACTGTCTTTTGCCACTTCTGTGGATCTTTTTTTTTTTTAGTTTTTGTGCTGTTGCAATTGCACACGAGTGATAGTTGCACAGGTTGACTCTTAACTCCTCTAACTTTCCAACCGACAGGTTGGGAGAATTGTTTTTGATCCCAAGGCAGCGTGCGGAGAGGACGATTCTTGTTACGTAGGATTATCCACTCAATCTCTTGGTAGGCACATGTCTTTTGTTGGTAAATGCTTTTGAGAGTGTGCATTGTTCATAATTTTGATGATGATAAAAATTTAATAGTCCATCTGTAAAAAGCAGCAGCCAGTAGACATAACTTGATATGAATAAGGTTGATCTTTAACCATTTTTTTTTTTTTGGAGCAAGGAGAATTGACCCCAAATGGGAGTGAAACCTGTCACTTGTGAAAGGTTGTGGGGATGACTTAAGGCATTTGGAATCCAACGACACTTGGTCTCATTTTCCTTACATGAACTCCCTCCACTAAGTTAAAAAGAAGATGTTCAAGAAGCCTGGATGTCAGAGTCTTAATTTCATGCTACGCTGCAACTCACTCAACTAAACTAAGCAGCCCCAGGGCAAAATTCCTGGGACCTAATGTTCAGTCGAAGAGAATACTGTTGTTGTTTTTTTTAATCCATAATTTGAGTTTATGATGCTTGCAATCTCACAGTCACTCAAACTAATTGGTAAAATGTTTTGTCACTGCTCGCGAGTGTTCCTATATATGAATCCTCTTGAAGCGCACTTAATAACTCAGCTTTCAGACTGTTGAAATTATTTGAATTGTATGCTATTGTGGTTTACATCTCCAACAGATGGTGAAGTGTGGCTGTCATCTTTGGCCCTCCCTGATGAGACACAGGACGTGGACAAGCTGTTTTACAATCACCTGCACAACAGGTGGCAGAGCTTGGAACAAACAGGGAAAACAATGTAAGTAGCTGGAGAAGAAGGTGTTATCAAAAACCTTGGCACAGTCCCTGCTTTTGGGGTTTTGGGCTTTAACCATAACCTTCCTCAGTCTTGTAAAATTCTTTGGACAGTTTTTGGAGGGTTTTTGAGGACTGAGGCTGTAGCCAAACCTAACGTTGTGTACTTAGAGTTTCTGTGAAATCATCCACACTGCTTCAGGAAACCATTCGCACCGTCTCAATTTAATGACAGGAATTGCTGGAGGATTTCAAAGGATTGAAGCAGTGGTTGCCCCTCCAAGAATTTTTGCTGCATGCATTTTTTCCATGGAAGGAGTGAAGCATTTAAAAAGACTGATGCATCCTATCCAAGAGGGCTTAGGGTTCGGATGAAGCTATATGATGTTAAGGCCTTTGGGTTTGAGGAATGGTTTAATAATATTGGTCTATTCTCTTCACCAGTTACAAACAGTGTTGTGATGTAAGGCCAAAGATTAGTGTATTTTGATTTTCTTTTGACATCTATAGCATTCAAATGATTCATTAGCTAGAATGAAGCATGCACACCTTGCATCCAACATGTTTGCCATGTTACACTGCATGCAAACTTTGCAGCCACAGATAGGCTTTCCTAAGTCATTGCCAGTTGGTTGCAAATACATGGGCACATAACCGTAGCTGAGGACGCCCATTTCAGACACAGCTTAGGAGCTGTACATTGTTAACAGTGTTTGCTGCAGTCAGCCAGGGTAGCTTCTTACAGCGAGCGTGTGTCATCTCAGTGTCGGACTTGCAGGTGCAGGAAACTTTTGTGCATGCATTACATGGGAATCGCGTCACATGGGCAAATCTATGGTTGCCTTTCCACTGTCTTATAATAACCATTCAATGCAAGAGTATACTCCGAGTCTGGCTGAAGGCGTACTCTGACTTACTTGTTGGTTGTGCTTCTGCTGTTAGTGTGCTCAGGAGTGTACTCATGTTAAATTGAGTAACTTGCTGGAACTCAGCCTAGTTAGCAAGTCTTCATCTCATGATTGTTGTTTTTATTCTTCCAGTTTAGCAAATTTGTTCTTTCATTTTCCCCCTTTTTGTCCCAGTTTTAACGCCACACTGAAAGTGAACAGTAATCTGGTCAAAGACAAGGAACTGCCCGTCACAGCGGTGTTGGAGTGGCCAAGACTCATACGCAAGGACAAAATCGAGTTCCCGCTCACGTATATAGAAAATTCCAGTGTAAGTGACCTCGGGGTACTGTTACTCGGGAAATCGAAGAATGAAAATAAACAGCCTTGAGCTCACCTGGATTGATAGCTCAGTGGCCTCGGGAGTTGGTGGTACTGGCTATGTACACTGGCTGAAGATGATATCATTCAGCCCTAGGGCCCTTTGATTCTCGGCACCAATGCAAATTTAAGCCTTAATCCTAGACCTTAGGTGAAAGATCAGGACTGTGGCTTGGCCGAATTTCAACACTGTTCTGTTCAGCTCCGATATGAATATCTCTCTGCATTCATCTGGACATCAAATTCATGGTACATTTTTGCATAAACTTTGAAACTGAAATTTGAATTTGAACCGACCTTGCCGGTTGTCAGTGTATTGATCAATTATTGGGAATTCATGAAAGATTTAAAAATACTGAAGGAAGATTTCCTTGTTTAACATCCAGTTCAAATTAAAATATCTTGTTCAACATTGTCTTATTCTGCAGATATCTGAGGTGCAGATTTTAAACCCGTCAGACACCCTTATTTTAGTTCAGCTTCTGCCCGTAGCGCTTTATCAAGACCCAACATCAGTACTAGATTTTTTGACAGACAGGTAGGTGTTTCACTCTGACACTGCACAAGTGTTTTGCCAAATTATTTCAGAATTCAGAACCAGAGAATTTTCAGGTTTCATTTTGCAGAGGATTAGCATATTGCCTCAAAAACATTTCAAAAATCAAATGCTGTCAAAAAATTCTTTCTGAAATTTCGTAAAGAAATTTATTCCCTCTATTCCCTAAAGTTGTTGCCCGATCCGGAAATGAATTTGTATTAGATTTTTTTGCCGGCATTTCCATATGGTTTTCTTCCTAATTGTTGGCCCAAACATATAGATATCATGCCTGCTTATCAATCGGTTCACTGACACCGTTACCCCCATCAATATTGTTGTTTGCCATAGCAGATATGCCTAATCAGATTGCATGGATGTACATTAAGGAAGAAGACCCTAACCTGATTTGTTTGTTAGTTTATCACCTAAATATTCAATCAGATTTTGTAAATGCGCAGATATCTGTAAGAAAAGGACCCCACCCAAATCTTGTTTGTCCGTTTGTCACCTTTATAAAACTCAACCTGTCTTTCCCTGACCGGTCATTTTCCTGCATCTGTTGTTGGTCCCATCTGTCCAGGTTTGATCCAGAGTTGATAGAAACGGACGACCCCAGTGTCTTCTTCTTAGCTAACAATACAGACAAGGTGAGTTGATGCCATCGCCAAACCTGTAGTGTCAAGTCTAACATTTGAATCGGCGACCAAGTTCACAGGGCTGCCCTGCAGAAAATACTGCTTAGCAATTCTTTTTATGCCTGATTAAAACCAGCTGGTAACCAGTCTTTAGCAGCATACTTTACATGGCCTTTTAGCTGGTGACTACTCTTGCCCAAGCAAATAATTTCTTTCTCACCATGTACGTGTGTACAATGTCATTGGGCTCTGGTGATTTGGACAGGATGAATTTTTCATTTGCAATCCCCCGACCTCTGTGTGCAACAAGAGAAAACGTAAGACTGCTGAAAAAGTGGGAAGGTCACTCACTCGTTCTGCCATCACAAAAATGCCCTGCAGCTGTACCCATGAGGATCTATTAAACACAATCTATAGACTAATCCGATTGGATGCCGTAACTGCGGTGGCACTGGTCTCACAAGGCACATTTTTCAAGTTGACGTGCGCATGCTTGTGGCAAATCATGACGTCCTTTTGGTTGAAGATGCATGTAACACGCCACCAGTCCATGTGTGTTGTGCCACCTGTCCACGAGGGTTGTGCCTCCACGGCAATGGCTCCCAGCTCTGGTTGTCAAATTACACTATACAGGATGTGGTTTGTAAGGGTAAAAATTCATAAAGGTCACTATGGCTTCCCTTGTACGTTTCCAATGTTAATTGCACACTGTAATATCAATTTACTCAATGTCATAGAAGAGAATAGAAAAAGAATAGAAAAGAAAAGAAGAAAAGAATAAAAAAGAATAGAAAAGAGAAACTGCATGACTTACCATGCATTTTCTCTTTTCTAACCAAGAAGCACATAGCCCCTTGACGTTTTGCAAAACTTTTCCGCATAGCGATATTTTTTGTGGCAATTTTGTTTTCTTCACTTGGGGTAGGATTCGTCAGAGAAGTGCCTTAAAAACAGTTCGTGTGGTGTGATAGAGGAGACATTTGGCGTGAGACCAAACAGGACAGCGCTGACGGTTCCCATCAAACCGCACCAGAACGTCACTGTGGCCATCGGCTTTAAACCCAGCGACGGCCGAGAGCGAATATCGCTCATACTCATCAGGTCAGCTGACTAAAATAAGAAATTGCAAATTGATCTTTAAAGTGCGGTTCTTTGGTTTCCTGACCCCATACAACACAATTTATTCCTTGCCCAAAATAAGAGCACAAAAACCTATAGTATGAAGTCGTTTATTCAGCTTTTTTATGATTGAGGAAGAGGTCTGTTTGATGTTTCGTATATCAATTCTCTTGCAAGCAAAGCAAAGGCTTAGATGGGATTCAAACCAGTGGCCAATGAAATGCTGTTGCATTTCTGTACCAACTGAGCAATGCATAGTTTTTTGCAGTGTCCCAGTTTGTCAGTACATATGTGGCCAGAGATGATACCAAAAACATGAACAAAGTTAGTAAAGCTGCTGTTTTTAAAAGTCCTTGTAGTATTATTTACATTTTATGGCAAATCCTCTGAAGTGTTGGAATGCAGAAAATATAGTCTGCTTCTGTATTGCAGAAATTGAGGGCTAGAATTTTGCTGTTAATTTGAGTTGAAGGGAATGATTATGTCTGCTCTGTATTCAGTGCCAAAACAAAATAAAATTTATGTACAAAGTCTCATGAAACATGAAAAAAAAGATAAAAAACTTTCAGATTTCCTCCAAACAAGCATAACATTTGTCCAAGAAATGTAAGCTGTAAACTGTTTCACGCTTGTTTAGAAAGCAGTTCTCTGAAATGCCACTAGAACACCTGTCATCATCTCTCTCACTAATTGGTTTGCATAGGAACAACCTGACCATTCTGGATGCGTTCATGGTCCGGGGGCGCGGGGCAAGGGGGGAGCTGAGGTTCAACAGCAAGATGCCCAGCCCCAACAGCAACCTGCTCTTTGAGCTAAAACCCACGCATCTGGAAGATTGCGATAGTGAGTATCCATCCTTTCCCTTATTGTGCTGGTGCAAGTTCCTTGCCGAGGCCAACAATTTCATTGGAATGTGAGGCGGTAGAGTTGGGATCACGCCCTCGTTATTGGAAACATGTGGCCAAGTGTGCTAAAAATCTACCTATGTATGGCATTCTCATAGTCCTTTTACAGATACTTTGTATGTTTTATGCATACATGTGTCTCAGATTGTAAGTCGAAATACCCCCGTTCTACGTAAGTGATTCATTGACACAGCTTCAGTATATTTTATTTTGACTGTAATGTCCTGTTTTTGACCTGTCAGCTCACATACTCTATTGAAGACATTTGTTGATCCCAGCCCTCATAACACACTGAGAGTGTTTATTCACAAAAATCTCAAGTCCTTCAGAGCCGATGTTATGCATTGTTGTGGCACTTTGCATGGAATTGAAACAAAATTGAACAAAGCAATCTTTCAGTGCCTTGCCTTTCGCTGTCTTTCCCCAGGGTCGTCCCCTAAAGCCAGGGTCCCACCAAACTTTACCGTGAAGCGCTCCTTCACACTGAAAAACACAGGGCAGCTGCCGATTTACATTAAAACCTTTAGCATTAACGGCTATGACTGCAATGGTTACGGCTTCAAAGTGTTGCAGTGTCGGCCCATGGAGCTGGTGCCTAACGAAACCAAGCGATTGGATATAGCGTAAGTTGGACTCAGGACGATATCTCAGCTTGCTGCTCAGTAAAATGATGTTTTGAAGACATGAATGAATTTGAAATACTTCATTTTGGGATAGCTCTCCCAGTGTATGGATTATTCCTCGAGCACCCTCATCAGGAATCTGCATGGTTTCTCCAATGTTCTCCTTTGTAAGGGAAATCAATGACATCTTCTTTGTGTTAACAGTTTCCAGGGATGTCAGGACCCATGTAAAGTAATCCAGTTCATTGCTGACACCTTTAATAGTACATATCATATGTGCAATCTCTCTTCTGATTACAAGTGGTCATTGGCTGATATGCCAACTTTGTACAACAACCGGTTCATTTGTCTCACCTTGTAAGTGGGCGTGGTTTAAACTGCAACAGTGCCCCTAAACAATCTGTATGGTACCTAGGCTCTGTCCTCCTTTATCCTTCTAAATCCTCCCCAAACTCCCTGATAGATTTTTAAGATTTCGATACCTTGAAGGAAGTCCTCACATTATCTTAGAATTTTGAAATGGCCATATTTGCCAGAGAGCCCATTTTCATAGGACCATTGCATAACATTGAATTTTGCCTTTGATTGTGTAAAATGAAGGCTTTTTGAAACCAAAAAGAGTCTGTTATTCATATCGAGTCCAACAGTTCCCAGACCAGGGGATAAAACTACCCAGATAATCTAATGACTTAGGCCCCTTTTTGATGTGTCTTATTAATACTTTTGGACGGTTTTTATGAGGAACTTGACCCTTTCTGGCATTAAACATCTTAAATCCATTATATCTCTGATCAGGTGGAATGATTACAGCAAAGTGGAAGGCTAGTGACCTTGTCAGAACGCTTGCATATTGGTGCCACTGCATCGCATTAATGTTTCTTCTCTTTTCTGACAGTTTTACGCCAGACTTCACCATGTCGCGTATCACGCGCCAGCTCAAGGTGCTGACCTACAACCAGGAGGAGCTGGAGTACACCCTGATAGCTACGCTGCCCCCTCACATGCTGTCCACCTGCGCGGCCGCCCTACCCCGCCCCCAGTGGGAGCACCTGCTCTACATCATCTCCGTCATCCTGATGGGGGTCCTGTTCTTGGGCATCCTGACGGCCTCCTACTTGGAAGCCCTACGCCTAACCGAGCCCATGCCTGCCACCCAGCCTGGCCCTCCCGAGGAGAAAGGGGAGATGGGCAGGCTCAAGTGCTTCGACCTACGCAGCATCGCAGCGGGAATCAAGATTGGAGGGGGTGGGGGTGGGGCCAGTGGGGGAGGGGGAGCAAAGCCCAGGTAAGGGTTCCCTCATAGTTTCTGTCACATCGAGTACTAGTCATAAAAGCTGTATCTTTGTCACACATTGTAGGGCTTTTGACAAATCCAGCAGCAGTTCACAAGACATTTGTAATGGCCCCCTTTAATGGCAGAAAGCACTGTGGTGGGTACCGTGCAGAGTGACTATTGTACAATAGTGGCCATGGTTGGGGGGAGGTGAGCTAATGAACCAGTGATAGCGTTGTCATGGTTAACATTTATCCATTTTATACTTGAATGAAAGTGGTTGATTTTTGTTCATACCACTTTGAGCGTACGTAAAAATAGTGGATGATGGCAATAAGATGTCAATAAGATGTCTTCAAATGGCAATGTGTCTACATATACATGTGCTTGTACAGGAGTGGGGTCACATACCGCAGACCGAGTAGTTATGTGTTGGCAACAAGTGATTGAATCTGGGGCCTGTGGTGGAACTTGCCATGAAGGGCTTTATAGCCTTTGATAACAGGTGACAAATGGCTAGGGTGTCACTAACAAAGCTTGAATACAACTCTCTCCGGAACAGTGCTAGTCATGCGTGCATGCGCATAGTTGGAAGAGTGTGCCAACCAGTGCACCTTCAAATGTTTGCCTCATACATCTTCCTTGAAACCTCAAGCTTGACATTTTACACGCCATGTAGAGTACCACCAGCTGACCTGTCCCATACACAAAGAGTCCAAACATGATAGGTCACTTCATGGTCTGTACTCAACAAGATAGGTCAGTTCATGATGGGACTGGTAATATGTTCTCCTGCAGTTTTTCATTTATTCACCGGTATTGAAACATGGTACTCTTGTTTGTGCTTGTGGACCAATGTTCAGTGTCTGTTTCCCTTATCTTTGTACAGTTCAACAAGTAGTGTTCTTTCTACCCTGGGTGAGAAGTTATCTTTTCGGCCAAAGCGTTCCTCCTCCCCTTCCACGTCTACGAGAGGCAGCACCTCCTCGGTCGCCAACAACACCCGGCACTCCGAACCCAAGAGCCAGTCGGAGAGGCGTCTGTCACCTGACAAGGACAAAGTCAAGGTCAACAGTTGGGCCAACGGCAGCGTCCCAGCCAAGCAGAGCAATGCGTTGAATACATCCAACAGCAGTACGCCCTCCCCCAGCGAGGCGGCCCCCAACCGCAGGTCCACCGGAAAGGCGCGCCGACGCCCGGTCGACTCCGAGTGGAACAGCAACTACGCCAACAACACTAGCAGCAGCAGAGAGAACAGTAACAGACACCCAGAGCATCCATCCCCTCGATCGTTCGTGGAAGACATCTCACCGGCTATGGTCCAGGACCCGCCGGCCCACGAAGCCCAAGACAGCCTAGAGGTAAACACCAGCGTAAATAAATTAGCCCGAAACAGCAAGCGTAAATCCAACCGACCGACTACGACATCCAAGAGAGAGGAGCATGACAAGAAGATGACCGGGAGCAAGCGGAAGGAAGAGATGATGCGGGAGGCAGTGGACCGTGACGACTCCTCCTCAATCTCCACCGAATGCTCCAATCCAGAGTCAGAGCCATCGGACAAAAGCGGCAAGCAGGTAGGAGAAGTTTGCATCTTTGATCAGTTTGGGCATTTGTCTGAATGAGTTCACTGATCGACATCAGAGCAGAAATGGGCTACTGTGGCTCTTAACAGTTGTTGTATTGGTAGTTGTTGAAGGTCTTCTTGAGAAAATTCCTCAGCTTAACTCCTGAGGTTGTTGAAACCTGAAGAGGGCTAAATTATATTGGTTTGGGTCATTTTGTTGAAAATCATACTCACCACCCTTTTAATCACCAACATTAAGAAGCACTTTAAAGTGTACCTCTGGGGTTGCAGAAAACTGAAAAGGCTAACTTATATCGGTTGGGATCACTTTGTTGATGATCATATTCACCACCTTTCCAAAATATCAACATTTAGTAGCTTTCTTTGAAGTTTAATGGTTTACGTGATCTCTGCATCTGACAAAACAAGCTAATATCTTTTATTATTTGCAGACTTTCCACCAAGCTGACAGCGAGCCCTCTTGGCCCTCAAACAAGTCCAAGAGCAAGGCCCTGTCCTCGGGTGGCATGGGTCTGGACGACTTCAAATTTGAGGACGTCAAGAGCCGTACCAAACCCCGTAAAAATGCCAAGATGGACCCTGCATTCTATGGTGACGTGTGCAGGCCCAGGTGACAATATATTCTGTCCTATGATTGGTGTCTACGTATTTTATAAGGAGGAACTTTACCCATTCTGATAACTTTCAACTGTACCGTCTAAGCTTTCATTTGTCTGGAAATGAATTGTTGGCTCAAGTATTCAATATTGAAGAGGTTCTTCTGATGACTTATTAAAAAAAAAACATGAACAGAAGAAGGCTTCACATTCTGTGAAAAAAAATGGTTAGTTTGTGTTTACGATTTTGTTAAATATGTCACTGCAATTCTTTGTCTTTAATTTGGTGTATAAATTTGTTGACTTTATGTAGTACCTTGGAGTTACCCTACGTGCCGCACGGTGAAGCAGGCCGTCGGGTCAAGCAGAACTCCAAGGAGCCAACCTCGCCTCACTCCATTGCTGCCAAGATTGCCGCTAAGGCGACCAAGAAGGCACTCAAGACGGCGAAACCCGAACAAGGTACGTTGACTCCCTCACATCCCAGGGATATACAGGTGGTGTGTGTCATGGGTGAGGGGGGGAAACGGCAAATCTGAATGCTTGCTGTGATCAGTCTTGCATTGCCACAGTCCTCTCATTCAGAGGCAAGAGTTTTGTGCACATTCAGTTGAAAAATCAAGCCATGTTCACATCAATTGACTGTGTCTGGGAGCAGCACTCATCTGTGAGAAGCGTCTGTAGCCACGAACCTTTGACTTTCTTAGGCCCATGTGGTATTTCTAATCATTGCTTTTAGTCATGCATGGCCCATCCTGCAGCATGCATGAAGTAGTGTGCGCATGCCATGTGCCCTTCAGTGATCCTGTTATGATGTGAACACCGCACAATGTCATTTGTGGTACCTAATCTCTTCTTAGCTGCTAGTCCACAATTTTTGGAGTCCAGCTTGTCCATGAAGCAGCTGTCATACGGTACGTGCACGTATTAAGATCCATGTACATCAGTTAAGGTACAGGCACTTATTACATACCAAAGCACGGTACTGACCTGTCAAAACTGCCAGTTTGGCCCTTGAGATGCTGCTAAAATGTTACGTAGAAAGATTTAATGGTAACTACCCGGATAATGAGAGCATTCTTCATGTGATAGGTCGGCATTATTGGCAGTGTGAGTACTGATCCCGGCTCAGTTTGTAAAGGATTGACCATTGGGCACTTCTCTCTTTCCCTTGTCGATTGGCAGCGACCAAATCTATAGATGGTGCCAGTGAGACAGCAAGCACCCCAAGCAGTGAAGTGGACAAGGATTCTCCGCCGCCTCTGTGGGAGCAGGTTAAGCCCATGCCCAGCAGTCAGGGACGGCAGCTGCCAGTGCAAGCCAAGCACCCGGAACAGCCGACCCCAGCTGCCCTTACCACCACAAACACCAGCAACAGCCACCGAGGCAAGGGCTCCAGCTCAAAGAACTCCAGCACCAAGTCCAGTCAGTTCCCTGAAACGGCAGCTGCAGCTACGGCTGCCGCTGCTGCAGCAGGGAATGCCAGCGGCCGGCCAAGCAGCTACAGCAAGGCGGTAGCCGGGGCAGTGCCGGGCACCAACTCCGAGACCAGTCCGGCTCCCGAGGAGAGCACAAAGAAAACTAAACTGGCCAAAACCAAATCCATGCCCGAGAAGACATCAGCTTTCACTGCTGTGGGTGATATCGCTGGTCGTCCAGGTATAAATGTCACAGCCACTCTGAAGCTCCTCCCCAACAACTTACTCACACATACGTCTTTTAAAGTATACCATTTTGTCAGCGATTGAATCATTGCTGACTCTTGGCAGCACCTCATCGGAGCGCACTAAATTTATGTTTAATCTCTAGAAAGTTATCTTTCAGTCATCACTCATTTTTCATGTCAGCAACGTGTGAAAGATTGAAATCTGCCTGGAGAATTTCCTTTAAAGGGCAGCTGCAATCATTTTTTGTGATTACAAACCTCTAAAATGCACCTTTGTGCCTCAGTAATCCTTGTTTTTAACCTTTGCTACATCATTTCAAATTGTAGTTTAATGCCTTTTTTGGTTTTTATGCTAATGAGTATTTCCATATTCATGAGCATAACTGTGGTGTCATCTCAGGAAGAAGCCTCAATGTTACATTAGTTTGTACACAAAAAAGACCTACACTTTTGTAAATTTTCTTGGACTCAGTTTTCTCTTCTTTGCTGATTCCGTGTTCATGTGGATAGCAATAAGAAAGCATCATTCCATCTCTCAGAAATGTTCTCAGTTAGTAAATTCTGGGTTCACAATTTGAACCGAAACACCTATGCACTGAACCATGTATTCCCTAGATCACTTCACAGCAACAGCGCCCTCAGTTGTACAGAAAAGCATGGATAATCTTAATTATTTAAAAGCTCACACTCTTCAGTGTATTTAACCAAATAGGAGTGTAAGAGTTTTCATACAATGAAGAAGAGTACAAAGACGCAGAAAAATTGTGTCTAATAAAAACCGATCGCAGCTACATCTTAAATTCATGGCTGATTCCTTGCTATGTCATCTCGTGCAGATACCAAATCTTTGACTTATTCCTTTGATTTGTCAGAATTCATTTTTTTCTTTTCATAGTCAGTAGGCCGAATGTCTGAACGGTCCGATGACTGAAACCTGATGCATACTTTGAAAAACAGAGTGGCTAGGAACAGAACCAGCACCAAGAGACCTGGTTCGAAAAGTATCAAACAGAACCTGGCCAAAAGTTCCTGGCTATCCGTCCTAAAGTTGACAAGAAGTCGGGGGAGAAATTGATTTTTTCCTCTCTCTGTCTTGCTTGATCCTAGGAGCTATTGGCAGCAAGGGAATCTCCCCAAAGACCAGGACCTGGCCCTGGACTGGCCAATCCGGTCAGCCGGAGATGCTGGACAGTGCCTCTGATACCAGCAGCACTGCATCCACCGGGCCAAGCAGGTAGGAACACCCAACAGGAGTGCACTTCCATACTTCTTGATTATATGGGACGTTCATTGCAGCACCTTGATTAGATCTACATCTTATCTTGGAAGTTTGTACAAGGTGCATTGGTGTGTAGAGTCATGTAAAAGCAGTTAAGAAGTGGACAATGACTGTTACTTGACCTTGCACGGAGTCTTAATGTTTTTTCAAAAGGATGTCTTGACTCACTGGTGATCATTTTTTGTTGGGTAGAATTAAAGTTTTTGATGACTTAAATGTGTTTATAACAGTCAGTCGGTAAAAGCAGGAGCCAGGCTAAAGACTGGATGTGTCACTTTTTATAAAAGGGCACGGTAGTTGTGGACATCACTGCACACATTCTGTTGGTGTCCCTGATGGTACAAATTCTGATTCTGAAATCTTTGCTGCAGACCAACGAGATTTTTAATAGCCTGAGTGTCTGCTGACACGCACGTTCTGAATTTTTATTTTTTTTTTTGAGATTTGTTGTCTGTAATCTCCATAGCCCCGGAATGTTCAGCATGCCCAGTGCCAGCCAGCCTGAGACCAAGAAGCCAATGTCTGCTGACAGCTACTCCAGTGCGTCCTCCAAGTTCCCGTTTGCCAACCATGGTGAGTGGACAGCGGTTTGATGACCATAGTAATGACAACATCAACCATAACCATCACTCTTACCATCTCAATAGGTTATAAAGACACACTTATCTTGAAAACCAATCAAGGCGAAAGCATCATAATTACCCCCCCCCCGATTACCGTGACCATGAAAATTCCTGAAACCACCTTGCCTCCCTAGAGAGTATACAGCTTCATACTGCCATTGTAGATACAAACAACTAATCAAGTTCAATAGTTATTTTTGCCGTTGCTGGTACCAATTTGTGTTCCACAAGAAGCAAACCAGGAAAATTGACTTGCCCAAGGTCACAACGTTAGCAGTCAAAAAACCTTAATAAGAATGCCAAAGGCCTATAAACTCCCTGTGTAACTCCCTGTGCACCAAGCAGTAAAAATCATGGATATTGCTTTCAACAGGGGCCCCTTAGAACCGCCTCTGCTCTGCAGCCACATTCAAGTCTCCTTATCACTCGAAAATGCTTTGGATTGTACTAATTAAAAATTGGTGGAATCACAAATTTTTAGTTGTTTTACTTTCAGGCACCAATTTCCCCGCGACGTTTTGGGATAACAGCGTGAGAGAGCCAAGTATGGACATACCACCCCCTCCCATGTCAGGCTACAACCCACAAGAGGTACAGCAGCCCAAGGCCCAGTCCATCAAAGGTATTTAGTGAGTTTTTTGTTTATTTTACCAGGGTAACTCTATCAGTTACTAAAGAACCGCTACTCCCTAGGAGCCCCAGGAGAGAAGATAGTAAAGAAATGTTCAGCCTTTTTACAGGTGGGAGGAAAACCTCAAATGTATATTCGGAACCAACCCACGGAATCAGGGGGGACCGAGAATCCAATCCACATATTGGGCTGGGTGGGATTCAAACTTAGACCGCCGAGGTAAAAGGCAAGGAAAGTGCCCTTTGCCAACATGACTCTCATGTGCCGCCCGATAAACTCCCGCTTTCCTCAGACTGGCATTTGGGACTTGGTACTTCATCCAAGATAGTAGACTGTGGACTCTGATTGGACGTAGATTGCTGATTGGGAGTCAGCTTCAACCTGGAGGCCTGTGGGATGTTGGAGTTAAGGCTAGGAGCTGGGATTGTTTGAAATTATTCAGATGCAGACTCAATGTATACGACTTGCAATTGTGTCTTGGAGTCAAGACTTGTAGCTCTGTTTTAGGATTGTTTAAATTTTCACGAGCTGGACTTCGTCTTTCGATTTTCCTTCATTCAGTTCTTGAATCAATGTAGTTCAGAATCATCTGCTTGGTAAACAATGTAAACTCTAGATGTAGATGACCAATTTGAGATAATTCTGTGGTATTTTTCCTTCCAAGGAACCATTGGAGATTGGCTTGGACTAGGAGTGGGCATGCCCAGCACCTCCAACAACCTGTGGCAACTCGGACCGACCTACCCTGACGCTGGCTGGTCAACAGAGACTGGGTCCCCAAGATCACCGGGGCAAACAGTGAGCTAGATAGCATTGAAATGATACAGCAGTATTGAAATTCAAACCTAGTTGGGGGCCTGACTATTTTGACCCACATCCCTGTAGTGTTCGTTGTTGTCAGGATGTCAAACCGAATGATACATGAAATTTGGTTTCACAATTTGAATAGAAAAACGTGTAACATGAGCAGTGTCTTCCCCAATGGCATCATGAAAACCATGGACAACAGGAAATGTTCAAAAAAGTGTACTTTTCAAAATACTTATGTCTAAGAGGATGTTGAATATTCTCAGGCATAGAAGAGAAGTACCACGTTGCACAAAATACGTGTGCAAAATAATTCATCGTTTGGAGCCCTTCCAATCACACTTTGGTATGTACTACCCCACTTTGCCCCTTGCAGGCCAACTTCTACCCGGCCACCAGCAATCCATGGAGCTTTGAGGACCTGCCACCGCCCCCCGCTGCCCAGTCGCCCAACTCCAGCTGGAACAGCAGCAGTGAGCTCTTCCCCTCCTCCATCTGGAGCAATCCCAGTAGCACCAACACCTCCCTGCTGGACACCACCACGCCCAGCATGGCCACCCAGGAGTCACCGGTAAGTCTCCTTTCCCCTAGGGCCAGTTTGGGGTCTGTACACCAATCACCCCCCCCCCAAGTGGTGACAGAGATTGGCCCAAGACTGCTACCCTTCGCTGGCTTCTCATACTAAGAATTGACAATTTTGCACCTTTTCTGTATATTCGCACAACTTACTGCACATGGGTTTTCTGGTAGCAGCCGGAGGTGCATTTGCATACCTTCAACTCAACCACATTGTAGCTGGGTCCTTCATGATTCAGCCTTGAAGCTGCAACTAAGCATAATTAAGCCACTCCAACAAATGATTGTTTTCATGTTGTGTACACCACATATCTGCTCACTGCAATGTAACATGTATCTTTGTAAGACAGTCACACCAAACTGTTAATGTTCAAAGTAGGCTAGCTGATTTGTAAAGATAGTTCTTCTTTTAGTTACCCAACCAATTCTGGACATTTTAACAGCTGAAATTATAATTAGGCACTAGTTGTGCAAATGTGCCTGCATTCCCCCCCCCCCCAAAAAAAAGAGAGAGTAAAAGAAAAAATAAATATTTTATTCATTAATAGAAATACATGTGATGATTGACATCCAGTTAAAAAAATATGAGGCTTTTTGTTGTTGTTGTTTCATATGAGTTTCTCAATTCCCCTTGTCTATTTGTGTCTTTCTCAGCAGTACTCTCCCTTCAGCAGCTTCCGCAGTCTGTGGGGAAACCCTTTCTCTGCAATGGGGAACAGCGGATCCTCCTGGAGCCCCGGGAACAACGACCAAAAACAGTAAATTGTTAAGTAGGGGGGAAAAACAGCCATCACCATTGAAACAAGGCATTGTGGTGCCAGTTCTAATTGTGAACATCAAACACCAAAGAAATTCTTGTTCATGGGCTTAGGCTCACAACAACTAATGCAAAATCATTCGATTTAAAGCTTTTTTGTTCAGTTTGATTGCAGCAAGGCTGCGTCCAAAGCAGATACTTTGAGGCTGGGGCTTCAGTTTTGCCATTAGCATGTCACTGGCTAGCCATAGCCACTGTTTCCATTTTGGACACACCCTACTCTACCAGTTTTTGCACAGATGTTTTTAACACTTTTTTAAATCCTGCTGGACGTTTTATCAGTTTAAATCAACTGATTTAAACTTCCACTCTAAATTCTTGGTTTTTCATCCACTTTGGGTGAGCAGATGGTTGCATAAGGTTGAAATATTTAAAATGCCAGAAAACGTTCAAATTCCTTTCAAAGTGCTGAGCGGTAGGGTCATACTGAAACAGACTTTAACAAAAAATTTTTATTGTCAAATAATGATGGATGATGATTTTACGCTTTGATGTTTTTTGTTCACAATAAAACTGTCCCTGCAGTGATGTTATCAAACGTGACACACTTCATTGCAGAAACCGCTGAGTCAGGTTATGTGTGTATGGAACTCACGTTCAGTCCACTCCATGTCAAAACACAGTTTATCAGGAAGCTAACGACAGTATAATCTTTTTACCTTGTTTGTTCCTCTTCACAGAATGGTATTTTTAGGCAGTCGTCAAGGTTTAGTTGGTTTTACCAGGAAAACACTCTTTCCGAATCAAGCAGGAACAGAAATCAATACTATGGGACTGTATATTATTTAACCTGTTTCCCTGTAATGCATTTACAGAAAGAGTACCAGATGCATTGGATAATGATTGTCTTGAGAAAGTTAAAACAGAATGTAGAATGTATGTGTGTCAGTTCCTCAACACAGCCAGCCACATTTCTGAGACTAAAAGTGAAATATAATAATAGATTATTTCCTGCCCAATACAGTCTCCAACACAACTGAAGTTTGTCGACTGATTCTATTTTCCGCACGTTGATTTCAGTTGCAACTTTTAGAAAAAAAGCATTTGAAAGTTAACAAACCTAGAAATAATCTCAGATTACCTGTCGAATATTCAAATGTCGTTTGACTTTCTTGTCCTCACTTCAAATGGAAATAGCTTTATAAGTTTTGTACTTGTATATGTTGGGCTAAAATGTAGAATAGTGTAATTTATATTGCGAAATGAGTTATATTTTTGTATTTTTCTTACTTCAATGGAAGAAGTAATTTCTGGCTTAATTATTGTGTTCGTTGAACCATTTTTGGGCAATATTTGCTGTGCTTTTTTCCTCTTTATTTTATTGCACTTTTACAACAATGTATATTAACTGATTGAGATGTCCCCGTGATAAAACTGCACTTTTGTTTGACTGAATTAGCAAACAGGATTATGTAAATTGGTTTGGGGGAAAGAGGTCTGTGTGTGAATTCATAGTTTATCAAAAAAAGAGTTTCGAAAAATTGATTTAAAAATAGTTGCTTGTTGCTCAACAAGTTTAATTGTTCCTGCTTGATACTGCAAATAGGTAACAGTGTGTCACATTTTGATAGCTTAGTCGTGAAACTAGGCCAAAGCCAAGTTTTCCAATCTGATTACTACATCGACTGCTAGTTGCAGGCAACCATATTTCACCCAAATGCCCTGATGGTGTGTAGGGATGCAAGTTGACTCCGAGGAGTGCATTTCAGAATTCAGTGGCTTGTCAACATCCACTGAACAAAAAGGCTGTGAATTCTGCCATCCCTATGGCTGATACCATTTTACATGGATCCCACAACAAATAGGAGAGGGTCACGATAGGTATAGACTGTGGTTCTTTGGCCTAAGCGATATACATGTATTTATGTGGTGATGGCTGTACCCCTCTGCACTAAATCACATTATGCAGTGGTTTGTCGGGTTGTTAGTTTTCGGTCCTTTTCTTTGTTTCATCAGATGTTGTTTTCATTTTTGGCTTGCTTTTTGGGGATGTTGTGGCTTTTGTGTATGTTTGTTTGTTTGTTTGTTTTTGCCTTTCCTGCCTTTCCATTGTCTTTGATTTTTTTCTGCCTCAACCCTTTTTTTCTGGGCATTTGGCCAAGTGTCTCAGTTCAGTAGGGGTTGTCAAAGTTGTCGTTGAGCCACTGGTGATGGTGAGTTATCATATTACATACGCAACTTGGTCATAGAGGTGTATTGTGCATTGCCACCTCTTACCCTTGTTTTGAAATATTTGTGGTGGGGTGTTAGGTTGTTTTTTGGTAACTCAATGTTTCTGGGTTTGTTTGTTTGTTTGTTTGTTTGTTTTTTGCCCTTTTTCGGGGGGAAAACTTCAATTTGTGTTTTGTGATGTACAGTTGTTTTGTTAGTAAGATCCAGCAAACCACAGGTAATGTGATTTTATGGCCGTGGCTAAGGGGAGATGGAGTACATGTACTTGGTTTTCACCTGTGTGTGCTTCATCGTTTTCCCAGCACGGCACGCTGATCTCTGCCTGCTCATCTTTTCCAGGGCAGAGATGCAGCTTGGATATTTGCTGTTTTTCCTCCTAGTGGGAATAGGCGATTAGCTCAAAATTTCGTGTCGTGGTGAAACAGAAGACGCCATGTTTCCATAAAAACAAAACTACCACATTGGGACAGTCTGTCACGTGGTTTGACCCAGTCCCAGTCGCCCGGGATAGTCAATTCAAACTATACCCCCCCCGTCACGCCTGCGACATAACGGCGTGCATGTACGCATGCTTGTGACATTGTCGTGGCTGTGACATTTCTAAGCAATTCTCGTGACTTTCCTGCGGTAACTTGTGGCAGTGCGACCAGTTGGGAGATGTGTGCGACAGCAATGTCCCGTCTCGTTTTTCCAACTCCGTTGATGCAAACCTGATGGTTTGGCTTGATGATTTATTTCTCGAACTTGACCAAAATTCCGATTGTGAGACTATTCTTCCCGACATGTGACTTCAAAGAGGTCTTTCAGCGGTGGACGCGTACAAGCCTCGTCAAGTGTAGTTCATTCAGAGCCAGTCCCCATCGCTTGTGGTGCGTCGGCTCGTGCGACACACTCACTGACTAGTACCACAGCAGTACTGCAAGGTGTCGCTGGTCCTCTGAAAAAAATCTGACCTGCGCCCTTATTCAAAGCGTGGTATCACAAATTTTCTCCAGGTTCCAGGTGAAAGTGAAACGATCATTTTGGCTGCCCTTCCATGACCTGCCATACTGTAGGGCAGTGTGGTGTTTGGAGTAAACGTATTTTGGAATCGTACAACTTTCTCTTGGAAGGTAAACTGGAGTAAATATGAAGATCCGCTTTGATGGGCGTCAGGAAGACGTCAATCACGCATGTGCTGAAGCATGTCCGTTGCCGACAGTGTTCAATAGGTTTGGTCGTGGAGCTGTGCAGACAGTCCACGACTTGGATGTTAGGATTGTGATTTCATTGTGGAGTCACGCACGGTCATCGGTTCTACTTAACTGAACGAAGAAAACGGTATTATCTTAACGCAGGGTATTGCGCCTGCTGTTTCCATTTACGCTTGCTGTTTAATGATTAAAAAAAAATACACAAAAGCAAAGTGTGTTTCACTTTAATTAGAGAGATGGCTCTGGTGAGATGACATTCAGAGCTAGTGTAGAACTTGTTAGTAGCACGTAATGTTTCGAAGTGACTGATGTTCCACTCTCCCTCTGCGTTATGTTTACGTCGAGGGTGCAGAGATCCGTCGCTGTGGGTTTCGAGTAACCTTGCTGCGATGGATGGGCGCTGTTTGTATCTTGTGTTTAGCGGAAAAACCTCTAGGTTGCTTTTAAAAAAGGAGAACCCTATGGGTGTCTGTTCAAATCGTTCTCCAACTTTCTCTCTCTCTGATTCTGAATTCAAGGGTACTTTTGGGGTGTGGTGGGGCGTTAAAATCCCAAAGCTGAAAAATCGGAGGAAAGTCGTCGCCGAGGGCGCGATCAGCATTGCTTTTTAACCAGCACTAACATTGTTAATCGTTAAATTAACATATTGGTGATCCGTGATAGATGCTGTATCCGATAACCCCAGACGTTGTTGCGATGTTGAATGCAATGTGAAACGCCGCAGGTTTGATACATGACTGAGGAAAAAAAATAAAGTTTTTTTCCAGGTTTTGGAAAAGAAAGAATCGTTGTGCTGTGTCGACTTTTTGTGAACATTAAAGCATGTTCATAATTGGCGCGAAAGCGAATGCAAACGCGAATTTGTGACGTCGGATCAAAATGCATTCGTGAATATACGTAAATGAATTCGTGAATGTTACACGGAGGCGCGCGTGTATGTAATATTCGTACTGCGATTTCGCCAAAATTGAACACATTTTCCACTCGAGCGGAACTATGATGCAAATCTACGTGACGTCAAGTTTGCATCGCTGTTGCATGCACCTAAAGTGTGAATCAGCCTTTGCGCTTTATTTTGTAGGACTACACATACGTATCTAATGCATCCCCATTCCCAAACCTTACTCGGTCTTCAGTCGTTCCCAGGGCAAATGCCTTTCACGAAAGTTTGTGATTGTATGGACGCGTATAAGGGCCACTTGCATTTTTTTCTCGAGTTGCTATCTCTCCGCAGAAGATACTAACCGCGGCGAAATATCTCCCCATCTCGCCGCGGCGACTTAAATAATTGAACGCGTATTTCGTCAAGGCGTGAAATAGATATCCTGCCGCGGGAAAAAGTCAGTAGTTTCGTAAATCCTATTTAGCGCGTCGTCGTTCTCAGATGTATTATCAGGATGGAATGCAGTGAGATCTGGTTTCAGATTGCCTTAAACTTAAGGAGATTTTGTATTTCAACAAAGCTTCGCCCAAGTCAAGTTGGCAAACGGTAGAGTTGCCCGGGCCCCAAATATGAAACGGCCATCACAAGTGGTTGCAAACTCTGTACGCTTTGACGCAAAAAGTGACGCAACTTACATCGCGCAAGTTGTGTGGTGTATGAGGCGCGCAACTGCAGGCCTATACACAGTAAACTGGTTCTACCGCTGGAAATGGTAGGAACGACACGGAAGGGCTGAGAGCCAGTGACCCCCATGGCAACACAATACACTCCGAATTTCGACAACCCCGAAAACGTGAACAATGAAAACAGAAGAAGCATTTTACATCATTAGATAACTCTTCATGCGTAGGTGTTTTTCAATTTCATGTATTTATGACAAGGTCTCAGCGCATGTGTTTTCAGCAGGTCAGTGGGGCCCAATTTCTGTTGGACCATTGCTAGGCACACGAAGCGATGGCCGATCCACGAAGGCAACCTATTTCATCTGATACCCCATCGCGTAAAATCACTTTAAAAATTTTGAATTGTTCTCCAGTTTTTCCACACATGCTGCATATCTTAGTAATTGAAAGAGTGTTTGAAAAAGGATGCCGTGTTATGTTTAAGCTTTTCCGAATCGTTCTTCGTTAGTTTTATCAATTTCTACTTTGGCTCTCTGTCGTTTGGTGGTCGGCCATGATTAATTAAACCCTAACTCTCCTCAATTCTTCACCTGTTGTGGAGGACTGAGGAGTGTTAGGGTTAACCCTACATGTATACACGTACATGTACTCCAGCGCACCCATACATGCGCTACTACGGATAAAATGATTCTCGTGCAAAATACATGTATTCAGTTCGCAATAACTTGAAAATACCACCCATGTTATTACGAGGTCTTTTTACACACGGCACTTTATTTCATGTGTTTTGACAAACAGAACAAATGGTTTTTAAATGGGAATGACATCGTGTTTGTTCTTTTTTTTATCATTTTTTCAGAATTTGTTTCAAAATTTGTGTAACTGGGTTCATCTAATACGAAGGTCTAATGTTGTCTAAAACAGTTTTCAGTCATCGGCTTATCTCCACGAACTTTATTTGTTCGTATTTTGTAAAAATACATTTAAGTCTCCATCCGCAGAAAGAAGTGTCGGGACGGTGTCTGACGTCGCGTCGTCTGCCGCAAAATCTACGATAAAGTGATCGAGTGCGCATGCGCTAACCCTCAACCAAGTCGTGCACAAAATACGGGTCCACGAGCGTGTTGCGAATTGCCACCAATCCACTGATCGAATAGTGACGCGTTTTTACCATGAAGTGGGCCAGATGACCACAATTTAATGTTGGCTTCTTTTGATTTGTACGAGTAGTTGAGGCATTGCTTGATATCAAATTGGAAAGTACTGAACCTGGCGCCAACAAGTGGGAACTCGGAGGGCGTCCCCCCATCCCGGCCTGAAACTATTCTTTCATACCGAAGGAAAGTGAATTATAGGGAGAGATTCTCTATTTTGTTTGTAAAAATGACGTGATGGCACATCCGTCCGCAAGTTGGTTTCTTGACCTTTGATCCTAAAGCCCATCAAGTTCGTGAACTCTGGCCCAGTGGAGGTGCTTGTCAGTGACAGGCACAATGTGCCCAGGAACCATGTTGGCCCTGTTCTATTTCCGTGTAAAGGCATCGCTAGTGTTTATTTATCCACAAATGGCATGCGATCGTCTGTTCGACATTCTGTTGACACGTCCATTCCCATTACACAGCGCTGCTTATGTCGAATCTCTCACAAACCCAAGTGCTTAATAAATGAACGATAGTGTCTGCAAATGCAAATTCCAAACGTCAAGGGATTTTGTACATGTTTTTTTTTTTATAATGTACCTTTTTATACATGTAATTCAGTAAAGAAGATCTTCACATTTTCTTGGGGACGAGGCCTCTGAGGAATCCTGCCCTTGACATTCACGTAAAGTCTGTGCTAATATATGTCCCTTCCACTGTCCAATTGCCGCACTGAATACTCGTCTAGGTTTATACAAAATGTCACAAAGCTTTGTGGCGTTTTCTGTAGCCGTATCTGGCTGTGTTCTCATCTGAAGCGAAGCATTGCCACCCATAAAAAAGAAGCATTTCCTCGATCCATTTGTTCCACAGGGACAGAAAACGTGTTGTGGTTTCCTTTCTTTGGCTAAATTGCGACGGAAATAGATCAGTTAATTTCCTGTATTAGCATAAACAGGGAGAAACCTGGATGCCTCTTCTGCTCAAGTGACGTGGCATTGACAACTTTCACAACTTAAGAACGGTACCTCATGAAACCTTAATATAAGGACAGAGTTACAGTGCTTCTAGCAGGTCGCCCCTCTGCCAAAATGACTCTTTACTGGATTGGACTGGTGTTCGTTCTTGCCGGCGTCGGTAGGTGTGCTCTCCTGTTTGTTCTAGTAATGATGTGTGTGTTACGTTGTGGACAGAATAGGGAGAAAATGGGAAGTGGTTGTGTAATGCCAACGGCGTTCTGTGTCAGTGCTGTTGCTTCATTATAAGGACTAGCCTATCCGCTGTGAGCTGAAGTGCACCCCCAGTCGGCGAAAGTCAGACAGATGGCAGTACAGTTTCCCAACCGGGTTATTGCAAGCGTTTGGCGTGCACGTGAAGACCATCTGGTTCGTAAGTGACTTCGTCACAAAGAAAGGCGGACGCGCCACGATTTGCTGGCTCTCATTGGACAATCGCTGAAGTTACGCGTTAACCTCCGGTTCCATGTAAACAGCGATCAATATTACAGTATGTAATCCTATGTGCAGCGCACGTGTGCAGTGGGCGTGGTTTAAACTGAAGTGACGACACACTGACGAACTGGATACTTCTGGCGGGAATAAATTTGTCACACGTACTCGGCGTGCTCAGCGTTAAACGCGCATACATGCGCGCTTAGCCTGTAGGACATATAATCACACAGGCCTAGACCAGGGGGGACGGAAGGGGTTTGCGCGTGATGTGCGCACAACAGCTGTGAGCCTATTCCATTCGTTAAATGGGGTGCCCATAAGGAACTTTTTCATTTAAAGTTAAAATCTCCAGCGTTTCCATTATCTACAAGGATTATCGAAGAACTTGTTCTATTTTGAATATGCACACCAGCCTTTTTTTCATGGAGATTCTAGAAAAGGATTCCCATTTGAGCTTCTCGATCCAGCTTTGGATCCTGCTTGCGAACACGTTTATAATGCACACGCTGCGCCGTGTGATCTCCTCAAATTAACACAACTAAATTCCATGCACAACGACTCAATTTGTAAAACTCCCAACTTCAACATTTTGTTTTTCTGAAATGTGTGTTTAAAGACCTCACCTTCCGACTGTAGTCGTTTAAAGGAAATCCTTCCCTTCATCATGACTCTTTTTCCACAACGTTATAAAAAACGAGTGATGCGTCCATTCAAATTTTGTCCATTGCTTTTGGGTACGCGTGTAGTCAAAAATTCTTCACGTTCGATCAAAACTTACAGCGCATGGAGATAGAGCACGCATCTCTGACCGTCGCACACAAACGCATATGCGGGCAACGCGTTGCAGGCAAAGGATGCAAGTACAGTTGAACTGGCACGGCACGGTCCTGGAATTGCAGGTAAACAAAGCATCTCTCCCGAAGACAATTTTCATCTCGAAAATTAACTTTTCTGATACAAGTGAAAGTCCCATATAAGATATATATCACACGGGTTTAAACACTCCGAGTCACAGTTAAAATTAACAAATTATCAATGTAACTTATAGCCGGCTGTTCGTCGATCGTGGTCCATCTTCTCGCAGCTAAGAAACAAAGGATGTGCACGCCGTCGCTGCATAATACTGAATGAGAAGAGTTTGAACGTTGGGGGCGCTTGTCGCACAACACCCTTCCGCCCCCCCCTCGGGCCTAGACCACCAGTCTTGTGCGTATAAATTTAAAAAAGGGGGAAAGCAGTGGGCGAAACGATGAATGGCACGGTGATATTCACGAGATAATCCATGCTCTGCCTCCTCCTAGAATCTGCCGGAAAGAAAAAAAAAGAGTTTGTTTCCTAAGCTGCGAAATGCTGCTTTTTAAGGCCGGACACGAGAGTGGTAGCCTCTTGCGCACGTGCGTAAAAAGACTGCTCGACACATCAATTTAGATGCGCGTCACATGGCGCTCGTGCGGAGTCCAGTCGGAGCGGATTAGTCAAGGCGCCCGTGGCACCTTGATGCTGCAGGTGGCTGGTCATTACCATCTCGTAGTGGAGCCAGTCAACAAGTTAATACAAGGCCAACTTCGTTCCCATGGATACGATCTTGCCGCGCCATGTTGGTTCCCACAATGCCTTGCGCTAGTGAAGCAACGTGCACGCAGCCTATGGAGTCGAGGATGATGATACAAGGCAAAGCGTGTGGGGCGAATACAGTTATTAACCACTTCCTTCCGGGTGCTTTTAAAAACGCAGTGCATAGATACGGGCATTTTTTCAAGATTTCCCGTTTTCAAAATTCTTCAAAAATCATAATTTCATTTAATGGACGTTTACCGCCGCTCTGTAAAGAGAGCCTAGACTTGTACCTCACGTGTTATGTAATCTCCCTTGTTCCCAGTGAATGCAGTGGCGTCTTTTCAAATGTGTGCAGCGGTACCCGGCTGCTTTGCTCATTAATGGGAGCAGGCGAGCACTTTTGTCCGCAGTGCTAATCCCCGGGTGTGCTATGCTGAAAACAGTGGTATACTGTTTCAAAACAATGACGGATTACCTCCGATAAATGTAAGCTGAAAAATGATGGCAATTCCCAGCAACGGGTCTTTTGTTCCGAGTATGGTCTTTTGTTACAGGACCCAGCTCTTTTGTTCGGGTGCGACTCAGCTGGTTTCGTGTATAAAGCCTATGTGCCTGAAACTGGGCTCCCCAGCAACATATTTAAGATACTTCCACTTTGTGCACTTTATTTCAGCGCCCACGGGCTCGCGCTAAACTCTTCCATGACAATTAGCTGTCGTCATTCCTCGCGACCGGAAGTGTTGACCCAATTATCCAACTGGTATCAACGTCCTCTTGAGCGTTAATTAGTTTGAGCTGATGCGAGTAATTCTTATTTGCCGATATCCATCAGTGGGCAGTGCCTTAGGGCCTATGCATGGCATTTCTCTACCAAATAGATAGAGAAATGTGAAGAAAAAACACAAGTCTTCTCCACGAGATGGTACAGGCTCTTGTTGCTTCGCCACGTTCACTGGCCTTCGTGTTTACTTGTGGTAACGCTCTGAGCCGTGCCACGAGCGCCTTGACTGAAGTTTACGTGAGTGTTCAAGTGCATGTACAGCATCGTGGATCTGTGAACAGGTTGATTACAAGTCAATTCCACGTAATCCGAATTCAGCTACAGGTATTGTCAGGTTTATAATATTAGAGTAAAGAGGGAATAAACAATTATACAATCGAGTTGAAAATATCAAACAAATCGTATCTAACCAAGGCTAGATTCACATTTCGTTTTTAGATAAAGAAAATGGAAAACGGAGAATTCTTAATTTGGGTGGAGTAGTCGATTATTAAATGTACATAGACCTAATAATGCATGCTAACGTATAAGACTGAGCTTGGGGTTGGCCTTAAACCATACATGTGTGAATAATCATATTAGCCAACTGTGTAATGACAGTAACGTACAAGTTCATCTAACGGATTGCTGCTGCACTTATACAAAGCACCCAAAATCGTCAAGGACTGACACTTCCACCGAAACACTGAACGGTGCCATGCATGTTCAGTGTTTCCTTCAGGTGCCTCTACGTGCCGTTTAATCTGACACAAATCACAAGAAATTCTAAGAAACTATATACAAATAGTAAACTTAAGTGTTTGTACATGATTATCAATACTATCGACTAATTACTTTATGAACATAAATGGACTTGGCTCATAGTCAAATCATCTGCATAACAACCCCAAACGAATAATACAAAAATTGATACACGCGTAGGCCTATATGCAGAAAAAATTATCAAACTTGCGACTTTGTAGAGCTTAAGTGCTCTTAACAGCAAAAAGCTGATGATTGCGCATGTAGATGTGGACGCATCGAACGACTCGACTGCAGTGAGGTGGCTTAACACACAAGCATCTCACTACTAAAATACGTTGAACTTCAGAAAGTTAGGTCAAGCCAGCCTGCTCAATTATTACAATAAAGAAATTTATGGCAGGTCAGTTGCAAATCAGAAAACGTAAAGGGTAATTAAAGTAAAAGTGCCGACAAACAACTTGTGGGAGCCTGTGTTACATATATTATATACTTTCCACTGTTGGTTTTGTCTGTTGAAGTTCAAGTGGAGGGACTTGTGTGTCAGCAACGACTTGGGATGGAGGACGGTAGCATTCCCGACTCGAGAATCACAGCCTCCACTATTTTCCACGAGCGACCGAACGCAGTCGACAACTGCCGACCGGAAAACGGCCGGCTGAACAACCCGGGAGGCGGCCGGATAGTGGGTGGTTGGTGTCCAGCCCGGAATGACAAGGCTGCTCCGTGGTTTCAGGTCGATTTGGGCGAGCTGCTACTGGTGGAAGGGGTCATCATGCAGGGCGCCGTGGATCCCCTGGGTGCATGGAACGAGAGAGTCACCGAGTATCAAGTGCAGTACAGTGATGACGGGGTTGCGTGGCTCTATGTGACCGGTAGTGAAGATCCCGGGACTGTGCCGAAGGTAAACGGTCAAGTGATGTTATGTTATTTCCAAACAATGGCATAAGATTTTCAAAAACTTCTTTTGTTAAGCATAAGCACAGCCATTTTGGGCTGCACAAGATGCGTTGGCAAAAGTTGCAGTTTCGTCTGTTACCTCAGATGACAGTTCGCATGACAAGAAATTCTTTAAAAGGAGCCAGGGACGCGTTATCACTACTGTAGTATACATTTCCTATTATCCAAAGTTTTTAAAGTTCAGTAAGAAAAGGCCCAACCAAATTCAATTTTTAGAAAGTTTCTTTCGATTTCGTTATTCAAGCAGTTTTTAAATTCAAATTGTTGTTTTGACCAGTGTCAGAAACGATGGGAAGAATTCAATTTAATTAAGCAGCAAACAATTCCAACGTGCTTCAGGAAAATCTGCATCCATGGTATATTTGCATGTATAGAAAAGTGGCTGTTACCGAAAATGGTAAATTACCTCTAAATTGTAAAAGGAACTAACAAAGGTTTTCATCCAGTAGACGGAAATGATAAGTAGAAAGAATGAATGTACTTGGAAATCACTGACCCTTTTAGTGGCTTTGCCATAGTTTGTTTCTTTTGTTGAAACAATGAACCTTTTGTTTTGTACGCGGTTTCATGATCTGATGTCTTTTGTGGATTTGAAACGATTCTTTTTTCTTCTTCTCATCTTGACAGACATTTGAAGGCAACGTCGACCTAACCACACCTGTTACCAGCAATTTTGACCGGCCGATTCAAGCTCGTTACATCCGCATCAGACCCACCGCCTACTTCAACTGGCCCTCGATGCGGATTGAGCTCATCGGCTGCAAAGCCAAAGAAGGAAAGTCTTATCCCTCTAAACAGTTTTGTGTGTTTTTTTCAGTGACGTCATACCAGATCGCTTTTTGTGTTTTCTTACTCATTGGTTAGGCCAAAATGTCTCCGGTTTCTGGTCAGGGTTATTTCCAAAACTAGCGCGGCAACGCAGCTTTTTCCCCCTCACTTTTATTTTTTAAATGATGTACGTATAACGCGTGATGTCCATCGCCATGCACTGCATGCCTACGTACCGCCACTCCCAACACTGAAACAGACAGGACCCCTCACTATTTACAGTTTAAAAGCGTTTTCAGCTTGTATTAGTACAATGGAGATAAGACCACCTGGTTTGTCTGGATTATGTAAATGTAGAAATGACGTCATTTGAAAAAGGTCAGTGCCCGAGTAAATGTATGGGAGATAGGGGACTCCTTTACTGTAGGCCTTACATATTACTCAACCGTACCCCCATCTAAAACACGTTTAATTTACAGAGTAGTAGGATTCCAGTCGTTCAAGCAAGTTTGGCAGCTTTTGGACATCGTATTATACCAAATAAAAAACTCTTATTTTGCCGACGCGCAGGTCCACGGCGACGCGCGCGCTGACCAGAAACTGGAGACTTTTTTGGAAGGGGGGGGGGCTTAAACGAAGTCCATTCTATAAGAATTCCATAAGGTTTCTAGTTTGTAGGTTGGGCTGGTTTTGACGAAATGCTACATAATGACGTGTTCAAGTACCAGCTGGTTGTTCATGTGTGAAGGTTGAACACAAGTCACACGTATAATCCCAAATTTAGTCACTTATCAGGTTCAAATATTATAGGACCTGCAAAGTTAACATTTAATCCATTTAACATTAAATAGCATTTAATAACATTTTAATAACATTTAATAGTAAGAGGGAATGAACGATCGAGTTAAAATGTCAACAAATCGTTTCAAATCAACATTTAGATTAGTTTCACATTTCGTTTTTGAACGAGCAAAACGGAAAACGAAGAATTCTTAAATGAGCCGGGGTGGAGTAGACGCGTGTTAAAAGTACATCGTATATGTTGAAATCAGCAACGAATTTGGAGTCTACAAACTCCTTACATGTGCAAATTATCATACAGGCCAACTGTAAAATCACAATAACTGACAGTTCATATTCGATTACATCACTTTCCACTGTTGGTTTTTGTCTGTTTAAATTTAAGCGGTAGGACGGATGTGTTCGAAACGACTTGGGATGGAGGACGGTAGCATTCCCGACACCAGAATCACAGCTTCCACTATTTTCCACGAGCGACCGGACGCACCCGATAACTGCCGACCGGAAAACGGCCGGCTGAACAACCCGGGAGGCGGCCGGATAGTGGGTGGTTGGTGTCCAGCCCGGAATGACAAGGCTGCTCCGTGGTTTCAGGTCGATTTGGGCGGGCTGCTACTGGTGGAAGGGATCATCATGCAGGGCGCCGTGGATCCCCTGGGTGCATGGAACGAGAGAGTCACCGAGTATCAAGTGCAGTACAGTGGTGACGGGGTTGCGTGGCTCTATGTGACCGGTAGTGAAGATCCCGGGACTGTGCCGAAGGTAAACGGTCAAGTGATGTGATGTTAGGCCTATTTTCCAAAAGGTGGTGTTAGCACTTTTTGCCTTAAATCAAAACTTAATGCATAAAGAGAAACCTTTGAACATAAAAAATTCCAAATTAATTCAACGCGCGTCGATGCATAAACATGAAGGCTTTTTGGTTGAATTTAGCCAGAACCATATAATGAACACAATATTTAATATGTAGAGAGAATGTAGTTTTTATTTTACTTGGTTGTGAACGAGTCGAACTATACAGATGATGGCAAATTACCTCTCAAGCCGTAAAAGGAATCCAACAACGGTTTTTATAGAGTGGACGGAAATGACAAGCAGAACAAATGGAATTACATGTACTTGAAAAACACTGACCCTTTTACTGGCTTTGCCATTGTTTGTTTCTCTTTTTAAAACAATGAACCTTTTGTTTACTGCGAATTTTCATTATGTCATTTCTTTGGTGGATTTTTAAAGATTCTGTTTTCTTCTCATTTTGACAGACATTTGAAGGCAACGTCGACCTAACCACACCTGTTACCAGCAGTTTTGACCGGCCGATTCAAGCTCGTTACATCCGCATCAGACCCACCGCCTACTTCAACTGGCCCTCGATGCGGATTGAGCTCATTGGCTGCAAAGGCAAAGCAAAATCTTATCCCTCTAGACTGTTTTGTGTTGTTTTTTTTAGTGACAGCATACACGTACCAGATCGCTTTTGTAGGTTCTTGCTCAGTGGTGAAACGAGGATTTCCAAGCATTTCGAAGACACTATTTTGTAGCTGTATTTAATGTAGGCCTAGTTTAAAGATTGGGCTGGTTGCCCTGCAGAAAACAACGGCAGGAACTTTCAGATGGTTTGCACAAAATTTGATTGGGCTTTAGGAGTTTTGTTGGTCGGGTGAAACAGGCAAATAGGTATTCAGTGCTTGATTTTAAAGAGGGAGCACAGATTATGTAGGCCTACTACCCTGTATTTCAAGTGTTTTTTACCTCAAATTGAATTTGAGAGCTCGCGGAGTGATCTTAATTTTGACATGTAACTACCGTTCGAAACAATTTATGACAGAGAAAAAAGGTAGGCCCCACAGATAATTATAGAATCTTTATACATCTCAACTCCAACAATTCATTAAAATCTTTTTCCTGTAAGGTACGCACCATCTTGAATTGCGTCCTTGAAATATTCAACTTTCAGGTTATAGTTGGAAAGAGAAATTTCGAGTGTGAACACTTTGATTCCCGAAAAATCCATCGATTGGAACGCTGCTTAGTCGCACTTCCAGTCACATTTCTTTCTTTCAAATGCGTTCACGCAAACATGTGCGCTCGTCACTTGGATATCTTAACTGGATGTACAAGGCTAGAAACCATCTAGCTCTGTTTTATTAAATGACCGCAGTCTTTACTGTCTTCCACTGTGTTTACAAGGAAATGACAACCTGCCTGCCATGCTGAGGATGCGTCTGCCGCAGTGGCGTACCGCAGGGGGGGGGGTCATGCGGGAGGCAAGAAAAACGGCCGCGCCGTGTCTCAGCGCAGCCGAGGCCGGGCTGCCGCCGCTGCCGGCTAGCCAGCCACGCGTGCGACTTACGTTTTCGTTTTTTTGCCGTTTCTCACATTTTGCAAATGAAGGAAACCAGTCCAGGGAGACTTAATAGACTCGTAAATATACCGTAAGTACCGTTCACACCTCACGAATCGTGTGGTACGTCTCTCCGTTTTTTTCTTTTACGGTTGTGTACAGTCCATGTTGGTTATTATTTCACTGGTCCTTTGGTACCCGTAACTGTAAAAAAACAAAAACCCAAGAACTGCTGCATGGCCCACCCAGCAAGGACACTAATCCAGCCCCCCCCAAAAAAATTATTAATTTCGAGGACTTGAGAAAGTTTAGGTTTAATGACCACTCTTTCGCTTGATGCTTACACTTGGAAATTGCGCATACCCTAACGTTGGGCACTTGGAACTTTTGCGTCTGACGTTTGTGTATGGGGTAATATTTTACTTCAAACTCCAAATATTCTGATTCATAAGTGTCGATTTCATGTATCGACGACAAAGTTCTGATGAAATTTTATTTTATTATAGCCCGATTTTCTGATTTTTTTTTCGAAGTGCAAAATGAACTCTTTTAAATTCACCCTCAATTTTTGTTCACAATTTTCATTTAGAAAAGTGAGTGGAGGTATAATGATTTACAAGAATTTACCAATTTAAAACTTGTGAAATTTTGTGTGGGATTTTCTTAGATTTTTTCAAGGGCGCCAGGTTAGGGAATTGTAAAAGTATCACGTGTATTCATTGCTGGAAATGCACGTACTTTAATCAAGCTTCCAAATGGCTGCGTTAAATGAGAACAAACTCTGTTTTGTCATGGTTATTCCGTAACTGTGTTGGTTTCCTTCCACACAGATCTTTGAAATATACAAAGTAAAAAATCCAAGAAATTGATTTTTTGGCGATTCCGTTGTGATGTACACCTTTGATGTCAGACCGTGACTTAAACGGGCGGCTTTCCTTTATCAGGAATCCATAGCGGTATTTATATTTGAAGCGATGGGTAGCTGTCGTGGCTTAATCGGATAGCTTGTCGTTGGCCAGGCTGCTGAAACAGGAAAGCTGCGCGCTGATTCCCAACAGCTCGACTGGAATGTGCGGCGGAACTCAACCACTCGCATCCACTTCAAAACAATCTTTTAAACGAGAATCTGCTGCTCGTGGAGTGGAAATGTGAAAGACAGTGGCTTCATTTCAAAAAATGAATGTGGTTTTCGCGGAGGTCAGGGCCCGTTTTCAAACACTCTGTTTCGTCTCTATTTCAGGCTTTGTTGAAATCGATCTATCGGTGTCGATGTATAGTGTTCAAATTAAAATTACGAAAGTACTCAGATACTAAGTTCGGTATTCCATGGGTACTGTCTGATTTGTTACTGAACTTAAACTGCCAAGTCAGGGGGTTAAAATCAGGCGAAGCCTGAGATAGAGACGGGCCCTGTATTGAACCTCCTCCCCAAAACAGCCCCACATCGAAGACGGAGAATCGCACATGTGTATGATGTCAATGGAAACAATTACTGGTGACAGATGTCGACAAACTGTTTGGGTGATACTGTATGCTTGCGGTTGTTCAACTTGGATTATGATCATGTAACGTGATCATAAATAAGTCCAGGATGTTTCGCTGAAGAAACTGAATCTGTCGCGCTTTGATATTTGAATGGAATTCTGGTCTCCATCGACATGTGTACTTGCGGGAATCTTCTTTCTGGGGTCTTATTACTTAACAGTCGTTGGAGAAAACAACACCATTGTTGATGGGATTTTGCGGCTTCACCTGTGCAGCGATCGAGGAAGCGGAGTCATTTTGAATTGTAGTCTCTTCCATCTGTTTGTACGTTGCGGTGAACCGACGTGGAAGGTGAAGCGACAGAAAGCTAGCACACGACTCGGTTTTCCCCATATATTTCCTGTTGCATGTATTTTGATATGGTGTTGACAGTCAAGTCACTCACGCACATAACTGGGTGAGTTGGTGAGGTGACGCTGTGTGTATAGAAGTTGACCTAGCTTGTCGTCCATGAACTTTTTTCTGCTTAAGTGTTGCGCGTATACAGAGCCCATTCCACAATTTTGGAGCACCAACATGGAGAGTGCACCCACGTATTTAGGCCACAAATATGTCCGTCGAGCTCATTAATAAAAGTTATTGACTCAAAATAATTTATATTAGAGGGTCCTGAGAGCCGTAGAACTGGAGAATTGAAGAAACATGAGACTGAACCTCTGGGCCGGACTCAGGGCTTCCAATTCTGAGCAATTTGGATGCAATCAGGTTTGAAAGTGGCACTATTTGAGCCATTTTGCCGAGGGAGGGTTTTTCAAAATGGCTACTTTTCTGGACAGGGACATTTTCTGCATTTTAGAGGTGGTCTGCTTCTGGTGAAAATTTCACAAAAATTCATTGGTCAACCCCCCGAAAATTGAAAGGAAAATGAATGAAAGAGGACATGTGGAAC
>NW_019091476.1:9354-30528 GCF_001949145.1 Acanthaster planci | reverse complement strand
GCGATGGGCGACGGCAGATATGGAATTCCATAAAATCGCGATAGGGACAGTTTTTCCACCACAACGCAGTTATGAATTAACAGACAAAAGAAATTGCTCCTTACACGTATACCGACACCTGCGCACTTACAACTCGAAAACTGGAAATGCCCCGTGTTGCTGATCTACACAACTTGCACGGTACTGTCTGGATTGATAGATTTTCCATGCGTTCTCTCGTTTAACTTTTGTGACAGGCAACGGGAGGCACGAGGATCTGGGCGATGTCTTTATGACATTGATTTTTAAAACACCTGGTTGTTTTATCTTCAAGAGTCCTCTGAGAGGAACAAGACTGTCAGAATTGGCAAAGGGAAATCCCGAGAGGAGGAATTTCTTCGATTTTTTTTCGAACATGTAGGGAGGACCTTCGCCACAAGCAGAGAACGAGGAAAGTAAAACTTCACCTTTAGGCCGATGGTATATGGACATATCGTGTTCGCGCTGCGATTTCGCAATGCAACCGTGGAAACTGAGCTAACTTGAGCATTAAATTGCACCTTTACATAACGGTATAGACCTTTTCCCAGTGATGTCACGATCGTGCAGGACCTCTGATGTGTTGTGATGGTATTGAGTGCATAGTGTTGTAATGGTGATCTACTTATTCAAGATAAAGTAGTGCAGAATTTGCACGCGCTCTTGCGTGGCCAAGGCGGTCCACACGTACGTGGTGGTATTGTTTACATTTAGTCACGTGAGCGAAATAGGACTATAGAGTAGGGGAAGGCAGGGCCACTAGACTTCAGCCCAGTCTTGATTCGGAACAAATTGTAACTTGATAATCCCGGAAGAGGATAGATCTACTCTTAAAACATGACCAAAACACTCGTTTGTTTATTTCAAACAGCTGAAATCAATTACGTTAATAAAACTTATCAATATTAACTCATTAAAAATTCATGCAAAAGTGGACCACTAGCCCCACACCAGGGGCAAGTGGACCACATCATAAAACCTTAAAACTTGCCACCAAACGAGTACGAAATGAATGTTGGAATGAGTAAATTGATAATAAAACACTAATCGTAATTATCCGAGAGGTACTAGAGTTCGATTAAAAAAATTAATCAGAAAATTCCTCTACGTTTCCTCCAGTCAGGTAATGTCTGGTTTTTGGAATGTTAAGCCTAGTACGGAGTTGCTTGGTTTGGGTATTTTTGTTATCCTAAATCATTTCATGAAGTTCATTTTTGAAGTTTATTTATTTTTTCACTTGGGCCTCAATTTTTGTTCAGCTGAATCTCTGAAAAAATAAATATAGTTGTTTAAACGCAACCGGTCAATTTCATAACCTTTCAATTTAATTTGGTCTATGAGTGGGCCAGTTACCCCGATGACCCACTTGCCCCACCCTCCCCTATTGTATTGCTCTGTAGCAAAAAAAGAGCATACTGTGAGACGTGTCCTTAAAATGATGTGGCTTGGAGTCTAAAAGATGCAGTATAAGATCTAACTTTTTTATTGGGGGGGGACCAATACTACCCAATAATAAAAAAAGAAATTTACAGTTTCCAAGCAAGAGCGAAATCGCAGAACGGCTGGAAATTTTGGGGGGACAAAGAATTTGCTTTGTTGCCTGTTTTCAAGCACGATTGTTATGACGTATTAAACTACTTACTTCGTCATTGGCAACACGCATTAGAAACTGGACAGGTCGAATTTATGGTTGAGGATATGCTCAGTATTAGTAGAAAACTTCCGTCTTGCTTGTTCGTCTTTGTGAATACTTGTACGATTGGCTGACGCATCAATTCAATGAAAATGCCATGTTTGAAATGCGGCTGTTATTTCTTGTTTGTTAATTTTTCTGTTATATTGCTCATGCCTATTTGTCTATCCGTTTGGCTATAGCAGCAACATCAGACTGTGTACCATTCAGAGGGGAATGTCTCTACATATGCTCCGATCCGTCCAAGTGGTTGGATGCCAATGTGGCTTGCCAACGTATGCACAATGGTTCGCGCCTTGTGACAGTAGTCGATCAAGACATGAATGTAAGGACCGAGAATTTTTTTTTAATTTGTTATGGAATCTCCGAAACCCCTTCACGCTCACTTTCGAGAACATTGCCTGGCCGTACACCTAGTGTATTTTAGAGACATTTCAGACGGAAGACATAAAAACGAAAGCATACAAACAAATAATAAACAGAAACATTTGCAGCGTCGTCCAAAAATAGTTGAGACTGATCTCTGGAGACTATGATTGGGAAATCCAGTTTCAGAGTTCGTCGACATTGTGTTTATTTCTTTCCTTGAACAATTTTAACTCTGAGTGTTTTTTAAACGACTGAACTGTTTACACTCGATACTTACATCTTTAACAATTAATATTGATTAAAAGAATGTGACTTGTCAAGTTTATTTTCCCGTTAAGTCTGATGGCACAGTTGCCCCTGCTGCCAAATCTAAGTCTGATGGCACAGTTGTCCCTGCTATCCCCTAACTAAGTCATGCATCCCAACTTCAGTCACTGTCCTGGTCAACGGAAGGTGTTGTTGTTTTCTTGTTTTGTTTTATACTGGTTTGTTTTTATGGAACACCACCTCGCCACGAGAGGAGGGAAGTTAGGAATTGTTATTTGTCAGATAATTGCTATTTACATCTTCGATTTCAGGTTGTTTGTTGTTCGAGTTGAGCCTTCGTCTTCTTTTGTTCTGCTTCTTTATTTGTTTCTATGTTTTGTGGTTGTGACACAAGTAATTTGGGATTTTCCTAATTTATTTTTTTCCTCCCTTATGTTAGGATTTCATCGCACGGGAAATCACAAGGGACGTGTGGATCGGCCTGCATGACACCCACAATGAGAGCAACTGGAAATGGGTGGATGACACTCCCTTCGACTACACGTTAGTATATAATTTACAAACAGAGTAGCACTCTTTGGGTGCAGTCCCGTAAGAAGATCAAAAATCGCCTACGCCGGTCGAATCACAGTTTGCATACCCTCAAATTCTCTCTTATTTATAGAGCGTTTTAGGGCCCATGAACTTGACGGGTTCGAACAACAAGAAAAAATGTGGACTCTACCCACAGGAACACCAGCTTGTATCTGCATGAGGTTTGAATGAAATCAGTGCCATGAAAATGCTGCATTTCGCAATGTAGTGTAGGAATCATTTTTTAAAATTTCGACGGGCTTCAAGACTATGGGACCACCAAGATCATTAGATTACTTATTAAAAATTGAACAGATGGTGAACTAAGCTCTGATTTGTGAGTGTTCTAGACACCTGAGAAAGTTGTGATCTTTTTTCTGATGTCTTAGGGGTGGATTTCTTATTTTTGTCAGTGAGTTTGCAACATATTGGTTTCATGAAAACTTCTATGGCCAGACTGGCAATGCTCTAGTTATGTGCACGCAGAATTCTCTTATGAAAATCAGTTAATGTACATGTACTTGGGTTTATTTAACTGAACACGAGTTTGGCCCGAGCACTGAGTATGTTTTCCTGTTGAATTTGTTTTCTTTCTACAAGTGGTTTATTTCCTGCTTGACTTTTCCTGTGCCACAACGTGTGTCCTCTAGGTTTACCGGGGAAAAACGCCCTTTTGGTGGTCTATGGTGAAAGGGTCATCACACAACAGTACTCAGTTTTCCTGCTTCGCTACAAATTAGAATTCCATGTATCCAGGGGCGGTGATAACGGCTTCTCTCTCAACCTCGTTCTCGTGTGTGAGCACAGAGCGTACCCGCGGCTACCTACTGTCTCAGAGTTGTTAAATCATTTACATGTCCAAACATTGTGCGTTATTATTGCCTGCAGCCTAGGGGTCCATGGTGTTTTGTACACCTGATGGGGCAAAAGGCACCCGGGGCGAAGCCGAGGGCATTTTTGCCCTCAAGGGTGTACAAAACCCATAGACCCCGTCACAATAGGCAACAAGGCTTTGTGGCAGATTTTACGAATATAATGGACTGAAGTGAAATACATTTACTGTATCACAATGCATTTCATTTCAATGAAAATGTCTTCACCAACAAAGTGTTTAGTTAAAGGAACCAGGAAATGAATTTTTCTTAGAATCACCTTTTGTGTATGTCTGTACTCTTCTTCCATATATGAAGACTGTTTGTCATCTTGTTTGAGTTTCGTGAACTGAACGGTGGACTCTTTCAAACATTAAAAATTGACCAAGAATTTCTGGACAAGTGAGGGCGCTTTTGCTCTGATGTAAATCCACGAAGATATGGTTCAGATTCCATGTTTTCATGTTCAAATTGTGAATCCCAAGTTTGCTATCTGGGAACATTTCTGCGGAAAGGATTTTTGCTGGATTATTGCCACATACTCACACAGCAATAAACTGCCAAAGAAAATAAAATCTGCCATAGCAGTGGTTAAAAAAATCTAGAAATTGTCCGTGCACAAATCAGTAACATTGAGATTCAGTGCCTTGGATGACATCATAGTTCTGCTCATGAATATGCAAATATGCAAAAATTTAAAATCAGGGTAATTGAAACCGAAAGATGCAATTTCAAGGGTTTTTAGCCAAATTTATAAAATATTTATATGTCCTGGTTCCTTCAACCAAATTCATATGAATTGAATAACTGGTTGTACCATCTCTTGCCTCAACATTTTCTCAGGAAATTTTCCAGATGGTTATCCAATTCTATCGTGGGTTATATCGAAAACTGAAGGGTCTCCCGTGTCATACCTGTGGCTATGTAGATATCGGAACTTTTGTATTCGCACACATACAGATTGGATGGATCTTTGGATCTTTCTACTATCTTATGCTGTCCTGCACAAAAACCAAATTCTGATGTCAATTTTGGAACGAGAGAAATTCTTTGTTCAAAAATCAACCTGCTGTTACCTGTCGATAGATTATTATGGAACGAATGATGCATACAAGAATGGCGGTCGTAGCATAGAATAGCGCTATACTCAATCCCCTCTGCATCATGCAGCACAGTTGTACGGCCTCGTACTCAAGGGCACGCAAATATAACGCGGTGGAAACGACACTTTAACAGTGGCAATTATCGAGGCAGTGTACACCATGGCGTACATATCTGATGTACCACGGAAACAACGCTCACGTTCTCATGATCCGGTGTACATGGGTATATGTGCCACACCATGCGATCGATTCTTGACCGATAAAAAGTCCCAAACTATATTACCGCGGTTTAACTAATGTTTGTTAGTGATGAATAGCCCGGTACTGACCGTGCTTCGAATCAGTGTTCGTTTTAGTAATAAGCAGTGGGCCCTATGTAGTATATAAAAGAGTCAATTCTCTGTAGCGTGACGTATTGAGAAAACGATATTTGTAAACCAAATACTAAAATTCCATCCAGCAATTATTTTGTATGAATCGAAATGGAAATAGGAGTGTTTATAAGGAAATGTGACCGTACTAATTCAGAGGAAACACGTAGGCCCTGAAAAAAACGCAAGGATCAAGGAACTGCAGAAAAACAAGTATCCTATTCAGCTACTCAGGGTTGCTGTTAGGAGCCGAGCGGGAAATACAGTAACAATGGGGACGAGGCTGGCTTATCACAAAATACTGAGAAGGAAACGAAAAGCATTATTGCTGGCTCACCTCCATGATTCATGTCCTGAGTTTCCATTCACAACTTTGCAGCCATTTCCCATTTCCAGCCGTTGTCTCTGGATATCTTTCAGGACACCCACAGACAAAATCTTATCAAAATTTGAGCTGCTCTCGCCCTAATTTGTTTGGACTTAAGTAGACACAAATGCGCAAGTATACAAGTTTAAAAAAGTATGTTTCCGGTGCATAAAACTGTTAATTCAGTTCACTGGCTTAGTTTTTTTTCCACTCATTTATACTGGTTGCATAAACGATTGAGGACGAGGGTGCTATTGTTGGGAACCTTTCACAGTCCCGTCTACTAGATTTCCCGTCCACTAGATTCCCCATTCACTCGAGTTTCGCCACTCAGCGTTGCTTTCCGGCTGCGCTTACATCATTGGTTCGGCTATGTTGCTGAAGTCGCAGATAATTTGTATACACACTCCTGTTTGCTACTGGAAAGTTGCTGCCTCATGGAGATGATCGGCTGGTGCCGCGTATTAGTTTAAGGAGGCACAATGAGCAGATGAAATGCAGCTTGAACATAAGTTGAGGACATTTCGAAAGTTTTAAATGGGGGGAGGGGCACGGACGTGGGGGGTTGTCTGCCCCATCCCGTGCCCCCCCCCCGTAGTTCAGCATACAGAGACCAATATCAGTGGTCAGCATGAAACGTACATAGTAATCGGGTCTTCTTCGGGTCTTTCTTTGCAGGAATTTCAATTCAGACAGCGAAGCGGACCATCGAGGCGATGGTGGCGCAGACTCGGCCTTGACTCCAGACCACGCCAAAAACTGCGCCCTTCTACTTAGTAACACAGGGAAATGGAGGGCCACGAATTGTAATTCGTACAATGGCAGGATCTGTGCGCTGCCTCGTGAGTATCACGTAGACTCGTTAGGAAACATATTTTGAACACAATCTCGTAAAAGACCCCCAAATGACAAATCACACAGTCTGTCAGGGCATACAAAAGTACATTTTAATTTGTAACCAACATCAAGCCCTTTACGTTTCTGGCACTCTGTAAACGCCTTCAGACGTGATAAAATGACTTCGTTTTGATGTGAATTTTTGGTCAAGTGGCTTGACACAGACATTAAATAGACTACGATATCGCTAATCTGCGAAATTTGTTTTTGTAAGTACAGTTTTCTCTTTGTACTCGAGAGTACAGTGAACACAAATTTCTAGGGGGTCATTAAAAGCAAACGAACAGCCTTTTAAAATATAAAGTGTTTGTTCATTTTAAGACTCCAAACGGGGCCCTTCAAGACCCGGGGATCATCCAATGGGGCACACGAACGCCCTCCCCCGTAGTCGCTCGATCTAAATTATATTGTTTGTTCTAAATCTAAAGGATGACAGATCGGTTCTTCTGAATGATTGACACTGTTAGTGACAGGCGACTTATAATAGTGTTGTTATATGTCAGTTCATTTCCTGAACATGTTTAACCCCGTGGACTCTAATCCATTTCACTTTCTTCGAATCAAAGAATCGACAGCGGTGACTCTTTGACGATTGCAGTTTTCTGACACGGGCCGATGTTCTCTTTTAGGTGGTGAGCAGTTGTGTCCAGATGGAGGAACTTTTTTCCGTGACCGATGCTACTGGTATAACCAGGTTGGAAACTGGGACAACGCTAACAGAGATTGCGAAGAGCGGTTTGGGAAAGGTGTAAAGCTAGTCATCGTGCGTGACGCGGAGTTAAATGTGAGAATCAATAAGATGTGTAGTCTGCCGGGGGGGGGGGTCGGTATGACACCGTCAGTAAAACACTGTTTCTGTCGGATATTTGAGTTTCATTGCCCCCGCATTACAAAGCATAGCGCCCAGTAACGCAGACGAACAGCTACGGCGGAGTTCCTCACATGTCGTATACGTGATTTTCTTTTAGATTGACAGTTTACATCGATAGCAGACAAACTGTGTGGTTGGTCCATAAACCGCTGCGTTTGGAAACCAGAGCGACTTCTCAAATTTACCGAATTGACGAGTCGATGCTTGCTAACCAATCAGGTGTCTTGTTTAATGTGACGTCTCAGACTTACTGGAAGACTGTTGGAGCAAGAATATGCGTGCCTACAACCTGCCTTTCAATATTCTTGCGTGGCGCCATTGCTATTATGCAAAGCATAATAGCAGTAACATACTTATTTGCATATCGAACAGGCATGAGCATACTTATTGGCATGTCGAACGAGTTCCTGCTTCCTGTATGTTGTAGGTGTACAATATCGTTTTCCGTAGTTTGTTGTAAAATATCGATTCACGATTGACGGCATCGATCTCTTTTCTTATCTTTCTCTTCTCTTTTTGTCTATGAAAACGATTCAAACTTTTCCCCATCGATAGTGGAAATAGACTATTGTCCATTATCGATTGTCAAACTGTGAAAAATTCTCGCTCTGTCATTAAATTATACCCGAACCTCTTAAACAAGCAGATATTAATTAAAACCCTCGGAGCCGCAACTCCAAAAAACGGGGACCTTTTCTCCACGCGGAGAAAATCATCCCCACGTCGGTTCCCGGAGTTTCCTGTCATGCCTGAACCCGAACGACCGTTTTTATGGTAGCCAATACATTTTTCATTTCATTATGCTGCTGTGGAAGTACATTTGTAGCCACGCCCCGAAAATAACTCCGAGCTGCGAAGTGGATGCTGTTTACGACTAGCTCATTTCCCGGTCATGTGGGCGTCTTTGGGATACAGATCTTTCAAAAAGTCTTACTCCTGAGTGGTTAGGGTCAGGCCAATGGTAGTCCACAGGCTTGTCGTGTATGCCTGGGTTAGGATTACATGAAATCTTTGCCAAATTGGCCCATCGAAAAAGTTACGACCATATTTGGTGATATGTGGAGACTTTTATCCTCGTGGGGTCTTGCATCTGACTTGAAGTACTTCAAGGCCAGACTGGAAGCCATTGATCTTGAAGAACTAACCAGAAAAAAACCCATTTCAAAATATAGCCTGCCTGCTGCATAAATGACGCACTGCATGTTTAGAAAACCTCTCCGGATGATTTCATGCAATTAAATTTCTGAAGATTCTGAAGATTCCTCACCCACATTACAACAGGTTTATGAAGTCAGGACTGACGTCTTGACAAGATACTTGTGAGCAATGAATGTAAATTCTTATTTCAGCAACATTTTGTTCAGTGTGAGCAGGTTTGCTGACAAGAATACGTGATAAGCCCGGTAGAAAATGACTCTTATATAAAGGTCCCAAGAGATAACATTTAATGTGTCATCCATCCTCCTTGTTTCTTTTTTAATATAATCCAGGCGTTTTTGTCTCGCCACGTGCATCCCGCAGTATGGCTTGGCCTGCGTTACTACCAACAGAATGATACATGGTACTGGGTAGATGGCAGCCCGCTGGACCCTAACGGGTACGGTAGGCATGGTAACTTATCCCCAAAAGAATGGACTATAAAAATGAGACAGGCATCTTAGGGTTTCTGCAATAGGCGGAGTCTGAACCCCAGGGGATGGGCCCTTATAGTTAAGTGAATGGTTTATAACAATGGCCGCGTCCTGTTTGCAAGTGCGACCTTGCCCTGATAGTTCGCACATCTGAGTCAGTGAAAAACTGGGTTTGCACAATCTGTCACAAATCGTTTTGTTTTTGACAAACATTTTAATTGGTAAAATGTACGCAAATTGCATGGTACTGTTCAATGATGATCACAGAACACTATAATTTAGCGTATTGAAGCGTATGTAGCGTTGTATGGCAGGGCCTTCCACATTTTAGGCCTAAAGGGGACATTTTTTTAATGGAAAGTCGGGACGAGATTTTGGGGAAAAAAGTATTGCCCCGAAACGTTTTTGTTTGAACTCAGCATGGACGTAATTCTGGGGGGGGGTCTGGGCCTACTCCTCCGACTTTTTTGAGGTGGAGGATGGGCTATTGAATCATCCTCCCCCCACTTGTTGAGGTGGTGGATAGGCTATTGAATCATCCTCCCCCCACTTGTTGAGGTGGTGGATGGGCTATTGAATCCTCCTCCCACACTTGTTGAGGTGGTGGATGTGCTATTGAATCCTCCTCCCACACTTTTTGTCTTGAGTAAAGCATGTAACCAGATTGTGAAGCATTTTTTAGACTTCCAACTACGACAATGCATTATTATCACCAAAAAAAGGGAAAACAATTTTCAAAAGTTATATAATATGTTACAGACCACTTTTTTGTCCTCACCTGTCGGTCCAGACTTTCCAATAAAAGAAATTAACCCCTTCACTTTCTGAAGGTGCAAGCATGCAATGCCACTCCGTTGTGTGTAATTCAATCGTCAACCAAGAAGACAATAAATTTGTTCTATAACGTATTTGGTCCCCACGACGTTGATGTTAAACACAGTGACAAATAAGTGTGGAATTCCGTTCAATCAAGCGTGAAGGCCTAAGGATTAGGCATTCAAGCAAATTTTGCACGTCAAAAGCGTTCGACATCAGACAAAACCTTACCCTTGCCTTGCCTTATTAGTATATTCGAAATATATTGTCTATATTGTCTTTATATATTGTCTTTTTTCCATTCGTACCCCAAAGTTACGAAAGATGGGGAGACGTCGAACTGGATCCCTCGCGAGATGAGCGATACTGCGCAGTTCTAAACTATAACGATGAGACTGGCGGTCACTGGTCGCCAACTTTCTGCTCGCAAAATGTCCGTACAGTTTGTGCCTTGCAGAGTAAGAACCCTCTTTATCCTTACCAAGATATTCTGGGCTTCCGTCTCAAAATGTGACTGTTGCCTTTAGGCCTACGTAGCCAGTCTTGGCCTTACTGCCCGATATTTTTGCCCATGCATATATTTCCACGATACACAAAAACATTTAGTCAGAAGATGTTGAATTAATTATATGTAGTCGAATGCAGTTCCGAAGGAATCAATGCTTGGTTTGAAACACGATTCATTACAGCATCGAACGCAGGTGGAATGGATTAAAAGTAACGTTTGCAGAGATTTGGTAACGAAAGCAGTACTTTCCAGTGAGGGGAAGAGAGAGATATGCAGACAGCACGAGGGTCTTGAAACCAAGACGACAGCATGCCTGAATCTAATCCAAGTTAGAAGTCTTTTTGAATTAACCGCTGTTCCTTTCTCTCTCCAGCTTGCTACGACGGGCCATCCCGTGTTTTGGGGTCATGGGCAGGGCAAAACAGCAGGCAATCCGACGAGGACCACGAATGTCTTGACTTTGGCAGCAAACCGAGATGTTCGTGTGTTTCTGGTGCACTCTGCCGGCTCACGGGCAAGTGTCATTGCGAGGCGCTGTTCCCGGGCATGAAGTGCAACAAAGGTGATGGACAGATCTTTCTTTTTGATTTACGCCCTCTCTCTTTTTGATATCTGTCAAACTGAAACTGTGTACATGTACAGTGCTTTCTTGCAGGCCAAATCGAATTGGATTTGGGGGTAATGGTGTGAGAAGTAGAAGGAACAATCATGTCAATCGGAGAGTTCCTTATATTTCCGGGAAAATTTGGCTTTCCCCAACTTTTGGACACCGATTGTGGTTTGATCGACAGGAATTAGTTACTACCTACTCTATTCGTCGTATACGACGCTGTCGAAATGATTGATCATTAAAGTCGTGTTTGTGTTCATTTTATCCCATATTTATCAAGACGAGATGATGGTGACAATCCATGCTCCCAACCGACTGGAACGTGGAGAGACCGTCACCATGCGCTGCCATGTCAACGTGCCGTCCATCGACATCACGGTGCTTTGGCGAAAGGTCAGCGGTACGGAGATGCTCCCGGAGGGCCGGACTGTCCTACTGGACCGACCTGAGTCAGGAGACTACGATCTAACTATAGAGAAAGTTCAGGAGAATGACACAGGGTCTTACGTGTGCGTCGCCACCACCGTCATAGGTCAGATCGGCACGTCGAAGATGGACAGTACCTATCTTCACGTTGTAGGTTAGTGACAAAATCTCGCAAAAGCAAGCCCATTTTGTGAATTCGTAACATTTTTTGGGACAATTTCCTAACACAATGTGTTTATTCTAACCAAGATGTCGCTGCCATGAAGCCTATGTCGTGCAGTTGTGTACTAAATACACCCATTAATTTGGAGAACAAATACATTTACACACGGCACTGGATCAAATTTGTTTCATCCAAAACAAGGTTTCCAAATTCATGAACGTCTACATTTTTGCAAAGAAAAAACATCACATTCGTATAAAGCGTCGATTCCAATGTCCATTTACATCGATCAGTTATTTTAACTGTTGTGCAAAAGTGTAAGTTTCAACCAGGATAATTAACGATGTAACATTAGAAAGTCACTTCCAAATTGAGAATTGATGTTTTTGTGTTTCATAGTTCCAAATACCGTAACACCCAAACCGCCACGCAAGGTTTCTGAAGGTAAGTGAGCTCGTTCAGTTTTGCTTAAAGACCAACTCCAACGATGTTGATTTTTTTTTTCATATTGAATCCTATTCAAGTCTAATAAAATTGGCACATATCAATATCTCCCTTGCAACACACATTTTTATGTTAATAAAACACAGTTTTTGTACCTATTTTTCCTGGGAGTCCAGTCTGCAGTTATAAAAATGGACGTGTCGTCACCACTCATTAGCATCTAATGAATTGATTTCTGTGACGTATAGAAGAGAGGAAATACACGTACCACCGTGCGCGCGCTATATGCATGCATAGCATGCATAGCTGCAGACGACAGCACGAACTTACAGACGCAATACAGACATAATTTGGTAATGAATATATAATTTATTAAACACTAAACGCAATAAGAGTTTTTTTTAGATTTTTAAAATAGTTGGAGTTGGTATTTAAATGTCATTAGAAAGGGCATAAATATTAACGACTTAAAATTGTCCGATTTCGTTTATAGGAAGAAATAACTATGAATGGCATTAAGAACAAAAACTATCTGGAAGGCAAATAGCGCCTTGACATTTATTTTCAAGAGAATTTCAAAAGGTGTAATACAACTTGATCTGTTGGATCCTGTTGGCTTCACCATTCATTGATCACAGTTGTTGGATGTAAACGTTGTTACAATCTTTTTGTGACAGGAAATGAGCAGGGAGTTTCGCCCAAGGAAAAAGGTAAAGATTCTAAGAAAGAAAGTATGATTTGATGGCAAGAAGATTTTATCATGCACACAAAGTTAATGCATACTTCCTTAATTGGAACTTGTCATGCGTAAGATATTTACCGAGGCCAGAAGTTGTCTCCTTGTGTGCTACAACCCCCCCCCCCGAAGCTCACACCCAGAATGCCAACTCACATAAGTATAGGAATGTGACGCTACATAGGATTCGTTCTAGGACAAGGGTTCCGTGGCAGACTGATTTGAAGTAATTTTCGAATTTCGACGACAGACTTGACTTCGAGTCCACTAGGGGCGAAACAAGTAAGTTTGCTATCTCCAAGAGTTTCCTTTTTCAATTTACCCATTTTTTCCTAAAGGTTTGATCTTTGCGGTAGCCGCTCTCGGCGTCTGCTTTGTGTGCTTACTGGCTGCCTTCATCATTGTCAAGGTAGGTTTCAAATTTCAACGTTCGTTTACTTAAGCTTGGCCTTGACTTGAACCTCAAGGTGGATGTCTTAAAATCCATTCATATTGCAGCTATGCATGGTATTGATACACATCGATGCTTTAGTCTTCTGTCTGCATTCGTCATCCCCGTTCTGTCTGGACTAGTTAACGTGTTTCGTGGAAGAGATTGAATCGAGCCTGATTTTTAAAAACGTGACTAGAAATTCGTCTCTTTTTGGAAACGCATCGGCCTCAAATTGCTGCACAAGATCAAAATTAACTCTTGGCTAAATTGTATGCAAAGAAATGGGTAAACGTTCATTGCACACGGATGAACGTAAAGCTTTCCTCTGTATCAAAGTTTTACATTGCAATGCACTGGGAACATAACGCTTCAAAGGTTAACATTCACAGTGAAGGAGGTGAGATTTTGTTTGAGCAAAAGGGAAAAGATGCAAAATGCTCATAAACAGATCGCGTTTTTCAAACTTTCCTTAAAACCCATTGCTTTCAGCATCTTGCAGGGAGACATTGAAGCTCTGCCTGGAGCTCATGTGCTGCGCCCTCAACGTTCTCTGTTTTTACACACAGGTTCGTCAAGAAACTACTCTTCGACGCACTCGGCGCTCCAGTGATGTGCTGATGTGAGCGCCTAATGAATGTCTTGGCTCAAGTCTGATTGTTAACGTGTTCATGCAGATTTCATGCAGCTTCTTGATGGCGTACGGTTTAGTTGCTTCGGAGAATCTAATCCATCCCAGTCTTGGTCCATTGGGAAAGTTGTAGACAGACTGGAGGAACATTTTTATAAGTATATATTTTTGGATATTATTTGAAGAGGGGGTGAAAGTGGGTGCCGGTCTGGGCACTTTTCTACCCGGAATCACGGTTGTTGATCAGTAGGGGCTGAGTGCGAGTGTGGGGCTGGAGGTGAGATGGGATGGAGGTTGAATGGGGATTGGGAATGATTACGGGATGGTGGGGACTGAGATGCCGAATCGCCTTGTAAAGCATAAATATCACTTATTCTTTCTCATTCGTGGGTCTTAGATCAATAAATACGTGTGTATTTGAAAGTCTTGAAATGACAGTCGTGCTTAATTCACTTTGTTGCATGCTTTTCAATTTTTGTTCACCATCTAGAAGTAATGTTTAGGAGAGCCGTATGGGTGGGTGTCTGTTCAAATCGTTCTCCACTCACTCTCTCTGTCTCTAATTCTGAATTCAAGGGTACTTTTGGGGTGTGGCGGGTTGTTAAAAACCTAAAGCTGAAAAATCGAAAGAAAGTTGTCGCCGAGGTTGCAATCAGCATTGCTTTTAACCAGCACTAACATTGTTTATTGTTAATTAATTATTGGTGATCCATGATGGATGCTGCTGAAAACTCCATCGTTGCTGCGACGTTGAATGCAATGTCAAACGCCGCAAGGTTAATATGACTGAGGGAAAACCACACCCACTGATTTCATTTTTTTGGTTTTATTTTGATGTCTAATGATTTAGATAAATAAACAAAGTAACCAAAAACTTCCAAGTTTTGGAAAAGAAAGAACTGTTGTGCTGTGTCGCTTAGTTTGCAGGTCTACGCACACTTACCAGTGTCAGTCCTCATATGCTGCAATCAGCCTTCGCTAGTTCCAAAGGCAAATGCATTTCACAGAATTTTGTGAACGAAATGCAGCTACAGCTACAAACGTAAGCACTGTGGCTTACTCTCTTTCTAACTCCCTGCACGATGTACAATGTAATGCCCACTTGTCAAGACTAGCAGAAGTGTTCACACGTGTTGTTTTATTATAGCACTACTATCTAGTGAGTGCTTGGCAAGAACTGCGTCATATATTCTAAAGCAGTTGCCCTTCCCGGCGCCTTAAAATCTAAAACCTGGGGAGGGGGGGGTAAAAACCCATGGAAAAAAACCCTTGCAAATAACAAGAATAAGTTGCCATGATGAAGTAGTGTTTGCCTGTCGGACTGCAGATAGCACATTCTTGCTACACCCTGAGACTCATAGAAAAGCACCTCCGCGACGCGGAGTGATACATTCCACAGTAAGAACTACCCCGCTCAACCGAACGAAATTACATTTTTACCGGGAAACGGTAAAAAGAAAGTAGTACTGCTTTAACTTTGGCCCAAAGGCGATGTTAGTCAGTAACTGGCACAGGAATCATTTTTGTCCGGTTCTATTTCCGTGTCCCCAAGGCACCACTTGGTACGGTATCCACGAAGGGTGTGTGGGTGTCTCTTCGACGTACTAGACAATAATAACGGGTCATGTTTGCACGTCTGGTCTTCACTACACAAGGCCCTAACCGGCAGCGCTGCCCCATTTAAAAACCCCTCACAAACCCAAGTGCTTAATTAAGGAACGCCAGTGTCCGACAATGCAATTGTTGAATATATTCGTCTATTTATCGCCCTTTCTCTGGATGTCACACCGTGATGTTACTTCGCAGTGGTGATATTTAGGCCACAGGGGCGGATCCAGGATTTTTTTTGGGGGGGGTCGAATTTTTTTCTTCAGGGGAGAATAATTAACATTTGTTGACCGCTGTGGTGTGGGATATGACGTTTTGAACACCCCAGCGAGAGACGCATTTCGCCTTCGGCTCCGCCTCTGGGCGCTATATGCGTGCATGAGGGTGGTCAAAATTTCACATCCCACACCAAAGCGGTCAACAATTGTTTTGTCATACCTCTGCCTTAATTTCAGAAAACGATAGGCCTACTGTCAAACTGTATAATTAACCTAACGGACGCAAACGACGATCGTCTGCAAGTACCAGTGAGTATATGTAGTCTGGTTGGCGGTTCCCGCATTTATTATACGCTGCTGGGACGGGAACGAGTCTGTTTTACGAGCACGATCATTGATAGAATTCCCCGGTAGCCTATGCGAAAAACGTATCATGCGTATCACGCTAACTGACTAAAGGAGCGGAAATGCTCGTCCCCGAACTCTCTGAAGCTCTTCTGTCTCGCACGCGTTCACGCACAGTCGGCAGAAAGAGATATCTCACGGTGAGTGTGATATGCAGATATACAGCCCCGTCATGTTATCGTTCTGGGCCAATAAACGGACAGTATCCAAGACAGATATATGACAATCGGACACATAGCGCCCTCGGCTTCGCCTCGAGGCGATATGCGTCCCTCGGGTGTTCAAAATGTCATATCCCACATCACAGCGGTCAACAATTGTCGTCGTTGTTGAAGCCATTTTATCTTTTAATCGCAAATAAGACCCCTAACATGGTCAATGCGTGCAGGGGGACTTGCAACCTTTAGACTTTGGCCACTTAAAAAAAAATGGGGCGGGGGTTGACCCCAATCCCTTCTGGATCCGAAGCCGGGCCGCCCATGCGTAGTAGGCTTTGAAAAAGGTCTATAAAGGCGTTCGGGGGAGGAAGGGGCTATGTGACACCCCTCCCCACCGCTCTTGCCTGCAAGTGTTGGGGAAAATATCTGGCTATATGTTCTTTTGTTTTCGTAGTCCGTTGGGGAAATAATTGGTAGCACCCCACAAACCTCAGCAAACTCGAACTTACCAGCTACGTGACCCAACGCGACAGTTAAAATGTTAACAATACATACCAGAGATACGTCATTGTGGTTATTCTTTTTCAATGGTTTCAATCCTATTGATAGATCTTTAATACCTGCTGTATGCATTTAACTCGTGCGGTATCTATCGACATCAGTAGTTCATCCAACCACGTACCTGAGCACAAGTACGGTTTGGTGTGCATGGAAAGTAAGGTGTGTGGTCCTTTTTAATTCGGGACTGAAATGCACACTTTCATGGTCTCTTTGCTAAGTCCATAAGAAAGAACCAATGAATCAATGAGAGGCATGTTACTCGACGATCTGGCCTTTTCTTCACGTTCAACAGCACAAAAAAGGACACACTGAAAGAGAGTGGTGGTTCTTTGGAAAGGAAGCAACGGGAACAATTCCGAAAGAAGCGTTATCACACAGGAAACAAAGCATTGCCTCCATCCGATTGTTCACGGGGACTGACAACTTATTCTGGTTTCCTTTCTCGCGCTAAATTGTGACGCAAGTAATTGTAGATCGGTTATTTTTTTTCCTAACTGCACAAACAGCGAGAAACCTTGATATCTCTTTCCTGTTACTGAAGTAGCATCGACAACCCTCACAAGTGTTGATGTTGAAGAAAGGTACAGACGGAATTACAGTGTCTCTGACGCCGGGTCGCCTCCGTGACTAAATGAGTCTATACTGGATTGGACTGGCACATTTTCTTGCCAGCCTCGGTAGGTGTGCTCTCCTGCTTGTTCGACTCACGGGGTAATACGTTGTGGACATGAGGGGTGAAGTGTAGAGTGGTTGCATGGTGCCGACGATATGCTGAGCCATGCCTTTGCTTCATAATGAAGTGTTCGAGTACAAGCCGGTGGTTCCATGGACAGGTTACATTACACGTTACAGTCAATTACACGCAATCCGAATTCAGTCACACTGGGTCAAGAATAATTACAAGAATAAGACTAAGACGGAATATGGCCCTAAACAATATTATACGACCGCGATAAAATGTTACCCAAAGGCTTTTCTTATCAAAATGGAAGGCAGTTTCTCATTTTGTGTTTAATGAGTAAAATGGAAAACGGAAGATTCTTTATGGGGGTGAATTAGATGAATGTTGAAAGTACATAGGCCTAAACCAACAATACCGAGTACAAAATTATGCTTGGATAAGTCCCTTACCCTCATATCAGTCAACTGTATAATCACAATAAACAACCTGTTTACTCTGCAATTAACATTCAACTGTTGTTGTTTTTTTTTCAAGTGGAGGGACGCGTCTGCCGGCAACGACTCGGAATGGAGGACGGTAGCATTCCCGATTCCAGAATCACAGCCTCAAGTGTCTACCACAATTAAATCAACGCACCCGGCAACTGCAGGGCCGCAAACGGCCGGCTGAACAACCCAGGAGGCGGCGGGATAGCTGACGGTTGGTGTCCGGCCCGGACTGACAAGTATACGTCATGGTTGGGGGTCGATTTGGGAGAGCAACTGCAGGTGGAAGGGGTCATCATACAGGGCAGCGCAATGCCTTTCTACATTGGATTGGACGAGTGACCCGATTCAGAGTGCAGTACAGTGATGACGGGATTGATTGGCTGTATGTGACCCGTAGTGAAGATCCTGGGAGTGTGCCGAAGGTAAACGGTCATTTTCCTTATCCGAAAAAATGGTAAAGTTACTCTTGAAAAATCTTTCTGCCTTTCTTGATTTGGAAAGATCAATAATACAGACAGAGACAAAAAAAAGAATAATTAGGTCTACATACATAAAAAGCGTCTTGTGAATTGATTTCGATACGGACGATTCACAATAGCGCGCTACCAAAAGTTTGCAACGCGTTGGCCAGTCCCAACGCGAAAAATTTGTCGACCCTTTCCAAATGCGCATTTGGTCGAAAAATTTCGCGCATTGTGATTGGCCAACGCGTTGCAAACTCTTGGTGGTGCACTATTGTGAATCCGCTCGTGTTGAATTCAATTTGAGATAGCCATTACAGTATTTACGATAAACAGATAAAGTGATTATGGAGCAAACACCATTACAGTGAAAGAAAAAACTCAATATTTACTCATATAAGCCGTATCACATCTAGATAATGCTTTGATCAGATTGATCGCAAACGAGAACAAAACAATCAAAATATTAAAATCGGTCCCAAATGTGAAGTCCTTTGTTGAAACCATGATCTTTTTTGTTTGGACTCCATCGGTGTCATTCTAACACCATGGGTCGTTTTATCAGACGATTTCTCTGCTGAATGTAAAGGATGCCTCCTTAAAAGGATAGGGCAAAGGGAAAAGATATTAGAAGTATTATCTCCAACAGTTCAAAGACTTCGAAACAGAGTTGTAACGAGTCATTATTTTTTTCTGACTCGTGTCCAGTCGAGGCATTGCAACGAAGTGACTGGAGTGTAGTCGAGTAATCAGGCAAAAAGTCAAGTATTTTTAGCTTAAATCAATTCGAGTTGCCAATGTCTGAACACAAAACTATAAATAAAAACACGAGAGGAATTTTTTCGCAATTTAAAAATATATCTGAGTTTCTACATGTGGTCACATCATATTTTACTCTTGATCTTAACACATGACATGAACATTTATAGAAACCGACACTGTAAGTCACTGAAAATCTTTGCAGACGTTTGCTTTCATGTTTTAGACTCGAGTCAGGTCCTCTCATGAGAGCTAGACTCGAGTCAAGTCATTTGGTCGCAGTGACTCGAGTCGAGTCATAATATCCATCGGGAGTCGAGTCGCCAAAAATTATGACTGGCGTCACACTCCAGTCGAGCATTACAACTCTGCCACGGAAATGGACCAGTTTTACACTTTCAGCAGCTGCCTTCTTTTGATGTTCTCGACAGATTTAATTGATTGGGCAATGTCACAGTGGTTCACTCAGCGATACTAATCTAGGTAGCCTATATGAAAAGACCCAGGGTTATTGTGTGCAATTCGACGATGTGGTGTCTGTGGTGGATTTAAACAAACTTCTTGCTTCTCCTTTTTGACAGACATTTGAAGGCAGCGAAGACATACCCACACCTGTTACCACCATTTTTGACAGGCCGATTCAAGCTCGTTACATCCGCGTCAGACCAACCCAGTACTACACATACCCAACGATGCGGATTGAGCTCATCGGCTGCAGAGGCAAGGACGATTCTTATTCTGTAGATTGTCTTTCAATAACGTCATACTAGATCGCTTTTTGTCTGGGTTCTTACCGCTTCGTGGTAAAACGAAGTCCGTTCTATAAAATTTCAAGCATTTCGAAGAGATCATTGAATTGCTGAATTTGGAGTAGGCCAAGTTTGTAGATTGGGCTGGTGTTCATGGCTGGTGTCTGACTTTCCACGTAGGCCTCTGTGGGACACAAAATCACGGCCGACAATATATTGGTCTAATAGCAACTTGCCTGACGTGGTGTACCCCGCAGGGGGAGGGTGGCGTTGGAAGGCAAGTAATGTTTGGATTTAATTTTTCCTGTTATCTTTGAATGTGTGAGTTAACCGAATTAAATCCTCTTTAATTGGAACTGTACATTTACCTCAAACCAATTATTTAAATTTGATGTAATTCTTTCGAAACGGCTGGAGAGCAGTCACTTACATGGGAGTTACCCTGAAAGGAAAAAAACCTACGCGACACTTGAATTAACGTTTGACAGACGCAAGTAACTTTCTCCGATGGTGACTGTTACACACACACGTGCACTTCACTTGTTACCGCTTAATATGGACGACAGATCTGTTGAAATATCGACGTGTCGGGAATCAAGAATGCTGTAGGGACACTTTTTTCCCACGACGCAGATTTGAATTTTGCAACAAAAGAAACAGCTCCTATCGCGAGGAGAAAGCCTTCCAACACACACGCACGCGAGATGCTCTGTGTCGCTGACCGACACTACTTCCACTATACGGATTGATAGATTTCCCTTGCATAACCTCCATTTTAACTCTTGTGAGAGGCATCAGGAGGTACGAGGCTCCAGCACGGCCATGTCATTATGACATTGATCTTTAAAGGCCTATAAGAAAGAGTTTCGGATTTGGGAAAGGGAAATCCCAAGGAGGAACTCCGAAAGTAGTAGGGAAGGGACAGTTCTGGACCAAACGCCCCTTTTTACCCGGTTTTTGCTCAAAACCATTGGGTAGTACATCGACTCAAAAAATCGCCGAAACCTTTTTGGTGGGAAAAAATGGGAAAATCCAGAAATGACGTGAACCCCGTTTTTGCTCAAAACCCTTGGGTAGTACATCGACCCAAAAAACGGGGGGATTCCCACTCACCTTTTGACCCCGGCTGTAAACAACTCGTGACTAGCACCGGGGATTTCCACTTCACTGACCTTGAACTTTTGACCCTGGCTGTAGACAACTCGTGACTTGGCAATCACTTGCAAACAAGTCGAGACTTGCCCATCATAAAAAACGGAAAAATAAACAAACAATACTAAAAATACATT
>NW_019091475.1:854859-877721 GCF_001949145.1 Acanthaster planci | reverse complement strand
GGATAATAGGGTTGGGGTTAGGGACAGGGTTGGGGTTACAGGTAGGGATAGGGCAAGGGTTAGGGTTGGGATTGTGGTTAGGGTAAGGTTTAGTGATATATAGGTTTCTTATATCAGCATTCCAGTTACAAAAAGGGACAAGGGAAAAAAGTCACCCAAGTTACTTGGTCAAGAATATGTCTCTTTTCGAACTCAAATAGAACACCACCAAATTTACCTGCCATTTCTCAAAACTTAAGAAAATATCAAATGCAAGTACTGACCATTCCGTATTGCACTGGGTGCTGTGCATGAAAACGGCGTGATGAAACACCGTCTTTGGAGTATAACTTGGTTATTAATGGTTGAAACACGGTTTCCACGCCAAACTTTAATAATATAGCTCCTTGTGTGCTCCAGTTCATTTTCAAGATTTGTTTATTTTTGAACAAATCATCCAGTATACATAAATCCAATATCAGGAGTGAATATACAATTAATTCCAGAAGGGAACTTTATTGTGGGCAAATAATACTCTCTTCAGATGTTTGTCGACGAAGTAACTTTTCAGCAAACTACAGTGACTGCATAGAGTTTTTGATTTGTGGAGTATGTAAAATAAACAGACAGGTCAATGTGATTAACCCTACTTATCCCAGATTGCTCCGAATATGCCATCTTTAGGAAGGAGTAGGGCAATTCAGCAAAACAGGTAGAAGCCACAACTAGTACCAAATACAAAGAATCTCCCATCGCCTTCTGCAGCAAAGGATTTTGTGGGATTCTTATTATAAAAAGGGGGGGTAAAAGAAAGTAGCTAGTCTGCTGTTTGCTTTAATATAGATAAATTATTCGAGATTGAAAAACTAATTAGATGATTCTCTTCTTTCGGTCAGGACAAGGTATTGGGATTTTTTTACCAAGTTTGAGATCACTGACATGTCCGGCATCCTGAATTACATCACATTATGACCTTAAAATCCGTACTTGCATATTTGGACGTCGCACCTCATGTCACAGCTTAAAGAACTACAAAAAAAAGATTTACATGCTTTCACAAGATAATGTAGCGGACCAGCCCCACGACAGTTGGAACAGAGAGGAAGGAGGAACAGTCGCCTAATTCTAAGGGAACAAGTGAACATTAAACGATGTCTAACTCCAGAACTACAGTTGATTAAATATGAAAAAGTAGGTACAGTGTAATGGCTAAACAGCGCCGTGAATAATAATACAACCGATGTGATGGTCAAAGGTTACCACATGGCTAACACAGCTGGCTGAACAATACAGTACGGCACATTATACAGTTGCAACACAGAACAGAGTCACCACCTTGACACGCCTGGAATCTTACAAATTTCTCCAACCGAAAATCGTGTGAAATATTCATATGCGATAATAATTACTTACTAGGGTTTTCTAGCATTGACACTCTCCCACATGGCCGAAGCCATGCTCCCTGCAAATTAATAGAAGCAAAATGCAGAGAGTACGGTTCTACATTTGAGACCCTACAACCAAGAGACCACCTTGACACCGCGTGCACGGGAAGGGCCGAAAAAGGAAAAAAACATTATGTTAATTACCTCTGTGACATGCATACGCAAAAGAAATTTTGCAAAGGATGAGGGTGCCCTTACTCAGGTGCGGTTCCCTACAAGAAAAAAAAAATTATAGCGTAATTCGACCAGCAGAATTAGAAGCCATTACTGCGGTGGCACAACGCTCCTGGACAGGTGGTATATGCGCGTTACATGCCTCTTCGACCAACAGGGTGTCGTGATTTGCCAAATGCACGCGCGCGTCAAGCTGAAGAATGTGCGTGTGAGTGTGGTGCTACCGCAGTTATGGCGTCTAATCGGATTAGTCTATATGTACAGAAATATTACAGACTTTGTCATTGGCATTTGATTAACAATTGTTCTCCAAAACAATTCTACAGGCATGAGATTATCCATGTTATGAGGCATACATGTAAAACCCTGACATTTCATGTAGAAAATAGACAGTTCTTTTACCGCCAGTTTCTCATAAAAAGTGAACAACAAGACCACTGATGCACTTACTGTGGCCAAGCAAACACCGTTGGCAACTCACATTTTATATCTTGAGGTGTTCACAGCCATTGTGTATGCTACAGTTTATTGGCTTTCAGTGTCCCCCCCCCTCCCCCAAGAAATGTCAGCCTCGTTGCGCCACTGACATGCAGGGGCCGATTCAAGGGGAATCGACAGTGGCCGCAGCTTTAAACAAAACTTTCACGAGGGCGGCGTGATCTGTGGGTGGGTGTGCTGGACTGGTTGGAGGGGCGCTGTCACCGTTGTTGCGGTTACTGTCACCTGAGGTCTCTTGGCTTGCTCTCGTCAGATCTCGGCTCTCCAACTTCTGCTGTATCTTTGACACTGGAATATCAGGAGCGTCAAAACTCAAACATTAGTTAAAAAAAAAAAATCGCACAAAACAGAAATTAACGCTGCATCAAAAGCCCAGAAATGGATGTTTTAAGTTAGGAGAAATATTTCAGCTTTTAGTAATCTAATATTGGCTTACAGGGAGGTCTTGTTAGCAAGCACACTGGAAACAAACTCTCTTCAGAACAGGTGTCAGTTGTGAGATGAGCCGGTCATGGGAAAGGTTTCAACACACCGAACTGCATGTTTTAGTCATGCTCAGTAAAACTTCACAGAGCACATTGTTTGAAACGTCGAAACCTTTCTCCCGACTGACTCTTCTGAGAGCCAACCCATTTTCCTCAAGGAAATTATTTCCATAGTGTACATACAAACTACATCTCCCTGTATACATATACCAGTCATCAAAGCTTCAAAAAACACAGTTACTTCTGCCGAGGAATATGCCGAGAAAGGGTACAAAGAAGGCTCACTGTTGGAAGAGGGTTGAGGCAGCTTATTCAGTAAATGTTTATTTTTCTAGGCCTGCCACGAAAAACCAGAACAAATTTTGTTTAGTCCAAAGTCATATTTTTCACTAGTCAATATTGTGGAGCCCCCAACACAGTGCGCTTTCGCATTCACTTGATTTTCCTCACACAGGTGTTGCCAAACCTGTCATTGAACAAACCTCAAATTCCTTGGGTTAAATACTGGTACTACAGAGTACCGAAGTGAATATGTCACGCGCACAATTAGTGTGTAAAAGGCAATAGCGTGACAACCAGCGCGTGAACCAACACGCGCGCGTACTCCATTTCTTTGCACTGCACTTTCTGGTTCACAGTGACGTCACACTTCGGTACTCTAGAACCTTCAGGAGACATGGTATTGAACCTTTGTGAGCAACGTTCAACACGATGAAATTTCGTTTGAAATTCAAAAACAGCAGCGTCAAGAAACTGGGCAAAAATGCAGCTGACTGTTCCCTCACAAGGTGCACTTGAGACAGATCTCAGCGAATCCAAAATAAAGGTTTGAGCAGTTCTCTAAAGTTATTCAATTCTAATAAATTGTTTAATGTTACTTCCACTTCTATAAACTTACCACGAGTTTGTTAGAAAATTGTTTCCACTTTTCGGGCGGAATTTAAAAGAGCTCATTTGCACTTCGGGACAAATGGGAAAATCAAGCCAAAATACCGTCAAATGTAATCGGACCTTTGAAACAGGTGAGTAATATTGAGATTTTTGAATCAGAATATTGGGAGTTTGATGGAATTTAATTTAGAATAAAATTTAAGGCAAAAATATTGTTCTGGCAAGGCACTAGAGGCCAAAAATCAAAGTGCGCCACTTTAGGGACCGCACCATGGTAGGGTACATCAATACTACTAACCTAGGTCTCCTGTTCTTTTCACCTCTTCCTGTAAGTCCTCTGATGAGCATTTCTCCAGATTTGTGTTGATTCCCTGCAAAGCATCAGCAAGGGCCTGAAGCGAAATTCAAAAATGCACAGAGACAGTGTTGAAATGCTTCAGTAGAACTCCTTTGAAGATTCATTTGATGAATACGATTTAAGGTTAGCAATGCTGTAACCACAGGAGGTAAATGCAGAGTGATTTCGAGAGAGTGAGCAAACTCATGCCCGAGTCATGAAATGAGACACTTCTTGATATTCTTTCTGGCTAGACTCCCATTAGACTGGAACCCTGCCTTTGTACGCATTCACTGTGCACAGACAATACCCGCAATGCTTATGGGAGCGTACCAGGGGTGGCACTGGAGGGAAATGAAATACCCACAAGCTAATCTGCAGAGGTTTTGCAGATCACACAGCAGCATAGGGTCCGCTGAGCACTGTATACATTTGTGTTTGCTTGAAGGCACCCCTTAAATACCCATTTCTTGTGTCACGTATCAACTTTTCTTCCAAAACAATCCAGACTTGGATTACTCTGAAGAAAAAATCCGGACAAATCTTAACCTTGGAGTACTGGCAGCTGAGCTCATCTATGAACAATTTCTAGGGATGCTTATGCCTGTGACAATAACCGGTTGTCTTTGTAAATATTTCCCGGCCTACCTTGTACTGTTCACACTGCTGCTTGGCAACCGACAGCGATCCACTCAGGGTAAACAGTCTCGCTCGGAGAGCTGCATATCTGTCAAAAAGAGACAAAATAACAACTATATAATTCCAGTAGACCCGACAGAGGGGAGGGGGGAGAGATTAGGGTGGGCAGCATTTGAAGGGTTAAAGATTGACAAGAGATGACACTATTTCATACGCCTTTCCCAATTAAATTCCTTCACTGTATACGTATTTCCTAGAATGTGTATCGTCTTTTATTTTAGTGCTTGAAGAACCTTTTCCAGTCAGATTTTTGAGGAGGGGAGAGAGGGTGAGATTGTGGGGTGGAGAAAAATTCACAAAACGTCCAGCAGAGAGGTTGAGGTAATAACAATGAAATGTAAAATATTGTGACATTTGAGGGCTTTAATAGCTAACAAGGGGTAGGTCCTCTCACAGAGGAATGCTGTGGGAGTGTTTCACTTGTTTTGGTTTTTGTGCAGAGTGCAAGCAAGTAAAAGAAATGGAAGTTTAAACCTCCGATCTTCCATGACATCAGGGTCGATAATCTTCACATCTAGAAACTCTAACCCAAACTGTATCTATGAAGGAATGATTTATTGACACAATATTGAGTGCTCGTTTTGAAATCTTCATTCAAGGTACGTATTTGCCTCTCGTATTACCTTTCAGCCATTTCCTCACTTCCTTCATCTGCTGGGCCTGGCCACTCACTTGGGTATGAGGAGAGAATCCTGGAAATTAATGAAAGGAAAAGAAAAGCTGGAGACGAAACTTGGGGAGAACTTAAATGTACACGCACCTCTTTGCTTGATTTTGAGAAAACATTTTGGAACTCAAAACTCACTCCATCAAGACCCAGCTTTTTAGCTTTGATGACATGGGGTTCCATATTACAGAAGTTCTACCCGTGAAGATGTGCTCTTTCTTACGAAAAATTCCCTGCAGATGTTTGTAAGAATAAATACATACATACATGCTCTCTACTATTAAACAGCACTACAGTATTGGGGCTAGGTTTCTTTTAGCGAGTTTGGCTCATCTGTTGGACAATTATCTTGTCGAGAATTGCCTGTCCCAACAAACATGCACATTGCAATTCTGGGATGGAGTCTTCGTTGAGGAGACTGATCCAACCTTTACCCTCCAATAGGGGCAATTCACGAGTGTGTTGCCGGGAGTTCATTCCACGTATCTTGCTAATAACTATAATCATGAAGCGCATCTGAAGGAAGGATATCAAGACTGCCATGCCTACATGTACCTTTGATCTGGATCATCTGCTGATTTCTCACTGGAAGACTGCGAGTTCCTTTCCTCTCCTTGGTCATTTCCCCGGTGCCTTTTTGCTTTACCTCTCGTTTTGCTGGCAGAACCCCTTGTCCCTGTCTGTGTAGCATCGTCAGACTCACTGCTAGCTGACGTGAGCATGGTGGACAAGGCCGCCAAGCCTGACTCTCTCCTGGGAAACCTGGTCGGACTTTGGAATACCCTGCCGGAGCTCGCCTCGGGTGAGAACACCTTGTCAATTTGGACCACTTTCCGACCCAGCGAATTCCTCTTGGAAGTACCTTTCTGTTGTCCTTCCTCCCCTGTCGTCAGATATTGACTTGAGGCCGTCGATGACGTTTCAAGCTCAGTATTGGTGCTGCTGGCATCAGCAGCGTTGGTATCTGATGCTGTGGGGTTTCGGGTACTGAAACGCTTTTTCATTCGATCAACGAGGCTGACATCTATCTCAGGGGTTGCCACTGTGGTGTGTTGCAGTTGTGTGGTTTCTTGAATAGACCCATCATCCTCTTCAGATGGAAGTTGTGATAATTTCTGCTTCTTTGAATGCGCCATTCGAAGAGAAAACAAATATGACAACCACCCGGGTTACTGGTGAAAGAAAAAGATGGCATTTAAACTTGACAGTGTATATTTCCCCGGGCCTGGCAGATTTAACTACTGCTTCACCACCAAATCTTTTATTTAAAAAATTGTCATTCTCAATTTTTCTGTGCAGTGTTTTTTGCTTTTTTGCTGAATGGAGCATGTTACGTCAAAGCACAACTGTGCGGTGCAATGGGCTATTCTGGACACGGTATCCATAGCGACCGCGTCTACCTTTGACCCACAAAAATGTGGTTCAACCATAGCTTGCCGCATCAATTATGAAGCCGCACTGTCAGTCATAAATCACGTGTGCATGTACTATCATGACATTGTTACATATTACTATGCATGCAAGAACAAGAAGTCTGCAGCATACTGATTGCAGTATTTTTCTAATTTCTTGCAGGCCTATTTTAAAAAGGGAAAGAGTTCCACATACAGACAACACTAATTTTCCTTTAACCCTAACCTTCCCCAACCACACAGAATTAAACAGTAGTAAAGTGTGTAATTCTGTCCCATGTGTGAATGATGAATGTGTGTGAATGGGGAAGGTTAGGGCCAGCAACCCTTGGGGGTTAGCAGTGGTTAGGGTTAGGCCTAAAAAGTTAAAACCATTCCATCAGAAAGGGATAACAATATAAACCGTGAAATTTAGCTGAGAAAAGTCTGAAGCATTTAGGCCTAAGCCCTACTTCGAAAACACTTAGTAGTCGGGGCTAACGTGTGTACACGGACGACCATCATACCATCGACCAGATGACAGCGGGGGTTGTGACTCGCGATAAAATCATTCAGGAAGCTTTTGGGCCGCAAAAAGGACATGCCCGATGAAAAAGTAATCCTTCGTATACCAAGAGGATGAGTGAGTAGTACTAGTAGATATTATATGCTACAGTAACCTCCAGCTACCTCCTCCAACAACTGCCCAAGTGTTGTCTGTCATGTCCGTTGCACATAGGCCGTTTAGGCGGCATGTGGAAAACTGGAACTAGGCCTAGGTCCTTGTAGCCCCACTAGTAGTGTGGCACGGACTGTCACTCCCGATCGGGATTGAGAGTCCGTGCCACACTAGTGTGGCTAAGGTCCTACTACTAGTACTAGGCCGTATTTGAGTATTTCCTCAAAATGTTTTAGCAGTCAATGACAGTTTGACATCAGATACTGTACACCATAAAGAAAAACCTCCACCCTAAAAGTACTTACTGAAACTTTTACGTTACCAGACGGGAAGGAAAGATTCTTCTAAAAATATGACCTGCAAATTCGAAAGAGTTACTAAACGATGTCAACCAATGAACCATGATCCAACTAATATTGTTAATGTTTGGTCCAACTTACTTCATCAATTTTCCCGCGTGACTGAGCTCCAGAGGGCGCTACTTCAAGGGGTCATTGAAGGTTCTAAAACAAAGTTGGAGAAGTTTGATTAGTAATATCATACGGAAGCATAGGAAGGACCGAAAAAAGCTTTGCTCTCGCCCCCCGCCGGCAGGTTTCTCCTCGCCGTGGGAAGATCAGCGAAACAGCACATTATGCTTCTTCAGGTTTCCATAACTACATTGAATGAAGACATTTTCTGATGAACTTGGCCACTGTATTGGCACACTCTCTGGTTTGACCATGGACATGGGATCCGTGCACTGAGCTGTGATGTCTCTATCACTATTAGGTATACTAGTACATTCATAGGCCTGTTACTTTTTTGGGTCTATGTGTGACGGCGGGCAAAGCAGCCATGCCCCTCCCGATCCAAAAAAGGAACCAAAGATGAAGTGTTAGATATAAAACAAACGCAGAGCAAGGCATTTCTTGCTCTATTTGAGTTCCCTCTCTCACCAGCGCGAGTCACAAAATGCGCACAAGTGTGAACTTAAGCTGCAAAGTTTACATTTAAAAAAAAATCATTTTTGGGGGGTCCCCATATACTGGGTTTCCCGGAAATTTGGTTCTTGATCCACCTTTGTCTCTGTGCCACAATTATATATTTTTTTATTTTTTATTTTTTTAACTATAAAGAGCTGCTGGGCCTCAGAAAAGGGTAGCCGGGCATACCATCAAAATCTAATATGATACCCGGCTCCTGGCAGAATCGTACGTGTGCCGTTGCCGGGAGTGGTAAGTTACAGTCGTTGGGTGTAAAAAAATATAGCATCACCCAAAATTGTCAAGAGATGAGCCAAATTTGCAAAATACATGTAGTGATTCTAAAATTCATGTCTTTGTCACGCCCTTGACGCCGTGCAGGAAGCTTAGGTCTAAGCAAACAGCTTGGCAAAAAATGTTGAAGAGAAAAAATAAATTCTAAAACTGAAGCTTGTGACCCAGTACATGAAGTCATATTTTTTGTGCGTCACGAATACCAGGTCTACACTCAAAAGGTGTTGCGTGTGTACATGTGTGAAGACACAATTTGTTTTTCAAATTCCAAAACGATTGACGCCACGTAGGTCTACCGTTTTATTGGGCACGTGAACAGTCATCTTGAATCTCAAAAAGAAGCAAACGAAATGCTGGTTTTAAATCTGCTGCCAGAGGTGAATGAGCAAACAGTAGCTCAGAAATGAACTTTAATTAACTTTAATTAAGTAGGGAAACAGGAGGAACATCAGGCGCCTGTGAAACAGCTGCAGGCCGTGCTGGAAAGTTAACTATAGATGCTAATGCGCATGCACCCTGAAGAAACATACAACATAAGTCCGATGTGGGAAAATTGCGCATTAGAAAATAAACCGTAATAACTCCTTAGTTTCACAATGCCACAACTGGTCACTGTGAATGCGTAATGGGCCCTGGTTCAGCGCACTTGAGCGACTCTAGCAATGGCATACGATCAACGTTTTGTTCTCCTGTGGATCGTTTTAATTGTAACAGGTGCATGGATTTTGAGTATAGCGGATTGGCATATGGTAGTTTTTCCAAAATCGGTGGATTCTTGGAAGAAAAACGCATCACATGGAGAAACAGGGAAGCCTAGCACTCGAGAGTGCCCATACGACTCTATGGAGAAAACTCTCGCTGCAAAAGCATCAAACACTGCACCAACGACCCCCGATAGCAAAGTGCGCGTACTCATATTAGCCAGTATGCGAACCGGCTCCTCTTTCGTGGGCGAGCTGTTAGGTAACTCCCAAGACATCTTCTATCTCTTCGAACCAGGGCTGAGTCTTTTGAACACGCTCGAGGGACTGGAAGGTCAAAGGGAGGTTTTAAGGAGCTCGTACCTCGGGATGCTTCGGCGGTTGTACCGTTGTGATTTCAAACACCTAGATTTTTACCTAGAGTGGTTGTCTCGACGACAGACCTTGCTGCCAAAGTTTGCACCGAGACTGCATGATCTGTGCTCCAACTCCCTCATCAGAGGAAAGTGCATGCTAACCCGAGGCATGGCAACTGGAAGTTGCCTACAGAGCGGGTATATCGTGGTGAAGTCGATTCGTGTGCGAGACATCATGGTCTTGTTGCCGATGATGGAGGATTCGGCCACAAACTTGAAAGTAATACACTTATTACGAGACCCACGACCCACGATTGCATCGCGAGTCCTTGCTCAGACAAAAAAGAAAGTTACTCAGCTCTCCCAAAGTGTCCGAGAATACCTTTACCTCCACTGTAAGTTTAACTTGGAGAACTTTGAGCTTGGAACGCGAAATCCGTATATAAAGAATCGCTACATGTTTTTGAGATACGAGGATGCGGCAATGGATCCCTTAGCGGCTGCCAAACGGATGCACCGATTTCTGGGTCACAAGGAGGTACCAGAGTCTGTGTTGAAGTGGATCGCGGCTAACACTGAGTCCAAGAAGCCGGCACTAACTTATTCCACTGCCAGGAACTCCAGCGAAGCCTATCGAGCCTGGCGCAGCAACCTCCCGTTCGACACGGCCAAAGAGATAGAGGAGACGGGAGAGTGTCCGCAGATGATGGCGCGTCTTGGGTACCATTCGCTAGAAGATGAGACGCACCTCAGGAACATGTCGCGGTCACTCGTTGGCAGTATTCCCATCGGTCACGACGACAGAAAGTATGATTGGGTTTGGGAGCTTTAAGGATCCGGCTCGGGTAGCCAGTCAAGTGGTGTAGGAAGGGGGGAGGAGTTCCCCCCTTATGCTGGAAATTGCTTGATTTTTTAAGTGAGGGAGCTTTCGGCACGCCATCTGTAGTGTATTGATGCATGTTACTTTACTTGTAGAATATAAACCTATTTTAGGTCCTGAATCAAATTGGAACCCCTCTTAAAAACAGCCATGCTCCCATTTGTCCCCCTCCAAGAAGAGCCTGGTAACGCAACTGTGCCAGTCTGCCCCCCTCTGGACATTTAGGTGCTTCATGCTTATTTCCTTTATTATGAGGGGAAGTTCATACGATCGGAGAACTGGTTAGCATCTGGCTTTCTGTCCGTAATTATAGGACTTAATTTTAAACTTAACAGTGAAAACAATACAATGTCCATATTTCAACTTTTATTTAATGTATGAAACAGTATTTAAAATCTTTCTGGAGTTAAGTGAACTGTAAGCGCAATTTTTAATCCTTCAAAATTGAATTATAGTATTTTTGTTTCAGTTTTGTTTGAGATTACATATTTTTATTTAAATAAATAAATTTTATGTTCTCTTTTATATACTAATTTTGCTCGTTCCATTTTACTTTATTTTGCTAGTTTCTTTTCTGTTTTGACGTAGTTATGTATTTGTTGTAATTAATTATCGTTTTTTGCCTTTTTGTGTTATTTTATTCTTCCTCTTTTAAACTTGCTTCAGCTTTTACATTTAAGTTTAATCTTACTTTATATTTATTTCCAGTTTTAATTCATCGTCTGTTATTTCAGTTCTGGCATGGCAACAATTTTTAAACAATTGTAACGATGGCAATTCGTGTATAACTTTACAGAATGGATTAAATCGCTTTAAACTTACCCATCCATACTTCTAAGATAATATTTCAAATTTTTGTATTTTTTCTAAACGAAATAATTTCCAACAGTTTACTGAGTTAGTTGGATGTATACTCATGAAATTCCAAGGTTGTTACAAGAGTAACGTGGTCTTCATTTGGAGAGACGATGGACTATGGTTCCGCAAACCAGCTGCTTGCCAAACTTGCTTATTTTTGGTGGTGTAAATAACAAAAATTGCACATTCATATTGATAACACTTGATAGATTGAATCCAGAATATATTTCCGCAGCGGTAATACCAACTTACATACATGTATATAAATCCATTTACATTTGTGAGGTAATGAAGAGAGCGTGTGCACACTGCGATCTGGTGACTGTACGTCTCTGTGTGTGACTAATGGGGATGTATTGTGCATTGTGTACGATGAAAATAAATAAAGGTTGCTCATCCATGCCAGGCCAAGAGCTGCGTCAGGTGTGGCGGTCTCAGCTGCATGTCCCCCGGTCCCTGCGCCCCCCCCCCTGAATAGCCGGACATTAAACGGACGACTTTCCCGTTGTTGTGCGCAGAGATGGCATGACGTATTTTACCATATTTGGTAAGTGGGACTGCTGAGACCGGGAGACAGCTGAGACCGCCACACAGGGCCTGTGCCTGGAGTAAAGCCTTTATGTACATGTAGATGTACATGACTATAGTCAACACTGAATAATAATGGTCAAATTCATCTCATGGCTAGAAGCATCAGTAATTTTGTTCCTCTTGTACGCTGGGCAATACCAATAGTGGAGGGAGGGATGTGGTTTAAATCGGAGAGACAATTCTTTGAGGATTTGAATCATCTTGTCTCCTTAACCAGACCTCAGCATGTGATGTCACACTATTGTTTCGCAGGAGCAATAGTTAGGTGATGGTCCAATATTCTTTCGGAAGCAAGGTATCTGCAATGATCTACAATGGTTTTGATAAAGCTAAGTAAATACTTTACCCGGCAAGATATTGGACGAAGGGGGTACCCCCCACATGTCCAAACCCTATGGACACTCTAGACTATTGCTACCTAACACATTCCCCCAGATGTCTGAAAACATTCCTGAGATGCTGGTCAAACAAGACCAACACAAGGGGGGGGTTCTCTCCCTCCCATATGTTGCTTCAAATGTATATAAGCTAGTGGACGCATCTTTGCTCCTTGCAGGCAGTAATGGTGAAGATATCAGTCTTTTTTTATAGTGATATGGGTCTCAATGCTGCAGTTAAAAAAGGCAGGGTACCCCAGTCCCTTCATTCTTATCAGAAAACTCAGCATCTTGAGACTGGTCTGCGGGCCATGATGGTGATTTCCGAGACACGTCCAGAGAAATAAAAACGACCATGGAATGTCGCTCCTGGAAACTTGGTGCATTTTTCTTCTCGATTTCACATATAAATCTTTTTGATTTCTTGCTGGTTCTTTTCAGAACCGTTACTCTAATAGAAAAGATTCCACATGGTGTACCCGCCAACCTTCTCTCAGTCAAATCAGTTACAGTTCAAATGAATTCGAAACTACATCAGCAAGCCCATCTTCTCCACGCGGAGTGTACTCATGTTAGACTGATTTCTCCATGACGCCATGATCGTATTCGACACCAACTGCAAAATTCATTCTAAGCTGTTGCTGATAGCTTCCAAGCGGCTAGCTGTAAATTCGGGAACATTGGATGAATTTCCTGTTTACTGTGCAGAAGGCGAAGAACATCCTGTCTCTTGGAAAGGAGGACGGGCTCAGCGATGGCAAAATCAAAAAGTTTCGTATACCATGCCTGAATTAACGGCCAAAATGGACAGATCAAGACCACTTTAGCGTTCTTTTCCCAAATCTTCTGAAGACTCTTGGAAATTAGAGCAAACGGATGAAAGACGTAGCCCTTTAGACCCCATCCAGTTGAGAAGAATAGCATCTACCTTCCAAGCCATTTTTTTCCCTTTTTTTTCTAGACGCCGTGCACTACACAAACCTCTCCAACTTTGTATTCAGACGAGATGCAGGACCTTTTTATGTACAAACCAGTGTATTCCTGAGATGACATTACAGTTTTGCTCATGAATATGGAAGTCATTAGCATAAAACAAAAAGTTGGAAAAATACCTTGAGAAATAGTGAAACAAAAGTTGAAAATAAGTTGAAGGTCTTCAAAAAATTGATTGCAGAAGATTAGGCCACCAGTACCATGCTGCATACGGTTCGCTTGTCAAAAACCCATAAAGAAAATTGTCATTTGCAGTAACATTGGCTATAGCCAATGTTACTGCAAATGACAATGACAAATGGCATGTGAGCCAAAGAACACTTCAAAGTTGGCATGGTAAGATGGCCGCCGATGGCTTCAGACCTTTTAATTGCTTTTGTGATCTGTATGGGAGCAGTGAACTAATTCAAATGAAAATTTCTGCAGAGCTCATAAGCGTGAAAAGTGCCCCCACAGTTTCTTTTGAAAAAGAAGACCGTTTGGCAGAAACAAAATCGAGGGATTGTGCAAATATGGGCCAGGATCAACTCCCTGGGTTTTTGGGCTTCCATCCGATGTCAGAGCTGATAAAATGACGGATAGTAAACAATCCTCAGTGCCCCAGAAAGTAGAGCGAGGGCTTGGGAATTATCACTTTTCAAGGGGTATGTTTGTTTTGCGCAACTAAGTAAAAATGAAATCGGAAAAGGGAAAGCTAGGGTCAACACGTTAATTTAATTTTTGTTTGAGAAAGTCCAGTAATGTTGGCTTGCAGTTTATTAAGCCCTGAAGTTTGTTGATTTCCACGTTTTTCAATTGGGTCGCTTATGTACAGTGCATAGCGCCCTCTAACGTTAACCTCAATATTTCCACAGTCTCCGCACCGTACCGAAGAACGCCGCTTAAGTTCTGATCAACTGGACTGCACTGCGCGGTTGGCCTGGTTTCAGGCCAGCAGCTGCTGAAGTGTGATACGTTTTCTTAAATCGTGCGGTTTTGTTTATTACACATTCCCATGACATTCCATGGAGTCACCATGACAGTAAACATATTGTGTGCTGAGATATTGCAAGTGGTTCGAATGAGTAGCACAATAGCAGTGAGTCCGACTGGACTGGAGTGGCACCGAGTGAGTGGTCCGGTTAGAACTTGAGATCTTGAATGTGCACAAACTGCATGCATGAATTGAACCCATTTCGTAAAAAGTTAGTACTACTAGGCCTACTCACGGACAACTTGCCTCGCTTATGGGTAAGCATGGTCATGGTAAGCATGGCAGGAATTCCACACTGACATTTAGTGTTTCCATGTGCTAGTATAGTAGCAGCAGGCATGGCAGGGGAATCGGGTTGACGCAATGGTTCTTTCCTCGCCTTCCACCACGTCCACCTCTGCGGTCCTGGTTTGATTCCTGGCTCAGTCCACGGGTGGATTGGGTTTTCAGTCCCTACCTGATTCTGTGGGTTTTACGCAGAATATTCCTATGGGGTTTCCCTCCCACCTCTAAAACTGTAACTGCTTCTCGTTTCAACATGTTCAATGTGCTTTAATCTTCAAATGAAGTTGGCGCAAGACTTAGATTCAAGAAGAAGTAGGGCCTAGGCCTAAGTAATAATAGGCCTACTGCCAGAACGTAGTAACCATAATAACCATGATAACATGCATAAAAAAAGTCCAAATCAGACGAAAGTCAAATTAACCACTTTTAACAGTAAACATGACTGAGTAACATTGTCATTATGCCTGCGTGATGTGATTCAAGCTGGGAAAATATTTAACGAAGGTCCCTAGTTTCACCACTTAGGCCTATTGTCAAGTCGGATTGGTTTTCAAAGCAGCAAAATAAAGGACCTGGCAACTGGACATAGGCCCAACTTAAACGTATGACAAATCAGTTAGAATTTTTCAGACCAGTCTAATACTCATGCACAGGGTGTCCAGTGATGTCCGTGGTGTGGAACACTCTCCCTCAGTAGAAGTAATTGATTTTGTGGAGAATTTCTTGCCAAAATGCCCTGAACCGTGTGAGCATTGTTGGAGTGAAAAGCATACTGTACTTAAGATTAAGATTACATGTATCGTAGTTGTTGAACTCAAATGACTGTTTTTACCGTGAAGACGTACCAATTGAGTCCATTTTCTTTTCCATTTGTATTTTTCACCAATTAGGGTGTTGCTAATTTGATGCACTTGTACATGTACGTGTGTGACTCATTCCATTCCATTGTTATTGTAAATTCTCAAGGCCATGTAGCTTGGAATTTTTCTGGTTGATTCAGCCACCATCCAGTAACCGGAACATCTGTTGTTATGTGGCATGCATTTTTTGCGCGTTGTAAGAGGTTTATAGATGCACTGGGTCTGTATGTACATATATGCCTACGTGTATATTGTGTACAACGGAAAATTTTGATTGAATACAAAGAAAAGTCTGGAGCACTGTAAACTGTTTATTGCGGGAGTTTCCATTGAAACCCACTCAGTAGATGTTTTAACAAACCCTTGGTGTTTCTCTTAATCATCACCATTTTTTTTCGCTGATTGTAAACCTTTTTTATCACCGTTGTAGTGTTAAACCCTCATGACAGTTCACAAGGATACAGTTCTATGCCACGATAGGACTTTCATGTTTTTGAGGGCAAAAGAATGCAGTGAGATTGCCTTTGGCAAGTGGCTTAGGTGACAGAATCTTCTGCTAAAGTTAATCATCAGTTTCAGGCAGTGACCAGCTCCCATTCCGACAGTTCAGTACCATATAATGTACCAAGCTTTTGATACACATTGCATTGGTACAAAATGTAGGGTAAGTTGTCTGCATGTACATGTACGATAACTCTACTTGAATGGACATGACAGCAGCAGGTACACACATGTATCAAGAAGTACATGTACATGTACAGTATAGTGTGAATACTGTGAACACTCAAAGGAAGGCAGAGTTGTTCTTCACATGCACATGTACTTCAATTTCAAAAGGGGGTTTTCATTTTCATTTGCCGTCAAGAGGCATGTGTGTACAAATGTATGTACGTACATGTACATCAGGACACGTACATGTACCTACACAAGTGTTCAGAATGTTTTTGTTCATGAGACCTGCATGTACAGTGTACATGTATGTATTTCAGAGGCTGATGAGGACACCGAACAAAATAATTACCGGTAGGTTGAAGCACAGAGCAAGGACAAGGCAGTGTGTGGGTTTTTCATGTCTTTAAATGAGCAGGGTTCAGTTTTTTTAAGGTCCAAGCACCGATTGAAATCTAAAAGTGTGGATCCGTTTCTCTCTAAATATTTGAAAAGGAAATTTGATGTCTTTTACGAATCAAAGTTCAACAGCAATGTGAACAGAAGGTACTGTAATTTACAAGCATACATGTACATGTACCAGCAGGGTAGGTTGGCACAGGAGAGATTGTAAATACCATGTAGTTTTTGTGAGTACACTGGACCCATTGGACCATATCAAAGGTGACCGCCTGCACCAGCAGTTCTTTTGTGACTAACAAAAAGAGCAAGGATTCTTGACAGTTTAGTCATTTTACTGGTGTGAAAAGCCTCTACGCTTGACTGAGGATAAGGAGGGCGACTGACTGACTGACACATTCAGTGGTTACAGTAGCAGCAAGTCATAGGGTGTTAGAAATGAAAATTCAGTACCTTTCAGGTTTATGCTCTGGCCCCTCTCAGACTTCGAGGCAAAGCACAAAAGTCCTCACTGCTGCAGTCGAGATACCATGTTCGCTGGAAATAACCATATGCTAAGCACTTACCGGTAGATTAAGAGACTACTCTCTTTTTGGGGGGGGGGTTGTGGTTGAAGGCGTCAGGTGCAGTATTGGTTTTGTCATTTGCTTGATGACAAATTTTCATCATTCTTTTTAATTAGTTTGGCTATAAATTGAGATGTTTGTTTTGTAGATGCCAGAGTTCTAGCCAATTAGTTGGATACACAACTTGAGTCTACATTTTTCAGAGACACATGTACATGTCCAGATATTTGACGAGATCACTCCCAGCATAGGGCCACATTGGTAACTAATAACAGGTACCTTAGACACTCCGGAAATTCGCAGAGCTGCGAATTTCCGTAGTGTCGAATATTGATCGGCATCACAAAATAGCAATTTTATAATGTGAACTGGCCTTTTTCTTTTCAGCTTTCCTGAAACAAATACCTGTATGTGAACACTACTATGGGGGGAAATTTTTTGTTCAAATTATTTGATCTTCATTTGTTATAACCCCATTTTGGGGGGGGGAATGACCCCCAGGTGCAAACCCTCAACTCTCCCTCCCTTGAACAATTCAAATCTCTCTCAGTGCTTTTGGTCAATCCGTTCTATGCATACATGTAATTCTCTCTTTTCCCCATGGTTGTCATAAAATTGGCCATAAGACTTCAATCAACTCGATGATATCAGAAGTCATCAGATAATAAATCCATTAAGGTTGTAGACATCGATCAAGACCTTGGCGTCATATCTCGTGAGCAAGTGTATTTAGACAGGGTGCTGTTCACCGATACTACAGAAACTGGAATCCTGTTTCATGCATAAATGTGTTGCATTGTTTGCATTGATGCAAACTTGAACTATGTACACCATGCTGAGTTTTGCAGTCTATTTCAGATAACGGATCAAGATTATAAAATACATGTATGTGCATGACATGCACATAGACATGCATCAAAGAAAAAGTAAACTAACTCCTGGTTTATTTTATTTCTCTTACGCACTCCCGCTGTGTTATGTGTTCATTTCAAGGATGTTCATTATTTCTTATTTTTTTTTTTTAGTGTATTTTCAATGTTGTACATACATGTATCACAATGGTATTCCAATATGACACATGCAGGCCTGTGGCTTTAGTGCATCTGCAAGACAGACGAATTACATACCTGTAAATACATAACATAAGGAATATACACTTACTGGTACTATCATTTTGTGTGACACACTGGTATGCCATATATGTACCTCATGTATACGTTTTTGTATGTGCCAATAAAATTACAAAAAGTATGGTACATCACATAACTATGACTGATAATAAAAAAAAAATAATAATAATAATTAGTTCCAAAACCAGTGACATGATAAGTGCAGCTGCTGCAGTCCATACCATCTGTGCAGCTGTCATGGCTGTAGGCTTTCATTGAGAGAATGACACCCTTAAGTAAATACCCTGTCAAACATTACCACAACTAAAAATCATCCAAAACCAGATCACCTTTGTGTCCAAGCGTTGAAGTGTCAAGCATGTTTGATCAACAGGATATCGGATAATTCAGCAACATGACGTGGCCAAATATTTGATTTTAATTTGCATAGTTTGTACTGAACAGATTTTAATGGCATATAACTGAAGCTACAGAAATGAATCAGTCGCCTTTTGTGGTCCTTGTGTAGAATAATGCGTAGAAATTGTACATGTACATGTAATTTGCAAATTAAAAATATAAAAATAGATACCTGGTTGAAATGAACAACTTCTGATTGTGGGTCTAATGGAAAGAGATAGCGGCACATATGTGCACTGTACTCTATCTCTGGGTAGAGCTTTCTTAAAATATGGTGTGTGCACCTGATCCCTGCCAAGAGGATGTTTGTTGACAACTCTCAATAAACTTGTCATCTGCTTCGCAGGTAAACATACCCACAGCAGCACCCAACAAGAGAGAAGTACAGAAGTGAATTTATTAGCAGTTCAGCAATGGATGTTGTACCCAAGAAGCTGAACAAGCAGACCTTAACACCCTGGACCGACGGCGACCCTTTGCCCCACCAGGCTGGATCCAACGGTGACAGCTGTGGCGAGGGAAGGGAATTCGCCGGAGGGTCGGATCAGGGCGGACCCACCGAAGGTCATCCAGCCCTACTCGCCGACAAAGCTCAAAATACAGCATTTGACGAAGAAGGCTTTTCCGGTGATTCTACTCAGCCGGAAATTTCGGCCAGCTCCGACGTGACGTGTTGGACTTTGACAGATGGTGCCTCTGATGATTGGCCAGGGATGTCCAACGGCAGTCGTGACGATGCGCCTGAGGGTACAGTTCCTGCGTCACCATGGGGAGATGACCCAGGTACCCACCATTCAGTATTAGACACCAGAGAGGCTTCAGAACAAGATCCACCCAGTCCAACCCGACCTCACCGAAGCCAGGGACTGCAACCAACTGCAAACCCATTTGGGAGAGATCCTGATGCGTTTGGGGCCGGCTTCATGGATAACTTTTGTGAGATGTCTGAGACAGATTTGATTTTCAGATCTGGTCTTGTTGATGAAGAATTCAAGACAGTTTCAGGTAATGTAAAATTGATCGTGTGTAGCATTCTCATTGAAACCAAATGCATGCAGCTACATGTAAATTGAGGAATCCACAATGTTATTCCAGCCCAAATCCGATATAGTTGTGTCACCTTTGTAAAAACTGTATTTCATACATTCATTGGCAAAACTTCAGCCCACGCTGAGTATTTAGATTTAAGGACAGTCATCCCTCAAGTGTAAGTGAAAATAGAGGGATGATGAAGGGCCCCGTTCTCTGAGAATGCTGTGCAGAAAGTACCAGTTTGGTGGTACAAATGCAGTGATTGCTAAAATGTACGTGTACGTCAAGGTGTTATTCTTTATATCGTGAAACTGTCTTGTGTTTTGTACACATCACGTCATTCATGGGCACGGATGTGTGCACAACATGCACAAACAGATGGTGTGTCCAGAGCATGTTGTTCAGTATCAATTGGCATTTTTTTCAAGTTCTGTACCAAGCTGTGCTTCCTGAACCATTAACCAGTCACAGCGCCCTCTTGTGTTCATATTACTCTTTATTTGGTTGCCTCCCACAGTTACTGCTGAGGAGGATGACCTCTGGTCATCTTTTGCTCAGCCTGACAAATCAATAGCCCAGGCCAATCAGGAAACAGAACCAGGGTCATGGGACCCCTTCCCAGCCAATCACGATTCACCAAATACAGGGCCAGTGCCAGTACAGTGCCAACCAGATCCTAGTGGGGATCCATCAAATGGAACTGGACAAGTGACCTCTGAACACATAAATGAAGATACAAGAACTGTAGACTTTCCAACCGAACAGCAACAATTGCCAGATACACCGCAATTGGACACCAACCAGCATTCCGATGTAACAGCATTTCCTCTGGAAGTCAAGACAGATACCAGTAGTGAAAAGAATCAGCATTTGGCCAATGAGATTGTGCAATGTGATAATGAAGCCGAGAGTCCGTCCATCGAAGTCACGGCATCCGGTGACAGAATTCAAGTAAATTCGAACATTAAACAACTGTTGAAGGATACAGCATTCAAAGAGATAATGCTTGATGAATCATGGATGGCAGAGAAGGATTGTCTTGAGTCCAAGGTAAGAAATGTGTCATTCATATGTGCATTCAAATAAAAATGTATACAAATCGTTAGTTGAAAAAAAAAGCTGTCCGAGGCCACTTGTTTTTGCTTTGATGAGAAAAACACAAAAATTTCCTTTTTGGACAAGGTCCATATATTGTAGTATCCTGTTTATTTGCCCACAGAATGTTGCACTAGCCGAAGATCAAAGGTACATTTATGATCTCTTCATACATTTGCACAGGGCGTCATTTCTCAGGATTTTGTAACTCCAAACCTCAAAATCTCCATTTTTGGGGAGGTTGTTCATGGGTTATTATTTTTTGTACTTTGTCCGAGAAGGAACAGCAAGCGCCGCGCCCTTTGGGTACTTTGTTTGCTATTAACAACCCTAAAAATTCACAGCATTATTCACATGGTTGCAACGTCTTGGTGGAAAAATGGGAGGAGGGGGGGGGCTTTATTTTGATCCCCCTTGTCTCATGCATAGTCGGAATTCACACCAGTTGCCAAATTTGTAGCCATCTGCTGACACTTTGACTTGCTTTATTACCGCTACATGCAGTTAATGAGGGCTTCTCTTTCCGTGAAATCCTGTTCAATATTGCCCAAGTTTTCAAAGCACACTTTCCTGAAGACACCTGTGCCTACATGTATGCAGCTGACAGTGAATAGGGCTGAAGGTGAGAAAATACATTGCCAATGTACATGTATCAACCCCCACCTGTATGATGTATTACATGCGTACATGTACATGTGTACATATACACGTACAGTGTAGTGTACTAGTGCATACGCGCTTACCTCTTTTTATGGCTTAGTTACAAGATGTTGCCCCCCTGTCATGCCTTTGTCAAACATGCAGAAAAACAAATTTTTGGGCATGACTCATTTTTTTTTTGGACACTGCTGAACTACATGTACATGTACATGTAAGTGCTTGACTCCTTGTAGCGATGATGTATCATTGTAGTGAGGAATTCGACATCTCCATTCAGGGAGCAAAATTGCCCCTGACATCTGAACCCCAAAGTAATAAATTATCGTGCAGGAGGGACCCCTAGGACCTTTGAATTCCAGGAGCATGGGACGGCTGGACCGAAATATAAATATTGCAGCAAAAATCATCTGAGAATGTTGAACAGTCAGAAAATTGTGTTCTTTGCTCACATGAGTCAGGTCAGCATTTATTTTGTCTTTCTGTTCTACATGTTTATGGACCTCCATCATCAGCTCACTTTTATCACTGATGTTTATCTCTAACGGTATTCCAATAATTACGTGTACATGTAGGTGCTTTTGGCGCAGAGTCCCAGGTTTAGGTCGTGGGAAAAAGTGCAAAATAATTGCTCACACTTGGGTACCAATACCGGAAGGTCTTACTGTATGCTAAGATGGTGAACATTTTGATACAGTACATGTAAACAAGAATTCATTTTGAACATGTGGTGGGCCCTTGTCAATGTTGTTCCCCCAGCATATTCCTACAATACTGAAAACTGTAAAATGAGCGACGTGTTTGTGTAGACTGGCGCCCCCATCCAGGGTGTCTGGAACAGCCCTAATGAATATTCATCACTCCAGGAGGGCTCACTTCTGAAATCAGTCTGCAGGGGGGCCTCCTCTGTGCATGCAGAGGAATGCAGTTGTTTGTGTTGTGCCCCAGAATGGCATCCGGTGTACTGGCCAGAAAAAGAGAACAAAGTTACATTGTTGTCTAGCAAGGCCCTGTGTGGTTGGTCAGGCCTCCAGTGGTGGGTTGGAGCAGTGCAAGGGAGAGTCTTTGAGCAGAGCATCACAGTCAGTGTTTGTTGATGTGGGGGATTATGAGAAGCCTGTCATCTGGTTGAATGATAGGGGATAGTTGAATGCAGACAATTTAACTTATCCAGTACAGTGGAATTGGAACTTGAAGGGGTACATGTAAGTACATTCAGATTCATAAACTGCTGTATCTGCAGGCATTCAGCACCACCCGTGCCACGGTTTTTCATTCCTGAAAAACTACATGTACATGTAGATGGCATTGACAATTAGGGGTGCAGACCACTAATTCAAGTGAGAATTTTTGACCAGCTCATTAGCATTAAAAGTGCCCCCACAGTATCTTTTAAAAAAGGAGATTGTTTGGCCCCCAAAATGGTGAGATTGTGTAAATCGTTGCCAGGATCAACTCCCTGGGTCTTTGAGCTTTCATATGAGGGCAGAAGGGCTAAAAACTACGGTTGAAAAATGGTCTTAAGTGCCCGAGAAAG
>NW_019091475.1:776726-854665 GCF_001949145.1 Acanthaster planci | reverse complement strand
GCTAATTTTACACTCTTTTCAATGGGGCTTGAATTAGTGGACTGAACCCTTAGAGACGGTGATTATGAAGGGAAGGAAGGTCACAGAGGCATCAGAGGCAATTGCCTTGATGCCCCTGGTCTTTGGCTGGATGACCATTGAAATATCTCCATATTGTAGGATAATTTTCTAATACAAGTGCCCTTTGCAATTGAAAAAGTGCCTTGCCTCTTCAAGAACGAAGTTCCCGCCCTGTACAGTGCATACATGTACTGGTCTGTGTATATACCGTGTATACCGAGTACATGTATGCTCATTCATGGACAGTTGGAGTTGAATGTCAAAATCAATTGGACTATCAACCCAAACCCATCAAAATCGCCATGATTTAAACCAAACATCAAAATATCAACACCTGAACATTGCATTATGAGCCCACTCAGCCCAGTAGAATGTTTGTCAGACTTGGATACATTTACATGTACAGTGAACTTGATCATGGAGCTGCGTGTACAGTCACATACATTAGTTTGATTCAGAATGGCAGGGATGATCAGGGTTTTGCCACAACTCATCAGTCACAAAGTAGGAAGAAAAATGAAGGTAAAGCAGTTTTGCCATCATTGCATATTTTACAGCGAAGGAGAATTGAGGAAACGGTTGGACCAGGCACATTAATTCGAGTCTTAAATATATCTGCAGTTTAATTGTTCCTTTGTCATTTTGTGTACATTTTGTAATTGTACTCAATTCCAGGGATCAAGCCAGTGCTGACAAAATGGAACAGGTGGTGACTAGCAGATTTCTTAACTGAAATTAGACATAACAGGTGTATCTGGCTGTCTTCTTCCACCCATAATTTCCAGTATTCTAAATTGTTTGGCTTATTTTATCTGGGATGCTGTTTTTCCTGACTTCCCTCTAATATGTGTTGTCACTGTGTAAATATGGACCTAACACAGGTACATGTACCTGGTTGGAATATTTCAACATTGATTCCTTGCTGGAAATTCCCCGAAGTATTTATAAACATATTTTTGATAAACTTTACATTCCTTGCATTGAGATCTGTCTTTTAGATTTCAAATTGCACACACTTAAGCATAGAACTTATCCGTTATAAATTAATAGATTCCACTGAAGATGAATACTACTGTAAAAGAACAAATACAATGTACCGTAGTAGTTCGCGTCTCCATCTAAAAAAAAAAAAGTCACAGTGAAATTCCCCTGACCTATAAATACTGTTATGTTATCAACAAACTCAACATTTCTATGAGTTTTTTCAAGTTAAGTAAATTTGTAAGTTATCAAATCACAGTCCGTTTTCAAAAGGGACGCTTTGTCTGCATCGTAGTCAACAGTAGCAGACTACAGGTACATGTAGCACCGCCTCCGTGTACAGCCAACTGCTTTTTACACTTTGATAACAAAAAAAACATCAGGCTGAATTCGGTAAACTGTACTTTGACTCCTTCTGAGCAAAAGTCAACATTTGAAAAAGTCAACGCCTATTTGCTACACTTCTGGCTATGCAAATCTCGGCATTCTCCTCTGTTTGCTCGTAACGCAATCCATAGTTCAAGTGGTGTTCAGATCAACACATTCCCAGGTTTGAAATTGGAAAGAGGTAATGGACGTGTGATGGGTACTTACGATACTCCGTACATTAGGTGTGCAGGTTGATGATTTCACAGCTGTGTGTACACATGTACATGTATGTCTTTGTATACGGATGTACATGTACGTTGACAACAGGTGTGATGTGTAATTTCACATGTGGTACATGTACATATGCCCCAGTTACAGCATGCATGCACCAATAACAGCCCATCGTGTATTGTGATCATTTTCTATTCACTTGGATTGATCAGAAGGCTGGCCTTGGTGATTTAAATAATTGTGTGGTTCTAAATGGACTACTCGTACAGGTGTACATGTAGCTGGAGGCCTACCAATTCATGTACAATGTACATGTAGCGTACAGGTAAAGTAATATGGAGTAGTTGATATTCAGTTCCTTCAATTTAGCAATTGCCTCCAGAAGGTTGCAAAAAGGCTACAATGTACGTGTAAATGTAAATGAGTTTTGATTGGTCACCCATTTTTAATTTAGATTTAAGAACCAACTTCATACAGGTAAACACGGACAATATTTGGTCAGCAAAGCAGGTTACCAGCCAAACTTGCCATGCAATACGTGTGTCTGTATTAGTCATAACTGGTCAATTTCATAACGCTGCTCAGTGGAAAATCTTGCTTAGCAATTTTATGTGCTCTTGTCTGCAGCCACAGCCATAAACTTGTGGTTGATTTTAATCCACAGCCAAGTAATTCAGACATGGCCACATGAATGTACCGGTACCCTGACTTTCGGGCTGGTAACCTATGGTATTTTTGTTACAAAACAGGTATTTTTTGCTTAGCAGGTTTCTTTGAAAACACCTCTACTACCCAGATTCTCAGGTGATCTGGCTTCACATCAAGATTTACATATTCCACAGCATTTTTGCCAAGGTTTAAATGCCACTTCATATTCAAGCTTGACCCTAACTAAAACCCCTTATTTTTTTCCTACTCTACTTTGTTTTACCAACCTTTAAAGGATAATTCAGTTTTTCTGGATAATTTTTCATCACTCTGCTGTCACATGATTTCAGGACTGTTTTTAGACCATGGTGCTACCGGTACTTGTACATTTCTGTTAGTCAGAGGGGATATCTGGGCATCCTTTGGACGCTTATGATATGTACATGTAACGGTACATTGTATACATTTGGCTATTTCTTCAAGGCATCAGACTTTGTAGGATAAAACTTCTGCACCTTTGGTCTTACACTCTACCGGTAGATGTCTTGTTTGCATTTGATTGAACAAATTCGACCAAACCCCTGCCCTTGTCCGGTAGCCTTCCCCAAGCATTTGTGGTACATGCATGTGGTACTACAGTATAAAATTTGGGGCACGCTGTTCAAGTATGGAACAAGGCATTAATGGCTTGAGAGTGCCTTCAAATCCGCACTACTTTAATGCAGCCATCAATCATTGGGAAATCATGAACCACATGCCATGCGCACATGTTGAGAGCATTGTATTGTGAATGGCATGTGTAACCATGGTTACATGTACGCCAGGGGTCAAACAACCACTCTAGGTATGTGCGCCAAATTGTTGAGAGTAGCACAGAACTCACCATAAGTGGGCTGACTGTGGGAAAATGGGCTGGTGAAAATACCACACATAAATGTGTAATGCGCACGTATGTGCCAGAAGTGTACACTGTGCGTGCTCATGTGTGACCCAAGGATGTGATGAAAAGTGCTGTGTACTTGAGTAGCTTTCATCACTCTTGATTTAAAATTCTGAATTTGAGAGGAGAGAAGATTGAAGATACCCCAGGATCAGTCTTCTTTGGGTGTAATCATCTTCATAGTACCGTACGGTACACTGTAGGTAGATCGTCATTCCTTGAAAATTTCAAGAAGGGGTCTGGTGGCCTCTTTTGTGTCATTCATTTGGGTATGGGTTGGGAGTGCTGTACTAGGATCAGGGTAAAGCTTCAGGGGGGAGACCACAGAATAACGTGTGACCTTGTTCCCAGAAATCTGTCCCAGGTTGGTATAAGCAAAATTCCATTGGAATTGGTCAGAGTAAACGCAGCCTGGTTTAAATGAAAGTGTGGAGTTGTGGTTCTCACAAAGGTGTGCTTAGGATAAATACATGCATTTTAAAAAATTAATGGTGGGGGTCAAACTGTAATAATAATCCATTCATTAAAGACCTTCAGTATAACCATGGGACTGAAGAAGGAGAAAAAAGACTGAAACCCATGATTACCCATCAATGAAAACAAGGTTACATGTACATGAGTTGTGGCTGCCTTGAACAGGTGTTTTGGAGTAATGGCCTGGAACAAAATCCAGCAGATGGGCTGAGTGTGCATGTACTGGAAGGCAAAATCACAATGACAGATCTATTGTTGTGGTATAATCAGGCCAGGGCTTGACATTACCATGGTTACGCTGTTTGTAACAGTTGCTGAATTGGGGGAGGGGAACCTGGAGACTGCTTTTTTGTGTACACCTTCGTTGGCTTCAGCTTCAGATCTTGTACCCCCTGTCTGGTAACATGTCCTTGATGAGTAAACTCCTGTTGGATCTTTTGCTCCAGGGTGTTCAAATCTGTTTGGTGACCTTCCAAATTCCATTCTGAAGCTGGGCCCTTTTTTGAAGAGGGGACAGTGAGCCTTGAAGCATTGTCATCTATTGGAGCTGCTTTTTTGTACAGCGCCTGATTTATGTAATGCAGTCAAATCAGTCGTGCAGACAGAGGTTTATTGTTGTTAATCCAAATTATTTACCAGTTGATGTACACCATGGGTCCGTCCTGATGCTACACCCAAGCTGTGCAGTATGAGGGGACGACAAAAACTGCATGTACATGTGCATAAGATGTATGTGCATTTGCAGTCTCTGTGAAAATTATGTCCTTCAACACTGGCACAGTGGTAGCATTGTTATACCCACTGTTAGAAGTGGTACCGGCAGGCCTACAGTATACCTTGTAGATTACACCTCTCGCCCCTTTTTGAGTTTGAAGTGCAATGCCAAGTCATGCATTAGGTGCGGCAGCCCCAAACTGAATTGTACAACATGTACATGTCAATTCCTTTGCAATTTTGAGCAGAAGTACATGTAGAAATTGATCATTCTGTTAAGTTACCGTAGCTTCCTTTTTATTCAAAAAAAAAAGAAAAAAAAAGAAGGTGGAGATTAGGAATGGGATGTGCACTGGAATTACATGTACATAAGTAAATCGGAAGAAAGGTTTGCTGAGGTTGAGGGCCAAATTTTGCCCCCTTCTGCACGCCTTCCCAGTACTGATTACATGTAGGTGGCAGTCCCCGTCACTGTACTCCTTGCAAAAGTACTGTACATGTACATTTGTGGGGTTTTTTTTTCAAATAAAAATCAACCTGTTACTTTTGGTTAAAAATGTACATTTTCCTTACCAGGCACAGGGGCCATAGAGTCTGTAGAGTTGAAAATGTGAAGTATGTCGGGGCACATTGATTACCAACAAAAGGATTCTTTAGGGTGTTTTTGAGTTAGAATACCCTGTAACCACATTCAGCAACATCGAGGTGTACTGAACTGTACGGGTGCACTACTGGGTTGTCTTTTTTGTGGTTTTGGTTTCAGAGCAAGATTCCACAGGTTCTACTCTACGTTGTTTCTACAAGATTTTCCAGGAACTGGAATTCCACGTTAAACTCCATGATGGATTCAAAGCATTCCCACAAGGACATTAACATTAACAGTCCACCCACATTATCCTCCACAATACCAACAAGTCTACGGGAGGTTATTCACTTCAGCTAGCTTTTCGTGACTTCCATGCCAAAAGCTGCTGGGTTAGAACCAGAAAGGGCTGGTATCCTGCAAACTTCTCACATTTTTGTATTTTGGGTACAAGTAATTGAGGGCACTGACCTTTCTTTTTTAAATGTAAAAAAATTAGAGAATTTCTCCATCTTAAAAGATGGTAAATATGCTAGCACATATTGCAGCAAGTTATCCTGTATACATCTGCAGTTGAACTTTTCTTAGGTACCCGTACAAATAGCCTCTACTAAAGGCTGTTCTTTAAAATTGTGGACAATGGGCTTTTGTGACTGCAGCGACCCCACACCTTGCATTCAGAGGGAGTTGTATGACTGATTTGATATGTAATATGGTACAGGCCTGTTACATTTACCAGTACATGTAGCTAACTGGAGGCAGAAGGACATGGGTACAGGTCTGTAAGGTATTCAAATTAACAACCACTGACCTCCACCATTTGGGTCTAAAGTGATCCATAGACATGATAGAGGGCTTTTAGCATTGAGCATTTAGAAATTGGCTTCAGTTCAGAGTGCTTTGGGTTTGAAGGACACTAGAAATTTTCACACTTATGACAGACTTAAGACTTAAATCCTGCACTACATTTTTAGTTTTTTAGGGGAGAAATGACTTTAATGCATGTACACCTGTAGTTCATGTGTTGTTACAGCATCTTCTACTGTATGTACATGTACAAGTACAGTAGGCTTGAGTAGGCTTGGGCGGCTCCAGAATTCTCAGTATCTTCTACTGCATTTTTACTGGAGAAATGTCTTTATTGCACGTAGTTCATGTGTTGTTACATCATCTTCTGGATAAGCTGTTCATTGTTTGCTTAAATGTAAACCAACAAACTCAGTTGTTGGACCTGTAAGTACGGGTGCTGTAAACTCGCATCATCTGTTTTAAGGTGTACAGGAAAAGTTCTGTATGTACATGTATATACATGTACTCTTGTTCTCATGAAGTGTTACTTTGTGACATTAAGTTAACTGCCCATTGTACCAAAAATTTGGTTTCCTCCCCAACCGATACATTATTAATAGGGTGTATCAAGTATTCAAGGCATTAATGTTTCAACTGCAGATTACTCACATAACATGAGGAGCAGTTGAAAATTACATGTACACAGGAAAAGTTCCCTGCTTTGTTAACAAGTTTGAAAATGTACCAGTTATCAGGTTTGCTCACTGCAGTAGGGTACTTCAAACACTCCACAATGTCTGGCCAATGTTTGAATAAGTGATTTGTGGGTAGCCTGTTGGCAGTGGTTTTACACAGTCAGGCAGAAGCCCAACATGTTTGCAGTGGAAGAAGCAAACATCACAGCCATGGTGCACCAGCTTGCTACTGGGATGCCTGTTTTCCAGTGGGTACCGTAGCTAGAAGAAACTGAGGGTGGGTCTGAGAGTCCACATTGTTATGGTCTTAGTTCTGTGCTACATTGTACCTTTGCTAACTAGTGCATCATAAGATTAACCCTAACCCCCTAGGTCCTTTTTGCGAGGGACCTTCCTCAATCCTCCGAAATCCTCCCAAATTTCTTGAAAATGTTACTTGGAGGTGTGCCTACTGCCTCAATCCTTCAAAATCCTCCGGCAATTCCTGTCATTATGTTGAGGAGGTGCGAGTGGCATTCTTGAGCAGTGTGGTTGATTCAAAAGAAATATCGGGATGAATTTATGCACGACTGAGCAAAAATAACACAAGGTCTAACCCATGACTTTCGCTTCTGGCAACCTTCGCAATCAGCCATGCACTTTTGCCATTCACCCTCAATCCTCCAAAACTGGCCAAAGGATTTTGGAGGATTGAGGAGTGTTAGGGTTAATTAAACAAAATTGCAGAAATTACATTTTTGTAAGTCTGCAAAAAACATCCTCCAGAAACTTAATCCAGAACTTTGAAAGTATTTTTATCATCAACCCTCAATTAGACACACAAAATATTTTTCATTTTTTTAACCACAAATCACCATTTTACTGTGCCATGTGTTGTAGCCAAACCCTGCGGTTGTATCCATGGTTGGCTTGACAACCAGCTGACCAAAGCTGACCTTGGGTTCAGCTGTTGCTGTGGTAATTTAGGGTTGAATTAATCATCAGGGTACAAGACCAATGATTACTTGGTTCAGTTCCTTTGTGTGTGAGAATGCACATTTAACTCAAGGCCTTACTGAAAATTGCCATCCCAACAGATATGTGCATACATGTACAGTGTACATGTTCAGTACATGTACATGTACATGTACATGTACATGTATGTACCGTCCATGCACATAGCATCGTTTTTCTATAAACAATACATGTAAGTCACAAACAGAACTGGAAATCTCTCCAGATTAGACCAGAACAATTTTGATAATTTTGTTATTTACTCTAACAAACAGTTTATATTCCTTTTCACTTGTCTACTAATCGTGGAAGGTGCCTGTATGAAAAAAAAAAAAATTTTTTCGTCTTTTTTTCATGCAGTTGTCTTAGCTTTACTGTCCATGGTATCTTTCATTGAGAGTCTGTCTACAAACGGCAGAGCATTGCGTACTGTATTGTTCATATTTCATCCTTATTAAAGTGCGGTTTGGGAGGGGCTACATCATCCAAGACTGGGTTGTTCATAGAGGTCCTGCTGACCACAGTGGAACAGATCATCTTGAATGACAGTAATCAAGTGCACGGGCCGTTGAAACGAGGGTGTGACATTGTCGTGATTGGGCCTTGCGGTTCACAGTCGGGCTGCTCACTCTTTTTTACGAGGCCTGATCATGGACTGATGAAGTATGACCATGAAAGGGCAAATGTTTTGCGGAGGCCAAGACTCATTCTTCAGACCGGCCTGTTGATCCACCAAGCTCCCAAATCATCCCTTTTGACAACTCATCTTCACTGGATGACTCCTTGACTCAACAACAGTACAGGGCCAGTGGAAAGTCTTTTGTCAGTTGCTCAAGTCTTGTCAAGTTTGCTGCTCTCACTTTCCTGTTTGAACTTTTTTTTTGTTTATTGTGCATTTTGCGTGTGCTTTGTCCTCACAGATTTCATCATGTTGATGTTCCACGTGTTACTTTTGGTGTACCCTTGTAAACAATTATGAAGGTGTCTAATTTCAAAGTTTTGTTTTCATTGTATATGTACATGTATAATTTTTATGAGTGTTTCCAGGGCCCTAATGGAAACCAGTTTTAATAAACTGTTTGGGCATACCCTGGACGAATAAAATAAACTAAATAAGTAAAAAGTTCGAGAGAGTCTCCAAAGGGTGAGTGATGTAACAGTACACGCACAGGAGGCTCTCCCCCGGTCAGTAAGGGATAAAATTTAGAGAGCACGAAAAAATTTTACATAATTTAATTTGCTTGAAAGTGACGGTTAGGGGCCACATTTTCTCTCTGTAAGAAGGGTGATGCTTTGTGTTCCACTATATTTTAGTTCATAATGCTGCATGAAATTTGTTTGCTTCTCCAAGAGGACTACAACACCAATTAAAACTGACTCATCCATGATTGCTGACAGTATCTATTAGATGTCCCCAGGGAGCGGATGTTCCAACTGTCCATAACCCCCTGCCAGTCTTGGCAATCCCCTACCAAAGCTGGTAAAATGCCCTACCAATCCCGATCATCCATTCATGCCTTGATTTGTTCCCATTCTGCCAAAGCTTTTAAGCCACTGGTGTTTACCTGTTGAAGCCTCCCTCTCCTCATTCCTCTCTTCCTCCCCCCCCCCCACATCTTTGGGTGGCTTTGCTGATACCAGGCAGGCACAAAAGGGAAGGTCAACAAGGCATATGACAATGGATGGAATTTCTTAACGAGATTTGTGCCTCCAGGAGCCCTCTGCTTTTATCTCATGTACTGTACATGAATGCACGGTGGTACAGAGTATTTTCTTTAAAAAAATTGCAAAAAGTTGTGACCTGTTTTGAAGCATGGATCAGGCCTGGATCCACTGTGGCTGTGTTCAAATTACCGTACATGTACCTGGCAACATGGTATGGTTGCATACATGTACATGTATATTTACAATGTACATCTATACTTGCATGTATGCATACATGTACATGTATGGTAGAGTTATTACCGGTAGTTCATTGGTCATCTTTAAGCCTTTTATTGTGAAAACAGAATAATGATAAATTTTCAGGCTATTCTTCCCAGTGCATAGTAGTGGCTATGACTTCCAAGTGACAGTTCCCTGCGAAGTGGTGTTAAATGTCATAAAATTGTCATTGTGTAGTCCCGGAAAGTCCTGGAAATCGGTTTTCATATTTTTGTGGGAATCCTGATTGTCACGTCTGTTATCAACTCCCAAAACCAATTACACATGTATTTTGTCCAGAAGTACAGTGTACATGTACATTTACCTGTACAATACTTGTACCCGCATGAAGAGTGAATAGCCTTCAGAGTACATGTACTTGTAAATTGGTGATTAGTACATGAAAAAACTTTTACTAAATCTAGAATCCAATTTTGCCCTGGTAATTTAGATGGTGTTATCAGTTTCTTGAAGAGAACTTTCAACTTTGATTCTGTTTGTTTCATGCGAATCCAGATCACTATCAGCGATCAGACATTGGTTTACTGAAACCAGAACCCAGCTTACAGATACCGGTAGAGCGATCCGGATCTTGGATCAGTGATCGAGATCAGATCTGTGTGAAAGAAATGGGGCCTCTTTCTCTTGTTACGGCAGTTTGGTGTCCCTTGGTTTTTCAGCTTGTTTTTCTCCCTCAGTCTTGCGGCGATGTACAGCGTTTTGTTGTGGCTTTTGGCAACATCCTGTATTCTCAGATCCAGTTCCATTATGCATTGCCTACCCATTGGGAATTGAAGCCTTGACAAAAAAAGTGTCTTGTCCCCTACCCTCCCACATACCAGGAGTGACAGAGGAGAATACTGGGCCTGCATCGTTGAGAGCAGTCATGTGAGGGATTGTTTTTTGGGGGAAGGGGGGGGGTCTTGGTGGCGAGTGCAGAAGATTCCATCAGGAGAACCGCTGTATCTGCATTGGGCCATTGTGTCGGTGCTGTGAGGGGGGTACTGTTGGAATGTGGGAGAATTCAAAAACATTGCTACATGTAGTGCCCGGTATGCACTGGTACTCCCAGAAGTTAGTCGGTCTACCAGCCATCATTCCATCTCCCCAGTGATTCCCTTTGCCATACATGTATGTCGTTCTGGGTGTGGTTCCTGGGTAAGAGGAGGACACATGCATGTACATGTTCCTGTAGGCTGAGATTTTTTAGAACTCAATTTCACGGTAAATCACTTGAAACAGAAGTTTACATTTACCACAAGCGGAGTACCGGTACAGTACATGTATACATGTACATGCTGCAGAAATGTCAGGAGGATCTATTTGAAAAGATGTTATTTGTAGAGTACTTTACACTCTGTATTGATGTGATGGCCTTGGTTTGAAGTAAATTCAAGATGAGTTACAGCAGCCAATCCGCAAATGATTTCAACCTTATCCAGCCAGTTGATGCTGGCCCTGAGCCAAGTCATGTGAGAGCATCTCCAATCAACCATCACTACTCTTTGGATTACACTAATGCTGCCATCAACTTGAGGGATGGAAGGCTTGCTGCGAGGGATGAGAGTCTGTCCTCAGAGCTCAAAGACAGTCTGACAACCCTGCTGACATCCGATCCAGATCTCTTAAAACCTGTCTTCAGCGCCGTGGCAGATACGCTTGTCTCCAAGATTCTGAATTCTCAAGCTGTTGACAGAATTGTGAGTTAGTCAGTAACAGATTTAGGGAGCACTGTCTCAGCATGGAGCTAGTAAAATATAGCTCCATGGTCTAAGAAACAGGTATTGCTTGACTTGAGTTTCTGTTATTTTGATTTCTCCCATATTTTTGTGATGTTCTATATTGTGTTTAACCTTCATTAGACAGTCTGAAGTGTTTGCATTTTTAAAATCAACCTGTACTTTTACACATGGATGTCACTTGCAGTACTTGTTCTGAAGAATTTGCCTTGAGCAGAAGTACCCCCTCATCAGTTGAATGTTGATGGCGAGTATTCATTGTATTGGCAGAAACTCAACTGTAATGTGTGCACGTCTAGTCGTTTGTGAACCAGCGAAGTCCAGTTCCCACCACAGGAGCCTCCATTGATATGAAAATTGCACCCTCTCTTTGGTCCTGCTTAGGACTCACTGGACTTGTACATGTACATGTTACACAATCAAGTGTGATTGCCATTCTTGGAACTACTGTACATGTATACATGTACATGTACATGTATGTGCGGTACATGCACTAAGTACCAAACGTGTCCACGAATGTAAACTCTACAGGTGCATACAGTACCTTAGGCAATTCAGTATCTTGATTCCCCCCAAATTTAGTTTTATCACCCTCTTTGGTTGGACAGTTTTTGCACGTGTACATGTAAATGTAATATCTTCTGAATCATTTATTTGCTGCAGTGAATCATTCAAAGTCCACTTATAACAATGGGAAATGTACATACATGTACATGTACAGTACTTGTATTCCAATATAATCCAGTATCTTGGAAGAAGGCTATGAAATATTCATATTGTGCAATCTACATGTAACTGTACATGTACATATTTGTACATGTATGTACATGTATTTTCAGCTTTTGAGTGGTTCCATCTACTGGTACAGTACGGTACATGCAATCTTAATTTTCCCACTGCATTTTTCATCACTGTAAATTCAAAAACCTACAGTAGACAGATGCATGTCTTTGAGAAATACATGTACATGTACTTGTAGCAATTCTTTCAGTTATTGATATGAAACATGCCACTTATAATCACAGTGTTTAATGGCAAGCATTTGAATTGAAATCTATCAAACTCCTTCAACTTCTGTGGGATAAGCATGTGCTGGTACACATAATTCCATTAGACCAGTTCCCTAGCTTGTTTTAAACCCTTCTTGGTCTTGGAAACTAAAATCACTGCTCAACCTTGCCAACTTTTTTTTTACACCCTTCATTGTTTTGGATGCCCAGCCACCCTCAAGGACGGCATTCCTGAAGGAACAAAGAGCACCATCTCAGCATAAAAGCATGAAAGCAGATCATGCAATGCAACTCCTCAGAAAATCACTCTGGGTGCTATCAGCACGGTGCCGGAATCACATACTGACACCTTGTTGTCACAATAAAAAAGAGATGGATTGCTGCTTTACCCATAATTTGGCAAGGTTTACAGTGGAGCTGTTTTGTGAATGAGAGGATTTCAAAGTGTTGTTCTTTTGTCCGGGGACAAACATGTTTACAGGTAGCTAGTAATGCTATGCTGGTAGTCCCATCCTTTTCACTGCATACAAATTCTAAGTAGTGGCCAAACCTAAACGGTTGACAACTTTTGATCCTTATGCTGTATAAAGTATGTACACTGTACATGTACCGGTATGCACAGGTATTTATGGTCCCTGATGAATAGACAAGAAGACGTCAAGATTTCTTTTAACATGTATGTGCACTTTCCAATGGCAGTGAGGTGGGACACGATCCACCACGCCCCCGTAGGATTCAAGCGCACATGTACTGGTATGTAAACAAAGTGTGAGGTTATGTTATTGATACAGCGAGCCAGTCTGCTGGTGGACATTCCAGCATTTTCACAGTACTGGACATACATACTAGTATATACATGCATGTATACATGTAAATGTCCAAGCATGTGCGAACATGTACATGTATGTGCACTGGCACTTGTACATGTGTGTCTGACCTTTGCTGATGTGCCCAGGTACAGATTCATAGTGATTGAGCTGTCAGAATACTCCTGGGAGTGGGCCAGAAACCAACCAGTGCATCCTGGAGCAGGGGGTCATTATATGCCACATCTTGTTGAGTAGTGAATTGGGCCAATCATACGGTAGAACGGTCCAACACATGGCAACCAATGAGGTCTTGGAAGTCATGAGCCTGTTGCCGGGCCTCGTACAATTATATTGAGTTACATCATGTACATACATTGTATATGTACATGCATGTACAGAGGTTGTACCAGTATATACCTTGAGTTTGTGTCACCACTTCAAAAGAAGTTGGAGCAGGTGGTCGGATGGTCCTTGTACTTGTGATAAACAAACCTAGACAGTATTGGTACTGGTATGCACACACTTGTCCATACTGGTACATTTGCACACATTTACAACCTACATGTGCATGTACCGGTAGCTACTTGTATACTCCATTTTACTGGTATCAGCACACCTTAGAACCATAAATTTCATGAGTCTCTTGCTCTTTAACGATTCCTAAGTGACAGTTTTGGACAAATTACGACGAACTGATTTTTGTTTGATGTGCATTCCATAAAAAAGAAATTGTTCCATTTTTCTTGGTATTTCAGGCTTTTACCGTTGACCTGTGCCACAAAGGCGCCAGTCCGGATCCTGAGGAAGCAGCTACCAGCATGGACCTCCTCTCAGACCAGACAATCCCAGATGACAAAGGCCAACTGGATAGCCTGAATAATCTGCCGATCCCAGCCAAGACTGCCTCTGACCTAAATGCCAACATGGAAACCAATGGAGCAGCTCAGGACCTCCTCATTAACTTTGGGGACAGTGCAGGTGATATTGATGCAAAACTAGTTGTTGCACCTCCGCCTGAGTTTGATACCAATTTTGACCCTCTGTTAGCCAATGTAGAGAGCAAACCTACTTGTAACTCGGAGCACAGTAACGGTGACTTACTGATGATGTCTATGGAGATTCCATCAGACAGTGCAGATCTGAGAAATCCTGATCAGAAAACTACTGGTAATCTAGATCGAACTGCTAGTGACCTGGAAAGGTTCCTCAATGAACTTGGGGAGGGCACAGCGGTTGACGAAGACCAGGATACCAATGTGGGCAGAACTCCAAGTGATATGGAGAGGCTTTTGAACCAGTTGGGAGACGGCACAGCCATTGATGAGATCGAGGAGTCTAGCCAGGAACTGGCTTCGGGTGACATGAATGGGACTGTGGATGGCTCAGGAGATGGGACAGGGATAGAGGACAACAATGAGAACACAAACAGGCCGCGAACACCAAGTGAAGTGGATAGGTTCCTGAACGAGTTAGGAGACGGTACAATCATAGATGATGAGGATAAAGGAGCTGACAAGGAACAAATTCCTAGTGATGTGGACAGGTTGTTGAATGAGCTAGGAGATGGGACAGTGATTGATGAGGTAGGTGACCCCATAAAGACAAGTGGGGTCGATGAAGGAGATGAACTGAATCCTTCTGAACAGGAGGGTGATGTACAAAAAATGGAAGAGGTTGTAGCTGAAGCGCCTAGTCAAGAGGAGAAATCCGCTCGGAATACCAATGAGGCTTGGGATCAGTTGGTCAGAGAAGGCAGCATTACAATGCAGGAGAATGTACCAGAGCAGTCTAGTAGTATGAGTGGCATTCCCTCTTCCCCGCTTGACAGTGGTGAAGAGGTAGACAAACCTGTCCCTGTCAGTGCAAATACTGAGGAGGAGGTTGTCAAAACGAATGTTGTGGATGCCGAGGCAGAGCCTGTGATCAGCCACCCAGGGATCAGACTTGATCGTGATGCCAAGCGACGAAGCTTTTTTGGAGAGGGAGACTCCATTGCCAAAGATTCCGCCTTCCAACCTAAAATGCCTGAACAGCCCTCTCCATCTTCACCAGTCTCTTCAATAAGCATATCCTCGGCTCTACCATCAGTGCCTGTTCTTCCCAAAGTGAATACTGCCTACCAAAGACCAAAGAACTTCTATGAGACAAAGCCTCGAGCAGCCACCGACAGTTTCGTTTCATCCCATGCTTTGCTGGGACTTGGTGGGGAACAGACCATATCTGCAGACACTAAATCCCGGAGTGCCAGTGAGCCTCCACCGAGCACCTCTACAACAGAAGTGGATCCACCTGCAGAAGCTATCACATTTCCCAGGTCAGAAGATACTTGCTTTGCCGCTGAGCCACCTTTAGAAGGCGTCATGTCTTCCCGGTCAGAAGATCCTGGAATTGCTGCTGAGCCACCTCCAGAAGCCATCACATCTTCTTGGTCAGTCAGCCCTGGAATTGCCGCTGAGCCACCTTTAGAAGCCATCACATCTCCCAGCTCAAAAGATCCTGGCATTGCTGCTGAACCTCCAGAAGTCATCACATCTCCCAGCTCAAAAGATTCTATCGTTACCACCAAGTCGACACAGTTCATCCGGGCATTGTATGGATCCAAGCCTGGAAGCAAGCCTTCTGACCTGGTTGATGAGGATGGTAAGACACTGCTTGAATATGAGCAAGAGAGAAGAGAAGTCTTGGCAGCTGTGAAGGTCAAGAGAAAAAAGAAAGTCAGCTGGCAAGGAGGCAGCAGTCAGTTCGAAAACCTGACCTCACCAGACAGTGAGGGGCCTCTCTCACCGACCGGAAAGAGCAGCATTGTCAAGCAAGAACCATCCCCACTAAGTCCAGTTTTTCTAGGCCACACCTCTCAGGGAAGTGCCATTAATTTTACAACACTTACACCAAAACCTTATAAGCCACTTGGACATAGGGTAGAGATCCCCTCAAATAAACCAAAAGAAGATACCTTTGTCCCTGACGTGACAAACTCGACTTTGCAATTATTGCCAGAGAAGCCACCGGATACTGACAGCAAGAGCCCACAGAGTGCTGCTTCAGTAAATGTAGCTTTGGTTGGATCACCTGCAAGCACAAAATCAGACGACAAAATGAGCAGTGTTGAATGTGCTCCAAAAGAGCTGGACACACCATGTCTGAGCAAAACGCCTTCTCAAGAACTTCAGGCTAAGATTTTTGAAGCTTCTTCCGAACCACCAGGTACTTCGAAGGTGCAACCAGCTGAAAGTAAACAGGAAGGTAATGATGAAGCTCCAATTGATTTGAAGAAGATGCGCAGCCTGTGGGAGCAAAAATCCACCATGGCATCTGCAATGGAAGCGGAGAGTCTGCATCTGAAGAAAAGTCATCCCAGAAGAATGTTCTCCTTTGAGGTAAAACTGAAAGAGGCAGCCAGAGAGAAAACGGCCCCAAAGCAAGCAGCACCTGAAGCAGAAGTTAGGGCAGACATTCCACTCGAAGATGACTCATCAGACATCATGCCAAAGGATCTGGATGATGACTATGATCGTTGCGACTCCTACACCTATGAAGTCATGCCACAGCGCAAAACTGCCATACTGAGCCACCGGACCTCAGAGAGCATTATTGCGAAAGAGATCCGGGAGCAAAAGGAAAGGGAACAAGAGTTGCTGAAAGAGGGACGCCTTAAAAGCACCACAGATCAGGATGAAGTTGACAAGGACATGCAGGTACATCTCATCAAACAGGAATCCATTGATGACAAAGAAGTTCGTCTGAACAAGAAGCAAAACACAGGCTGTATTGCAGAACTGCAAAAAGCACAGAAAGTACAAGAAAATGGAGGGTCCAGCATAGAAGGATTATGCTGTGAACCTGAGCAATCCAGTCTTCCAATCACTATAAGGTATGCAGAACAAAACAGCAAGGGCCCTCAGCTGATGGCTGAGCCAGAAGTTACACAGCAAACTATCCAAGTCCAGGAGACACTACCCAGAGGTCAGACAAGGTCGGCAAGCCCAGAGCCAGCAGTTGTCATAATTGATAAGGACAAGGCTGAGGCTTCTGAAACTCAGGAGGTGCCAAGACGGAAAGAATCCATTGTCCAGCGGGAGATCCGCCTGCAGAGGGAGCGGGAAGGAGAGAATGTGCTGGAGCGCCAGAGAGCATTGGAAGAAACCCGGACCCGCCGAGCCAGCTTGGAAGGAAGCTCCCACAGCTCATCTGGTCGCTCAACACCCATCAAAGGCCTACAAAGTCCGACCACATCAAGCAGTACATTTACTCCCATCAAGATTGCCTTAGCACCCGCTGGTCCTAAGAGTGCCCCTATCAAGCCTGCCTTAACACCAGTCAGTCCCAAGAGAGTTGACAGTCCCCTCATGACAGCAAAGCCCCCAGAGAAGCCTCCACTGGTCAGGTTTGGTCTCAGCTCCGTGGATTTGGAACCCTACAGCAGCTATCGGGAATACCAGAAGATGCTACGAGGGAGAAAAACTGGCGAGAAGTCCAGTGATAAGCCTGGACCGATGAAGGCAACAGAGGGCAGTGTTTCAGTTAAACAGTCGCCTGTGGGTGCTGCCGTTAAGGAAATCACAGCTAAAGAGGTATGTGTATATTTATGTTAATAATTTAGATATTCTCTGATAAAATTTTTATGGGGGAATTTAGGAAGTGCAACAAGAATTAAATTTTATTGAAGTCTGTGCATATCATTTTACCAGATTTTATTCTGTCAGGTACATGGACATGTAGCTTTCTAGCATCAGGGAATTTGTTTATACCAATAGGGAAATAACTTTAATAGAGGAATAAAAGTGCGAGGAGACAGATTTAAACGATTAGCAGTATGTTTAAAACTGCATAAGGACAACCATAGACCAAAAGTAAGGTATATTATCATCACTGATAACTTTTCTTCACCCACAGCAAGGACAGCAAAGGCCTCCTTCGCCAATTGTAGTCAGACCACCCTCGCCACTCTTGCGAAGACCTCCATCCCCAGCACCTCACCGAGTACCTTCCCCCGTTGAGGAGCCAAGCTCCCAAGACACAACGGACTCGGCACCCAGTAAGCCAGAAACTTTGGTCCAGAGGGAGATCAGGCTGGCCAAGGAGAGGGAAGCGGAACTCCAGAAGGAGCGGGCTTCCGCCAACCCAAGCACAGACCTGAAGAAAGCCTTCGATGCTGACATCTCTGAGGTGGTCCTCGTGGAGAAGACCCCGACCCTGGAGAGGTCAAAGGTTACTGAAATGGCACCGGTGACACCAAGGCCACAGGTCACCCAGAGTCCAAGGTCTGTGTCATCACCAGAGCAGGAGGTCGTTGTAATGCGAAGGGGGGGAGAGACGCCAATGGAGAGAGATATCCGATTGGCTGAGGAGAGGGAAACAATGCTTCGAAAGGAAAGAGGTAAAGTAGAACCCTGTTCTAAGAACTTCAAGAAGTTTTATCCCTAGTGTTAGAGTCCGAATTTTATTTTATCGTGTCCCGGCTTTGATTGCTCCGGAAAGTTGGGCGATTACTGTTCAAGAGGAAGCATGTCTACTAGTAAAACATAGAGGTAACATTGCATGCAACGTCAGCCATTGGCTTTTCTCAGTGACAAAAGTGTTGGGTTTTAGAAGATAACCATCTGTCACTGAGCAGTACCGCACCATAACAAAATTCTTACTGTATTTCTTGATTTGAGAACATAATGTTCATTAGGTGTAACTTAGGTGTGTGGAAACACTGATTAGTACCATTTGCTTTATCAGAGAATTATTTGCTAAGCTGTCGTTGCCAGCTACAGTATGCTTAAAACTCAAATGTCCTTGAAGGATCTCGTACTGATAACTTCTTTCAAATAGTCCATGGTACCAGTATATCATATTTTAAAGAAAGGACAATTAGTAGAAGTGGAACACAACTCACTTTGAGCAAGCACTTTGAAGTAAAATTGGGGCAGAGACTTCGAAGCTTCTCAGATCTGAACCCTTGAATATCGATTACATGTTTGAGGACGTACATGTGTACATCTATGGTGAGACGTGTGTCTCAGCTCTGAATGTGCTTTTGCCACCATACAGGTTTACCCCTCAAAGCTTCCATTAACACCACCGCCACTCAAGCTGGCCGTACTAAACCACCTGCCCAGCCCAGCCCCCGGCCCCTCCCCCCAAACTCCCCCGACTTCCCCGACTCGCCCGCCTACTACCTCAAAACTGTCAACTATTACATTGAGAAAGAGTTTGAGGAGGAGAGGCGACGCGAGCTGACCCTCAAAGGGGAGGGAAAAATCAGAACGCTGTCGGTGTGCGAGGACTTGGCGCCCCAGGACACAGGTTAGATGCAGCGATGTTGTCACATTCAGACAAGCATTGGGCATTGCATGTTTCGCACAGCCATCGTGTCATAGTCATACTGGTGCTTGTCACAATGGGTTTTACACCTTGGCACTCTTTCAAAGTGCATGCAATAGTTAGAGCAGTGAGATCTGTCCTGCAATGCATGAGAGTCCACAGACCTGCCCGTACAGTAGTAGCCAATAGTGGAGCTGAGCGGTGTACTCAGAAGAGGGAACTTCATCGCATACATTTACACACCCTTCTCATGCACGTGCATTATTGCAGTGCCAAAATCAACCGATGCCAGCTAGAGGTTGCGAACTCTTTTCATGCAGCATCTTTCCTTCGTGCAGGGACTGGTACCCCGCCCATACCGCGGACTGCCCTCATTCACCTCCAGTATGCAGTACAGCGCCCTCAGTAGTTGTTGGGCAGATGGCAATGCATACGTGTACACACCACTGCAGTCACAGCCTCATCAGCGCCTCTCCTCGGCATCCAGGAGTCATCACCGCCTTTGTTCGGATCGCACAAAAAACCACCAGCACTGCACAGCATGCAGCAGTCTTGTCGTGCAATCCTACATGTACATGTCTGAATAATTGTCACACGCTATTGCTGCTTCTGTGTGTGTCTCCTGTTCATGTATGCATGTTGAAGAACACCCCTTTAGTTTTTCCTTTGCATGAATCACTCATGTTATTTTTGTCACTTGCTGTCTTGTAACAGACCTGCATGTAGATGTATGTAGCTCTAGATAACAGACTGGGATGCAGTATGATGTCAAATAAAAGTGTGCCCTAAATGTACTGTACTGTACGTGGTGCATGTACATGGGCATCCTTCTACTCGTGTACATGTACTTTTGACTCACCTGAAGCTTGTGTTGCAGTTACCCGGTACATGGTACATGTACATGTCGTTACAGTACATTGCATATTATATGTACGGTACATGTACATGTACCAGGTACATGTAGCTAGCACTTGCATGTAGATATCCAGCTCAGTCGGGCTATATTGACCTGCATTAGTAAAGGGAATTTCATGGACCCTATTTCACTGAGCTGCTAAGCACAGGTACATGTACCGGTATGTGCCAAGCAATAGCAAGTGCGTCTAGCAGAAGAGAGGGTCACCAGCCAAAGTGCCACGCAAAGTATTGTACGTGAGATTGGTCCTCTGCTCATAGACAAAATTGGGCAGTGGGTACATTGTGACTTTACATCCAAAGACCTCGAGTGAAAGTACATGTACATTCAGTCTGCTAAATATTGTGAGGTATTTGCCCTTGATGGGTTTTTCTGAACAATGCATGTGCATGTACATGTAGTTGTAGCTTGCGTTGTTCTACTGCTACTAGAGGGCATCTTCAGTGGCCCATAATTGCGCTCCCACACATGTACATGTATTTGTGTCAGATCTCTGGATTAGGCATTACTGCATGGCAAGCTTATGTAAATGTAGGCTAAACAAAGGTCAGCAGTCTACCAGCCATGGACATGTATGCCATATCATCAGCACCGGTTACCAGTTAACACAATCTTGTTGGCCTTTAGCATCTTGTGTCATCACACTGCACTTCTAATTTGCACACAGAGGAAACTCTCAGTCCGGTGAAGCGATCACCCTACTCCCAAGCAGAGAGCCTCATCCAGCAGGAGATCCGCCTCCAGCAGGAGAGAGAGGACCAGTACCGGCGCGAGAAGGGTCTGATGTCACCTACCTCACCGAGGCTGACAGGAGACATGACAGACAGTACAATGCAGGGGGGTGCAGAGGGAGGGGAGATGGAGGAAACTTCACCGTCGAGTTCAGAGGTATGTTTCCTTAAAAACTGCCTTTGTTCGAATTTGATATCTTGGGGCTGTGTACTCTATGGAGATTACCCGTAGCCACAGTCAAGAGTGCCCATTTCAGACATGTCTCAACTCAGTTCAGTGATGTGCAGTTTATCAACTGCTTCCCCTTTGGATATCTCCACTTTAAGGTCATTGGAAAAGGGCATAAGAAGATCCTTATGAAAACGATGAATAAGATAGAATAATAATGTTACACAAAGCCCATAGGTAAGCTCAAACCTGAACAACATGTATCTGCACTTGAATGTTCATTAGAAATCCTCGGACAGGTATGTTATTTTTCAATTGCTGAAGCAGTGAACTGTAAGCTCAGCTGTCAAGGGTAATGATATTGTGAGGCTCGCTGGTCCTTTCTTTCTTGCAGAAACCAACGCCCAAGTACCGACCACAGAGGCGGAGCCTCATCATGGCACAGCAGTGGGAGGAGAAATTCAAGTAAACGTCCACGCTGCCAGGTCTCTTGTCGAAGTATTCAAACAAAGCCGAATTCCTGCCATCTGCAGAAAGGCAGACCTTTCCCACCAGTGGTAAACTTTCCCTATTGCCTGTACGTTAAAATCACTAAATTCCGAGACTCCAAGTCAAAGACTGGTAAGCACAAAACATTCAAGTCAGTAAACCTATGAAGAAGTACGTGTATGTATTAGAAGCTGTGAAACTCTGTTCATAGGAAATGGCTTTTCTCCTAACGGTAAGCTGAAATTCAGTTCAGGTGGACTACTAATGTGTGCGGTGCTGTTCATGTGAACATTAATGTACCTGTATTGAAATTGATTTATCAAAATTCATTCTATTAGCTGTGCTCGTGCTATTTTCTCATGTTAGGGGGTGACACAGCCATTTGTCCAACCCTGCAGTTCATCTGCAGGCTGCGGCTGTGCACCTATGTGCATTGAATCAGGGTCAGTATCATGGGGGCTGATTGTCAGCCGTTGTGCTAACGACAGTAGAGAAAAAGGGTGACTCCAAGAGCAGTATGAGTCTATGAGTGCCATTGCCTGCTCTGCCGGAGAGGTTAGTACACCCTTTCCTCAGATTTCTGCCTACAGACCCCGTAAAACGGGTGACGGGACATGTTCATTTACTGTCAGATCGTCCTCGGTTAGCACTGAAATGGAACTGGACACTGTGAACTGTGGCCCTTGAAGACTTGACTTGCTGTCCAGTGGTCTCGGGTTGGAATCCTCACTGAGTCTCTATTGTGTGCTTAAACTATTTTGTATCAATACTCATGTAAACTATTTTCAGTGTACCATCAGTTTTTCCCAAGATTCAGTTCACTTTTGATATTCTAATCAACTGCCTTGCAAAAACTGTTATAGAAAACGAACAGCATTGTATTTTGTTTTGCTAGTATTTAAAATACTCAAAGCATCACCACTAAAGCTTGATATGATTTCTACATATCTCTGTATGTTTGAGCTCTCTGTCTGTATATATTTGCTTATTTAAAAATAATAGTTTGCAAACAATTTTCATGGTTTTTTTCACTTGAATTGTTGCCTGTTTTTTGCATTGTATTCTGAAAGGTATCCATTTTGTATTCTGAAATCACTTACTATGCAACTTAACATAAACTGTACAAATCATAAAATCGTATATCTGATGAAACGATGTATTAAGGTTTTCATGGCGTATATGTATACATGTAACCTCATCAACTGCCTTAATTATCATTCATAAAACATCGGAGACAGTTCAGCCGTTCCTTTTGATGAAGAACCTTTCATGTGGTAGGTCTGAAATGGTTGATAAAATCCATGGCTGGCTGCATGGCATATCACGCAGTACGAGCTATGCGTAAAAGTGTTGAACAAAATCCTTGGAAATTTCTTAATTTTATGAAATTTGTTTTTACTTTGTGACTCAAAAGGCGTTTTAATGGAACACACATGTGTGGCAGGAGAATAGACGCTCGGTATCTCAGATGCTGGGAATGTCCCTCCCCTTCAGCTCGGGCATTATCAGCGTCCATTCATCTGCTCTGGTCTTAGTTAAGTTTAAGACCGGCCAAGCGCACTTTCATTCCCTTGTCAAACTCAAGCGCTATCCTCCAATTTCACAGATTGCGAAGCAGAAAATGTTGCTTAGATTGTTTTGCGAGCCCAAGCCATTATCAGCCATTAAGCAGACACACGCAGTTTGCACTGCATAGCATTTCAGTTCGTACCCTGTTTTCACTTAACAGTCTGAGCAGATTTTCTGTATCCAGTAGCTCTGTGAAGTTCACCCCCTGGCCTTGCTTGATTTTGAGTCACCAAGATTGCATATCAGGCTAAGTCTTGAGACATCAAATTTCCCTACTCGTGCCACTTGGCAAATTACAGTAATTGTAGATTTCATATTAAACGCTTCAATCACACTGTACTTTGTTGCCTTGCATACTCTACTTTTGTAAGTACATTACTGGGGCAGCAGCCCTGACTTTTGTTATTTATATCAACTTTGTACTTGTCTTGTTCAGAAAAACAAGCAAACTAAAGTACATGCCCTGTCCCACAGTACTTAAACAGACCTAGTTTTCACAGTACTTAAATGGACCTAGTTTTTGATATTTTTAATTTGTTTGCATATGTATTTGATAATGAATGGCAACAGAACGACAGCCTGAAGTATTCAACAGAGAAAATTTCATTCGTTTTGTTATAAGCGGGTTTAGTTGAGTCTACCCTGTAAAATGTTTCCCTGTTGAATCGTAAACTGATCAGGAGTTTAGTTACATGAGTAACTTAATGTGCTTGTCGAGAAAAGTTTCAAGTCTGCAAATTTTGTTGCTATCACATCGGTATTTGAACATTAATGTGGACCCAAACATGCTACTCTACCATTTGGTCGTTCCACTGCAGTTTTTGAATACCATTAGCACTTTTGTTAGACATGTATGTGTATATGTACATGTACTTTAAAGCAATTTGACTTGAAGATCAACTGAATAATGTGTGTGGAGCTTCTGCCATGGTTATAGTATTTTGTTTGCTTGTGGTCCTCCAAATGTAAATGGATTAGAACGATGGACTCTGATTAAGAAGCTAAATGTAATATAAACATAACAGTAGCCAATGGTATTTGTTACATTTCATAGTGCAAGTGTTGGTAGTTTCTTTCCAACTCGAAGGTTACATTTTTTTTTTTTAATACTTCAAATAGTTTTTTCAACACCATTATCATTGCTGTATTTCTGTTAACATATGCCAAGAAGCCGTATAAAAGAGCAAGACCATACTTTGTACTGTTACATTTCAGTTGATTACTTGTACTTTTAACACCCAGATGGCTTTATATTTTGTAGTATAATTGGAACTATTGTTTAAAGAGGTTGAGGCTGTTTTGGTAATTTGAGAAGCTAAATGTAAGCCTGATGGAAGCATGCCACGATTTCACCATGACAGCATTTAAATATCCGTATATGTTCTCCACAATTAACAAGTGTCAGCACATGATTATCCAAGACAGTTTGGTTTAAAGATGTATCAAATCTCTTGCGAAGGTGTACCCTGTGACATACTTATAGATCAGAATATTTGTTAGAACTTACAAGTGGAAATCTTTTGAGGGTTTCTGATCAAGATAGAACGAGATACTGTTGTGTTACTAATTCCAAAATCAAACATACATGTACGTGTACTTTAATTTTCTGTTGGTCTGCACATATTTCACGACAGTGTTGGTTATAGTGTGTGCTATTTTCCCCAGCCAAAAACTAAACAAAACGCAGAGAACTTCCAGGAAATTTCTTAATATAATAAGTTTTTGTTGTGTCAAATACGGATGGTTTTCGGTTGCCTTAAAACAACCAAAATTTGAATCTATCACTTGTAAAAACTAGAAGTGAGGGGTTTTTTTTGGGGGGGGAGTGGGTTATAGTCCAGTACTTCCTGCTTGTTCCTGCTTCAGTACTCTCTTAATAAATTATGTGAAGAAAAGTTTACTTACATCTGCGTGCTTTAACCTATACATGTAAATTGCCATCACTGCAAAGTAATGTTTTCGGTCTTTGACAAAAAACTTAGTGTACTGTATTTCATTTCCTTTGTTTGCAGTCATAAGCTCACTATTAAGCACGGCTTCCTTTGGCTCAAAGCTATTTATGCTTTTGGCTAAAAATATTAGCCAACCTAACTTGCAGTTTCTATTTAGCTGAAAAATTCTCTGCCATAATCATGCATTCTCTGTGGAGATTGGCTGTTGATCTGTTCCATAATACAACACAAGTATGCAATTTGTATAGAAAGGAAGTGCCTGTATCAAGGTAATAACCAGCCTACTTGACAAAATATTGTAACTATGGTGTGTGCTGTTTATATATACACTTGATATAGATCAAAACTGTACTAACGCCTACTACTGAACATTAAATTTATTAACAGAGTGAAAATATTAAAAACCTGAAAAGGATCAAGATGGACAGTTACTTGCAGTTGAGTGATTTGATTTGTGAGTAAAAGTTGTGACTTGAATAAAATGTAATTGAAATAGCACAGTACTCAGTTATCACTTCGCAAAAGAAGACTAGAGAATTTTATGGTGAATTTGAAGATAATAATTCTGGTAAGTGAAATTATGCTCCTAATAGTGAGAGAGATCCTTTTAGTTGGCCAGGTCATGGTAGGGTCTGATTTTATGTAGCGCTGATGGCTCTAAACGTTGAAGTCATCAAGTCAATGCATATGAATTTTACGACTGTTCGATCAAACCTTTAGGGTAGGTTTTATTAGTCACAGTTTTTTAGTCAATTGTAAAATAATTGGGGTAGAGTTCACTCGTATGAAAATTTGACATCAAGATTTCAACCAAGTTTTTTGTATTTTTTTCAGCTTCCAGTTTGGTTAAAAGTTGAAGTCGATATTTTTGTGCCTTATTTTAATGCCCGTGGTAAGTTAACTTGAAGGATTTTTTAATCGAGTACTGTTAATCGAGTACGAGTACTTTGATGCTCGAGTACAATTTTTGGATGTCGAGTTCTGAGTATTTTGTAGCCCGAGTACAAGAACTGTAGTCCGAGTACGAGTACTTGGATGTATGAGTATGAGTACTCTGAAAACGGTACTCGAGTAGAACTCGAGTATGAGTACCGAGTACGAGTACTACAACACTGTTAAAAGGTAGTATACACCATTTGCATTTGCTGTAAGTATTTCAAAAGGGCCAATTGATGTGCATGTAATTTTTCAAAACTGGTCAATTTAGGGGTTTTACTTGGTGTACCATTCAAGCGAGGTTGCTAATGCAATTTGCATATTCAGGAACAAATCATGAATTTTCAAAATACTGGAAACCAAAACAGCCCACTTGATTTTTACAGGAAGTCTCCACAAACTGAAGATACTCAATTCATCCTTTACTTTATTGCATACAAAATCATTCAATGGCTTTTGAAATGACAATTGTTTGCCACGAAAATTAATCCTGTATCTTTTCTTTCCTATGTAAAATCACTATAAAGTTACTGTTGGAAATGATTCACTGTCTACACAAATTCTGTAGTTGTTCTTTAAAGGGAAAGAGAACGCCCTTTTTTGTCCAAAAAGTGAAACCGTAAAGGGCGATTCTGTAGAGATGAAGTGCTACAAAATTAGCCCTTCAAGAATGGTCTCCAAACCCAAATCACTATGTGTAAAGCACGGCAGTCATTTTATACGTTCGCAGGGAAGCTCTTTTGATTCTTTCAAAATATTTACACTTTTCACAGGAACCAAGGGAAAGTTTTACCCTTCCCAAACAATGCGACCAAAAATATATGCAATTAGATAGGAATATCGCAATATTTTCATTAGCACAATTTGCTTGATTTGTTTTCATAAATGTATATACAGTAAAGCCCCATAAAACAAGCGTTAACCAGTTAACATCGGATTTTCTTACCCGGAAAAGCTGCTGAGGTGTTTTTTTTCGGCAAATTCTTCAAAATTGCAATTTATTTATGACGCAACCAAGCATGACGCATATAATGGAACAAATAAGGAAAACTGTGTATGTCAACACGTTATCTGGCGTCAAGTGGTTAAAGACGAAGAACGAATTGCTGGGCATTTCTACATTACTGCTCTTCCAAACTCAATTGGAAAGGATAACAAAATATGAAGATATCAATGCATTAACAGTCCTCAATTTTCGAATTTTAAAATTGCCCCAATAGGCTTTAATATGTCATGCGTACAATGATGTGTGTAAAAGGCATCAGTGCGAAAATAAGCGGGGAACCAAAAGCGCGCGCCATTTGTTTTGCACTACACTTCCCAGTTCAAAATGGCAGCCTGCTTCACTACCAAATGTAAGGGTGTGCTATAGATGATTCAATCAGACAAAATGACAAAGTGGTCCTCCACTAACAAACATGTAGACAAATATATTTGGCAGTAAACATACACAATAGTTTTTAAAATGCATATAATGCTGGTATAAAGAGGAGAATTTTTGGTAGGACATTAAGAACAGGTGCAATATAACATTTCGTGTCATCTTTAACATATGCAGAGCCCGATTTTGGACTTGGCTCCTCACGTTATCATGGTCCACATGTAATAGGCCACGGCGTTGACCACAATTTCCACCTGTCTATGCGTTGCCATGACCTGTTGACTGCTGGACACGCCGGCCTCGGCCGGCTCTTTTGGATCCTCACGGTACAGAGCAACGAGCTCCTGCAAGACAAAAGGTGAGTGACAGTTGCTAGAGACATCGGAGGCAAGACTCCTCACAGCATTAGAAAAAAGAATGGTAAAAAGCTTTTTGGCCACTGGAGCCAACTCACCGACATGTTGGCTTGTTTGTCTACCGTCAGCAGGACCATCATGTCAGTGTGGTTGGGGTTGACCAGGGCCAGATGGCTGACCAGTCTATCCTCACTGGTGAAGAATCTATGCAACAGAATATGAGGCAACAGTCCAATACTGCATCAGGTTACCTGACCAACGATGGCACTCCTCAGTTTGATTCGGGCAAAGGAGAAGTAACTGTGTAGCAACCCAGGGCAAAATGTGACTGTAAGACCGTGTCCAAATTAGCTGGGTCTTGAAATTACAATTCTTTGGGAAGAGGCTGCAGCCATGGGCGTAGACTCACGTGCGTATCAAGTGCGGTTGGTAAAATTTCAACACCTTTCATGGATTCATTAATCATAAAGTCATCCACCATTACAACTACATGAAATTTCCTAACCATTTTTTTTTTTTTTTGGTGGACTCAACATTTATTTCCATATTGCAATATTTCGAATTATACACAAGGTCAATAAATGAAAGACTTTTGACTACAAGAGTGAAAATAAACTAAGACATTGGAAAAAAGGGGGCAAATATAGAGGTTCTTAAAAGTACTAAACAAAGTGCCAGCTTAGTTGATGGACTCATTTTCACAGATTCAGAGAGCTTCCTAGAAAAAAAATGTGCTGAGGATTTTGAACCCACAAAACCAAAGGCTCCTTTTTTTCTGATTCCAGATTCCACACATGACTGAGGTAAACCTGATTGATCGCTTACCGAGTCATCATGCTAAACTTTGCCCTCAGGAATCGGAGCAGGCCATCGTACCAGGTGATACCATTACTGAGCAGGGGGACCAGTTTCTCGTCAATCTGTGTGAGGGGCACTTGGTGTACTGTATCCAGGAGGACCTTGAACTCTGGGTAGGTCATGCGCAGGATGTTCGGCTGTCAAAGCAGAACGTTACAAACATCAAATTACAGAGCCAGTGCTCTAAACTTCAGGACTCTTCTACGCATTTGAGACTCAATTTGCAGAACTCAAGAATAGTGATTATGATGGCAAATTTTGAATTGAGTTTTTAATATAAACTTAATAATCAAACACGGCATGGAATACTATGCCAGAGTTCTACTAATTGAGTTATCCAGCCCACTGTTGTTGATCTTTCATTTCATCTTGGTTCTCAGTTTGCTAGCCTAAAGATTTTTGTATCTGCGTTTGTCAAATCCACCCACCACATGCACTTTGATACCTGTGTTAGACAACAAACCACCAACACAACACTCTTCTTTGCTAATTATTAAAAAATGGCAACGCGCCAGCATGGCCGGCACTGAAAAAGAGACACACACAAGACAGCAAAGCCAGAATTTCCAAGTGCTAACATGGGGACATGAAAGGCACAAAACGAGAAACACTCAAGATGTTGCATCTAACGCAGCAGCGACTTCCACGTCAGCGGCTCTTTATGGACAGGTTTTGCGAGAGAAGATCTCTTGTTAGGCGAGGTGTAATGTTAAGCTCTATCAGCTAAGCCTGGCAACAATGCCATATATCATTCGGCACAAAGCAATCGACCTTTTGAGAGTGGTAGAACAAATCGTCGGGCACACCAACAGGCTTTACCCTACGGGAAAAGGGAGCATCCTGTTTGGGGAAAATGATCACTGTTAAGAGACAGACACTAGATCCTACAATTCAATTCCATTTTATCATTTTTTTTTAAATTCAAATCAGCAACTCCTTTCTGCATCTGTTGTCTGTTGAGAAATGTAACTGTTTACATTTTTAAGGCTGAGCATTTTGTAGTCAAAAGAATGCGAAGAAGACGAGGAGTGGATCACAACATGTTGACAGGCATTTCTTTGAAAAAGACAAACTTGGCTTATGGCTCTGTTCTGTGTCTTTGAGCAAGATGCTGTACCAACAACCCACCTGATGGTCTGTCGCAGCGAGATTTTCGAGATTTTTAGAAATATAAATTCAATTGACCAAGACCATACTTATGGACATTGTAAAGGGACAAAGACCAGTCCTCAGTGAGTGCGCATCATGTAGGCCTGGCAGACAGTGAAACCCTGGACAGGATGACTTCTCCTTCAAACTTACGTCCCTCTGCTCCTCTCCCTCTTTCTTCTTGGTCTTCCTCCCACTGGTGGAGGCAGCAGCTCCGCCCTCTTCGATGGTCTCGCCCTGCAGGAGTTGGCTCCACAGCGTGTCTCGTCGGCAGTTGTTGGCGGCCTGCCGCACTGTGTGGATGATTCTCTCCTTGGCTCGCTGTACCTCTTCCTTCAAGATCATGTAACTGTGTGTGTCTACATACATACAAATCCAAAACAGAAACAATAGATTTAATTTATAATCCTTTACAATTGCAAAACCAAAACCCAATAAGCAGAATAGCTAGTTCAGTGTTCAAAGACAACAGCACTTGCAGCAGCCATTTCAAGCAAACCAATTACTTTAAACCATAATCCACCCTTCTAAGTACAAATTTTCCAAAAGTGGAACACATTTTTTCCAAATGTGAGTGGGTCTTGACAGTGTTGAATATTAAGTAATTCCATCGTAATTTTGACTTTCTTTCTGTAGCAATAATCCAATAGTCTAATTTCTTAGGCTTAAATTCTGAGAGGCCGCAAACTCCAGCATAGGGGTGCATTTGGCCCACTGGCTAGGGCTTGTGACTCATGACTACAGCGTCTGGGGTCTGAGTTCACCTGCCCGCCCTATATTATACCCTTGGGCAAGCTTGCCCCTACTTGCTTCTCTTCACTCAGGAGTATACCTCGGTACCAGCATTAGCTGGGGAGCAGCCTTTTATGGACTGACATCTGAGCCGGGGGGGGTTGAAATAGTCTTGGTTGTTTCATGGTAAGGAAACCAGAGGTTAACACCTGCCCAATGAGCTAAATGGCTTGGAACAGATGTGCTTACAAACTTTGACAAGATTACGTTCCCAATCAAAGAAAAAAAAACCACTTCACATCTCCAACCCTCCCCCAATAAAATGGAGACGTACTCTCGCAAGGTGGGTTGTCTAGCTCTGTCAGGCTGTATCGTGACGACTTCCTCGCCCAGCCTTGATGGATGGGGTACAGCTCTCGCTTGCTGGTCACGATCACGTAGAAGCAGAGGTTCAGCAGGTTGGGGCTGGCGTCTGCTGCGGGGGCCGCCTCATGGGTCATCATGCCGGTGCCCGCGGGGTCAGGGGTCGTCGGGGTGGGCGAGTTGGGCCGGGTCTGGCTCTGGTACTCGCTCTTGTTCCAGCAGATGACCAGACTGCAGTCAAATTCATCCACTGCACGATTCCCTGATGGATGGCATAAACAGTTAACCCCATCACCGAGTTGAATGCCCTATTGAACAGAGTTTACTGACAGAAGAGGGGTTCGAACCTAAGACTTCCACAATACCATGCCAGTTAAGCATGCAATGCCTGTTAAACAAGTGTGTGGTTCACACTACCAAAAAGTTTTGCATCAATCTGGTAGAATCAAGTACACCAAGTAATCTTGCAATCACATTACAGAAAAAGAGACAAAAGTGTAATGCTCAGTTGTGGCTGTTTCAAAAGTAAGACTGCCACGTTGGTTACCTCCTTCAGTGTCAAACATTACCCTTTCAAATTACAAAAAGTCATATATCAGACCAAATAAGTATTTCATGAAGTGGTTACAGTTTTCAGAAAAACAAGGGGGTGAATTCCTTTTTAATCAAATCCTTTAACAACGGAATTGCAGATTCTGAACTCCCGAACGACTGACCACCAAACAATTGACCACTGCATTGTGGTTGAGGTTAGCCTTTCCACAAGACGTTCCGCTCGTTTCACATGACAGAAGGAGTCACCTTTGTTGTCTTTTAAGACCCTGAACTGGTGGCTGACGATGGCGTACTCCTCTTCCTCGCTCTCGGCAGTACCTTCCTGGGGGTTTGGACACAGGGCTATCGGTGGCTTGGCCATGCTGAGTCGCTTCATGTTGGTAGGATGGTGTTCCATCAGGTATTGGTACAGCAGAGGGGCAGGGGTGTTGTGGCTCAAGAATCCTTGCCGTTCTGGCGAGGAATACAACATTGTAAAAAAAAATCATCATTTCATAGGGCCTATTCTGTGGGGGATGGGTTTTTTTTTTAAATTGGGAAAAGCCTTTGAAAAGTGAAATTCTTTGAAAGCAAATTCAGATTTTATTTTAAACTGGATGGAGATGAATTGCTGATATTTCAACTGAGAAAGGCTTCTCACATTGCAAAGGGGATTTCCAACACAGCCATGTGGGCAGGTTGCAAAACAGTCATGGTCATAATGGACAGGTGACAATGGACACCTGACCAAAATGGACATCTGGCCACTCTATGCAGGTGGCCTCTATGTACCACTCGCAATTAACAGCCAGGTAGCTTTCAAATGGCACACACAATATACAAGCAGCAGACAGATCACTACAGTAATATATAGGAAGTCAAAATGCGAAAACAATGAGCAGAGAATGACTTGTCATGTTCGGAATGCACTACCCTCGTGAACGTGGTTACGACAGAACTTGGGCCTGGGCGTGTAGAACTTGACAAAGTCTGCCAGGAAGCTGGTGACGTGGTAGCGGGACTTGAACCCCATCTGGGGCCGATGGAAGTAGGCCTGGACGGTGCGCAGGTGGAAATCATGGGCGAAGGAGTGGATATGGATCAGGTCCTTGTACTGGTCGCAGTCATCCGTAAATAACTTGGCAAGCTGACGATTACCAAAAAAAGGCATCAGTTTTACTCATGGACTGATTGGGTTTCTAACCATACCATCATAAGCACAGGCTGTTACAAGGTAAGAGAGAAGTTAAGAGAACTGAGATCAGAAACGAAATTTCATTACATGCTGAGAGAAAAACAAATGGCAAAAACTCAATGTTCATTCATATATGTGTGTCAGACCCGTTAACAAGTTTTATGTGTTGATTATCAACCAAACTAGTAGTCGGGAACTCTCAAAGCAAAGATATTCATTCAGACACAATCCACTGCCCTCAAAGCCAGTCAATATTTGTATATTTCACCCACTGACGAGATAAACTATTATCATCCTTTAACTGTAAGGCCTGAAACTCTAGGAGTAGCAATAAGAAATCAGCCTGCTACCAAGTAAAGCACAGATACTCATTTAGACATGATCTATTGCCCTCACAACCAGTCAATATTTGTATATTACACCCACTGACAAGATCAACCACTATCATCCTTTCACGACAAGGCCTGAAAATCTAGGACCTGCAATGACATATCAGCCTGCTATCTAGCAAAGCACAGATACTCATTCAGGTGTGATCTATTGCCCTCACAGTCAGTCAATATTTGTATATTAGACCCACTAATAGGACCCACCTGTTGATTAATGTCCTCCCCAGCTGGTACTCGAGAACTCTCAAAGGCAAAGATCTTCACACAGAAGTAAGCATGCTAACAACAGAACACAGGTCATAATCATTGGAAATAGTTTCACTCTGGGAAACTATCACATCAAAGCACAAGTACCAAAAACGGGGAAATATCTTTCAACAAGCTCTGTAAGAGCTGTAAGTAGGTGCGCTCAAAAGTCTGTGCTTTTAAACAAACATTTTACGCTGTTAATAATAAACAAGAGTTAAAATCAAGTTAACATCTTAAGAAATCTGCAAATCCAACGTTTTCTTTTTGGAAGGCTCCATGTACTATTACACAGCATATAACAATAACACAGAAGTGATTGCGCATATTGAAACACATATTGTTTAGGTGCGGGACACAGAAATTTGGGTTGAAATTAAATTCTGCTCTGAGCAGGTATTGCGACAAGGACATGTCCCTACCTGGAATGAAAGCTCTATGAGAATGATGCCACCGGCGGAGGTCACCTGCAGATGCTGTGATGCGGACGCTGTGGTGGAGGACTTCCTGTGGACAGGACTCTGGCTCCGTATGGGCTCCTTATGCCGGACTGTTTTGATCCTACAGAAGAAAAAAAATACAAAATATATAAATACTCTAAAAAATATGTCAGACCCCAGGGAATGGTAGTTGGCGAAGATAAAGAATGCACTTACATCTGTCTGGGCGACGACACTTTGGTCTCCACTGGTGTCAGGCCCAACTTCTGTAGACACTGCACGTACTGCTGCAGGAAGGAGGACCGGAGGTCCATATGCCAGGCCTCCTCGGCCGCAGTTCCACCCACGGGGGGCGAAGGGGCAGACTGGCCGGCGTCATCTGAACCGACGCCCATGACCAGGTGGCGCCAGAGCGTACTGAAGAGCAGGGGGGTGGCACAGTAGTGAACGATACGGGAGGACAGCTTCAAAAGGTCTAGGGTCTCCCTCTGCCGAACACCAAAGTTGAAAAGACTTGAACTGTATGAGTGAATCTGTGACAATTTGGACCTGCTCTATCAAAATGAGGACTATGCCTTGTGCCCTGTTTTGAATAAACACTTTCACTCACCACGCAAGACTGAGTCGGCTTTTAAGTCTGAAAGGCTCATTTTGTTTTGACATACACTACTGATTCACATGCACTAAAGAGTATGTGATGTGTTTATGTTTTTTAAAGACCAAATCTGTTAACTGTTAACAGTTCAAATTCTTTTTTCTTGATTTTACTTAAAAGTATTATCCGCACAGCAGACAAGGCATTGGGTTTCCCTTTGTTACTTTCACATCACATCCTCCCATAATGTTAGCCCACACAATACCCAAGAGGACCTTTTCTGACAACAGCTAAAAGCCTGAGGACAAGAACATATCTTCTTGTGTCGCTCTCCTCAAAATAAACGGTTTTGCATGTCAGTGCGCCAGCAACTGAAGGAAGGAGCGTGACTTTTGACTTACAGCGACTGGTTGGGTCGTCTGGGTGCCTCTCTTCTGCCAAGTCAAGTACAGGTTCTCTAGTTTCTTCAGCATCTCGGTTTCTGTAAAGGGCGGAGCATCAACAAAACAAGATGTTGGAATTGTAGGAATTTCAGAGAGCCACTTAGAGGAAAACGTAAAAAAAAAAGTTATGCGCTAAGTTAGAAATTGGTAAGTACCAGTCACAAGATGGGTACAAGGCATGATATTTAAGGTGGCAACCTATATTTGATGAGTAAATCTTGTCTTTGCTTAGCAAATTGCTGTGCTCAGCCAACTCCTTGAAACTGGTCCCCCAGATCTCACCTTTCTTAGCGACGACACAGCCTTCCAACATATGCGCTCCTTGCCTAACCACAGGGTCCTTGGCCACCCCGTAGTTGCTCCGGTGGAGGGGACGCCTGACTTTGGCGTTGCGAAGGGTCTCGTCGAAGGGCGGCAGGCTGCGGTGGAGACGGCGGGCCGACTTGGGGGCGGTGACTGGCATCCGTGATAAGAACTCCCTCTGGGGTGGGACGGTGTACTTGACCAGTGACTCGATCTCCTCCAGGGAACGACAGAATGGATTCCCTTTCTATTTCACAGACAAAGGGAAACACAAAAAGAGGAAGTCTATTTTTTTAAGTCAAGCATCTTTCCACAACAAGGCATCTAATTCTGCCAAATCTTTGGTCCATTTTCAAGAATCTAGTGAGTAGAAATTACATATGCTGTTTAACAGATTTACATGCTATGCAAAGAGCCGAGAACCAGTCATGAACCATTATCACTGCATGATATTTTAGCTCGAAACCTAGTTTTGCTAAGCTTATAATTCCTACATCTAATATGTTTCTCTGTTCAGAAACACCAAATTTGTCCCTGGACATTCCATTGAGACGTATACGAAAAATCAGCAGTTCAAGTTGGCACAATGGTACCAACCTGTTTCTCCCTTCCAAGCATCTGTGGGTTCAAAACTTACCTAGGGCTTAGTGAGGTTTGTTTCAAACCATTTGAAACTTTGACATATTTTCAAGTATTTGAAATTATACTTTCAAGTCACACAATCTTCTTCCAACAAAGTTTTTGCTGGCCCAGTGCTGACGTGTCACATTGTTGCTCCCGAGATTTACATGGATCACAGCCAAAAATTGTAACAAATTAAAACTCCTGAAATGCTTGAAGGTTAAACTTACCAACTTGTTCTTGCCAAAGTAGGTGTGATTGAAGAGCCCCATCTTCTGACTGACGAGACAGTCCAGAAGATGGGAGCGCGAGTTATGCCACATGACCAGGCGGTGAAGCATGGTCTTTAGGCTGTCCATCAGCTCACTGGACCAGTTGTAAACAAACAGCGTAATCTAGGAAAATGAAAATGAAAACACAAAAGCGCATCAAAGGTTTTGTAGGTATAGATTGACCTTAGGGCAATAGATGCTTAGAGATGAGCTGGAAATCAATGTTTACACACCTCAAGCCAATCAAGAGAAGGACAAGAAATTGACTACACTGGAGCTAGAACCCGAGACCCCTAGATAATCATTTAAGTGTGTAACCACTAAATAAAATGACTTGGGAAGTGATGATTACAAGCTGGACAGTGTAATTACGTGATGGAGATGAAGTTTGGAGAACTTGGCTTAAACAGACGCAGCAAAGTATAAAAATCACCAGCAGTGACCAGGCCCATCAGTAAACTAGAAGTCTAGTGGTCTGAAGTTAAAATCTACATCCACGCAAACCAGAATCGAAAAATGGCCCTCAACCCAACTTCTTGCATTACTGCACAGACAGTTTTGTACCAGTCCCACTGGTGGTTGACAAAACGTTGAACGGTCAGTTGGTCACAGTTGTGAACCACATCCAGCCGACCAAGAACCACGTAGAGGCCCTGAAACTCATCTCCTTGGTTTGATGGGGTTCAACTCCACACAAAGTCAAACCTGAACGGTTGCACTTACCTTGTACCCCTCGGCGTCAAGAACTAGCCTGTGCTATCTAGCAACGGGGATTCCAATCTACATCAACTTAATAAAAAGCCACGCCAAAGCCTTATCAGTCTTTACCTTCTTGTCGATGACTTGCATCAGGAGGAGACGCTGTCTGGGCACCAGGTGGAGGCCCTGAGATCGTCCCATCAGACTGGTCAGGGGGTTCAAATCCCTCTCACTCAACTTCTCTGAGGAACTGTAGCTGTTCAGATCCAGGGGCTTGAAACGCTGGTAGCTCTTATGTGCTGCCAAAATAAATAAAATGGAAACTTGTAATGACTGTTAGTATCAGCTGGTTGTGTTTTCTTCATGCATGGCATAAGATGTTATGCTTGTGAAAAGGATGAACAATTAGAAAGGTTGAAAAAACTTTTGAAACACATTTTTTTCAGACTCTTTCGAGTGCTGGAAATTTGAACACATTGAATATTTACAAGATGGGTTGACCAACGAGGGCACGTCCACCAGATCTTCTGGGGAAGGGTTATCCAAGCTGTAACGCCACTGACGGATGTTCCGACCGATCAGCACATAATTCTCCGATTTCCCTGGCAACAGTTTTTTGAAGCTGGCTTTAGCCAACGGGGTCTGGTCTTTGGTCAATTTTTCCTGGGACTTGCTCTCCTGACAAAGCAATCAACAGAGAATAAACAAGATGCTTTTAAGATGGCAATAAAATGACATAAATAAAAGCATTCAATGTTGAATTTGTACCAGACACAGACATTTATACAAGTTCAAAATTGCCTCACAAAGCACTTGTACGAACTGGAGTTTCAATACACAGGATTTTGATTATCAATGAGAATGTAGCTACTGATACAAAGATCAGTTTGCATAATAATCCTTATATTTCAGTTTATTTCTCTGAATTGAAAAAGGCAGCATAGAATAAAATCTTAACCGAGCCACATAACTGATCAGGCCCCCGTTTATCTCAAGTTTCCTTGGAAACAACTGAGAATATTTCTGTCTCCCCCTCCCCATGTGATGCCAGTCCATTGCAGGTTGCTCCCCAGCTAATGCTGGTACCCATGTATACTCCTGGGTTGTGAGAGGAGAACAAGTTGAAGTGGCTTGCGGCCTGCAGCTGGATTCAAACCCCTGACTTTCTGTTTGGACATTACAGACCTTACAGAACCACTAGACCACACTTTCCTTACTTAAAAACCAACTGACTTCAAATTTTCTGTTTAAGAAAAAGCCAACCTTTGGGTCTGCGGTAGCCCACAGCTGGTAATGGGTTCCATCGTCTCTGTACACCTTGGTTGTCAGGTCAGCGCATATGGATGGCAGCTTAGTTAGAAGCTCGTTGACGACTGGTCCCAGAGAAAATCGGCTGGAGAGTTCCTCCGTGACTTTGTGAATGGTAGGGACATCTGAATTGATGTACAAAGAGCAAGGGAATTCAGTAAGTCTCTTTAAAACTTGGTGCTGGGAAAAGGACTGTAGATAATTTCATTCCTTAGAAACAACACAGACAACATGACCTGGAGGAAGGTTATTTTTCAAAATGTGGGTTTTTTTTTTTCTCATTTGAAATTTGTGGACATTGACAATGTTAGAGAGTCATTTCTGGATGAATTTCTGGGCAATGGTGCTGGTGTGTATTCTTTACTCCAGTGTGAACTATTTCCCATTATGTGGGAACAAACTCAAGTTCTCCATACTTGCCACTTTTGTAGTGACCCACGCCTGGGCTGTCTTAAGTTTCAAGCAGGGTAAAATCTTGACAACGTCAAAGCTTTCCAATGTTACATACAGGGAGAAGATGAAGCAAAATACAAATATAAAAAGTCATGTAATGGAGGAACGACGACCTACCGAGGCTGTGTTCGTAGTCCATCCATGTGAATCCCACGTCCCTGAAGAATGTGTGCAGCATGCCTACTTTCCCCTCCTCCGCGTCGCGCTGGCGCTGTCTCAGGGCTTCGTCTTGACGCCGCTCCAACTCCTGGGCCTGCCAACCCGGCATATCCCTGGTCATATGTCCACTCTCCTTGGTCTGATGAAGTACATCAAAAAATTTAGAGAGCTTCTGCAGGAAAGAATCTTGTTACAGTAACAATAAATTAACATTGTGCAAAAATACCGCAAAACTTTGTATCACACTCTTTTGAGGCACCAAGGTAGCAAACTTTATAAAGTCAAAATCTAATCCTTATAAAAAAAAACCTCAGTGTCCTTTTCACTTTGAGCCTTTCTTTTGCCATTTCTGACGGACATACAGCTAGGGTCAGAGATACCAACCATGAAAGTCCAAGCTGTGGAAGTTTCTGTATTTGTACAGACTTTTTTGATTGCCCACAAGGGTTTGAAAAAAAGGAGGAAATTAACAGACCTAAGAAAAGAAAACGCTGCATGCACACCAATGCAAATGTACACATTCATGAATTAACAAGTGATATCAACCTAGGCCGTGGTGCAAGTCTTATAAGCTACATGAGCACAGCACGACAACAGAATGATTGCATATTTTCAGTGGTCAATTCTCAGTGTGCTAGCCGCTGTGCGGAAAAACCCCTTACAGGCACAGGTGAGAGAGGCTAAAGGGGACCATGTCAGCAGGGCGCCAGGCACAGCACGTCCGATCCTGCCCCATGTACACCAGCCTAGGTCCCCACAAAAGGGAAACTGATTATTATATTCCGATTCACGCTCGAAGCAGATACCTATCATGCTGACTTAGAGTACAGCAACCAGACAAGGAGCAAATATTGGCCGTTTTCCAATACTCAACTTCGGCTCTGTCTCAGGCTTCAACTGTTTTTTACTAGCTAACTTTGAAGCTGTAAGCGCAGTAATCAGTCTAATAGTGCCACAGAACATCAAATAAGATGCAAGAAAGCCAAAAATTACAGTAATCCAATGGAATTTAAACACTTCAGGCCCACAATCTGGGATTGGTTTTGGGAACGAAGCCTGAGACGGAGACAAAGTTGAGTATTGGAAAACAGCCTTTGAGTAACACACTGCGGTGACAGGTTACATTTTAACATTTGCAATTTTTTTCTGGAGGAAAAATAAGAACCTACAAACCTTGGGACTTGGGTCCTTGGCCTTGATCTTGACCGGCGTTGAGGGCTGGGATCCCGAGGAGCAGCTCTTCTCCTCCTTCTGCTCCAGGCTGCGCTGCTTCTTGACACGAGACATGCCGTCGCTGTTAGTAATGCTGGATGACACTGACTGAGATCGCTGTAACACGGAGAGAGTTGCATCAAACAGGTACAAATACATGTATCTGTAACTCAGACAAGTTGGGAAACTAATTTGTTTCCTTGATATCACATAAATTTAAATAAAATTATGGACTTTCTTAAACAGGTATCTAGAGCCATGAAAAACGAAAAGTTTTCACATCAAATACTGCTGTGTTTACTAGGCTACAGTGAAAATCAAATCATGTTTTCCATGTTTTTTTTTACCTGGTGGCTTTTTCAGCGAGTCAGTGTTCCTAAATATATTAATACAAGTAGTCATTTCTGCAGGGCTGCGTTCGAGTCAAAAGTCTAATCATGAGACTCTAACAACAACAAAAATACTGGGACAACCGGCTGCATTTCTCCGACCAGTTGTACCCTTACTCCAGCTGCAAGTCCCCTGACATTAAAAAGAGTTTTTCAAAATTCAGAATTTGCAATGGGCCACAAGCGCAACAAAGAGGGCGCTCTTTCTCAGCAACGAAGACTCTTTTAGTCAGAACAGAACTTTGCTGGTTTACGAACGACTAGGAAATGCATGCGTCATGGTTGCATCGCTACCAACAAAATGAACACTCCCAACCAATGTGGCTCTTTTCAACTGATGAGGGGGTGCTTCTGCTCGAGGCGGATAGGGCATAGGTTTAATGCCAGACTAGAATGTATTCTTCCAGTTTTGGCGCTCAAAATGACCTTCCGTGTATTTTCACTACAACTGCCACAGTCTTGCAAGCACACTGCATTTTAGCGTTACATGCACTGCTTCCAAGGCGGTAAAATCCAAGTAAGTCACAGCACAGTTATAAAATCGAGTCTTAACCTGTAAAACGGAAAAATGTAATTAGTTATGTACACATCTGTCTAACTAGAGGGTAACAAAAGATGAAAGGAAAGTGAAAACTAAAGGATGTCAGTACTGTCTGAATGCTATATTACGGTACAACTGCACACATTATCTCATAATGAATGTAATGTTAAAAAGCAAGCACCATGGTGATATTGGTGTAAGGATGGAACAGCCATGGTACATTCACATTAGAACAACTTAGAACTTGTTGTCTGGTGATAGTTTTGGGGTTGTGGTACCACAGCATGCATCCGCTGCTTAAACTAAAACAAAGAAACAAATTTATTTAATTCATTATGCAGAAACTTGGATGCAGAGATAAAGTGCATAGGACGCTCCCTGATGGCTGAATACATGCAGATGTTCAACAACTCTTAGTTCAAATGGAAGGCCCCATGACTGCCACCTGTACGTTCAGACATATTGTGAGATACATCGGTTGCACCAGTAAAAAGACAAGAATGTCTTCTTTGGCTTTCATCTTTGACGACTGAATAAGAATTTTTTTTCCAGGGTGGTGAAAATGGCATTTCATTCTCTGGCCAATCAACACTCAAGGATTTTTTGGCTACCAAAAGCTACCAAAAACTGAGATGGCAACAACGACGAGGGAAAAATGACCAAAATGATCAAATGAATTGTTTGCATTTGCAGCATGCACTTTGGCGAGATAATCTCCACGATGCATTGCAAATTGAGGTCAAAGGTTACCTGGTGCGAGGACCAGAAGGAGAAGAAACTGGTAAAGGGACTTTCCGGTGCAGGGCCCGGTGAAACCCTCTGGGAAGGAGGTTTAAATTAAACACACAAAAGTTACTACAGCGGTACCATTTAAACCTCCACCGACCAAGAATATACAGGTAGGCACAAGAAGGAAGTTACCAGCGAAGGTTGAATTTTGTCATGCAGTGCCCGAGCATTTTCTTTGGCATGCTTACATGATGGAAATGAAAACAAAAATCCTGTGTTGAGCCATGAACTCTCAAAAACTGTGTTTTAGTAAGTGGGAGAGGAAGGTAATATCTCCGGCGGAAAATTCCTTTAGTGAAATCTCTCTTAGACTTATTGCCTGTGGTAGTGCCAACAGTAAGAAATCACTGACAAGGGCTAAGGTCAATGGGAACTGACCTTTAGCAATGCGTTGCTTTTTTTAACAAATATACAGGTAAGACTGGTGCCCGGCTGTCCAATATCAATGGCGCGTGGCTTCAAGAAATTCACCACATTTCACTGCCATGTCACTGCACCACATGTTGGCTACAACCGAGTGATGATGTCATAGAGTTAACAGGGTGGTTTATGATTAGGTCAGGAAACGAAGGCATGTCATCCCAAGTGTAAAATTAAAAAAAAAAACTGAAAAAGTGTCCATGGAGTATGCAATAAAAGTGCAAGGATGAGTGAGTAATAGGGGAAAGGAACAGCAACCAGTATTGTTAGCAAGGCATCCTGGGTACAAGGCACTGCATTGTGGGTAAGCCTGTGCATTGTGGGTAGTACCTGAAGCCATCTCTTGAAAGCAGGTGGTGAAAAGGAGTCTGACAGCTAAAAAGAAGGCAACAGAATCAGCTCTGGAGTTAATGCACAGTGTGGGGCAACAGAAAAAATGTAAACATGCATTTGAAATTAACAGCCTAGATTTCACACGCAAATCTATGTCACTGCAGCTAACAAGCATTCAAATCTAAAAAATGGAAGTTTATCATTATTTTTAAAAAAGCAAATGCAAGGACTTTAAAAAAAGAGGGAAAGGGTATAGAAAAGCCACACATCAAAGTAAAAAAAGTTCAACAGTTTTTCTGAACAAATTATAATTGGTACTTCTGAACCTGTGGAATTTCTAGAAGCAGAAAAAAGAAAAAACCTCAGGATGGGAAGTTTATTTGAGCTTCTGGACGTTGATTCTGCTGGGAACCTGAAATGATCCACAAAGTCAATAATTTTTAACTTCTATTCTGCAAGTGTGTGCTGAGAAATGCCAAAGAGCACTCTAGGCCGAATTTAAGCAAAAATTAGCAGGGAACCAGCGACTGGCATATTGTACACAGATGGCAATTTGGCTGGTAATCTGCTTTGGCTGGGTAATATTTTTGGGGTGTACAAAACTTCTGTGTTGCATAAAATTGGTCCTGATTTGTGCCAGAAAGGGTCACAATGTTTCACTTCTGAGTAGGTGCCCAGCTGGTAGCCAAGTATCTCTGACTGAAGAGGAGTGGGGAAATTCATGGTCGGATGACACAAAACACGCAAGCAAAACCAGACGGGCGCGGCAGCTGGCATTTCTTTACCTTTCCCTGTGACCTTTGGCTTTGAGCAGAGGCTGAATGCACTGGCGGGATATTGGCAGACTTTGGGTGTTGCTAGGCGTAAAAACAAAAATAGGCACAGGATTGATCATAAGCAAAATAAAAACAAGAAAAAAGACAAAAAGAGAGAAAACAAGTCAGCGATGAAGGAAGTGAATCTTGCACAGATAATGTGGAAACTAGTGCTTTTCTTTCAAGCAGATAGCGGTAATGGGTGTAGTTAATTAATTGGACAGGATTGAACATGGCAGTGATGGTGCCATTTGTCTGTTCTGCAGCATTTGAATGAATTTGTGCCTGACACCACCTACAAAAGGAAACCTTCATGTATGTACAAACAAAGAAACAACATTCAAATAAGTATATGGTGCACATTTGCACATTAGTATCAATGGCAACAAAAGACTTAGCAATAACAATCTTGGGTGCTGTGGCAACAGGCATAGTATTGGATGCAAAGGACACATTTATGCATTGGGAAAATCAGAGCCAAGCTTTCATCCTTATGAATCAGATGAACATAAATTTAGTTCCAAAGGCAAGAAAGCGTAGAGAAATGGACATGTTTTAAAGCACGCCAAGGGGCACCACTGTGCATTAAATTATAGAGAAAGGAAAATGCAAGAGGCATGGTAAAATAAAAACTTCCAAGAGCAAAGGCAGGAGTTTCCTATCTGCAAGAGCAGGGCAATTCGATGCAAAAGTGGTACATTGGTCACACGGTTAAGCTGCTACCAACCCTAATACATCACTCGCTATTCACAAACAGACAGAAGTTTTGCAAAAACATGAAAGAGGAATTAAAGACAACTGTACTGCTTTTTTCCACTGTCGTGTTTCTTTTTGTTTAGGTAGCACCTACGGTAATAACCTGACCAAGTTTCCCCTTTTGCATGGAATCGCCTAAACAGTTTGCAAAATTGAGACCAACAGCTGTACAATGCATTAAAAAAAGGTTCTTTAGGTTGACAATGTGACATTTCATTTCTGCACTAGTCAGTAAGGGTATGCTTCCAAGTATTTCAGAACATTTCTGAGTCTCAGAAAGTTCAATTTTATGCAGAAACCAGAGTTGCAAATTTATTTTTTGGAGGGGTACTCATGCCATTGGGGACATCACGCAAGCCCTATGCAATTAAAGTCTTGGTGTCCAGGTGCTAGAGTTCTGATCTCATCAAAACTCAGAGGTGACCCACAGGGTTGAGGCAGCAAATATGTTTGTTGCTTATACTTGTTTTTTGGCAGTTAATACCTTGGGTTCAATAACCGCATACATTTTGACCTCACAATGTATGGGCAACATGAGATTATTCTGCCCCCCCAAAAAAGATTGAGAGTAAACTGGTTTACGAGATGATTACAGAAAGAAGACGATTTTGGTAAGAATCATGCATTCATTGAACTTTAGAGATTTATTGCAAGTGTATCTTTGGCGGGCGAGGAGGGGGGGATCCAGGGAAACAAATCTTGCTGTTGAACTATATAAAGCAGCTGTTAGCAATTATGTGTCATGTACAGGGTAAATTATTAGCAGTACTACCGATGGAGTGACCTTGTTGCATAGTTGGCCAGTCCATCTAAGTTATCTCTGCTCACTTTCACCTTCCACCCCTTTGCCCTTTTTTTTCTGGGAACCTGCTTAAATTGGACATAATCGCTTCATTTTGTAGCAATCAGAAACCAACTCTTTGCAAGCAAGTGAAAAATGGTTTGTCTGAGCTCTTAAAGTCCTTGAACTATTAAAGTCTTTGAACTATTAAAGTCTTTCAAATTTTGGTGGATTTTTCGTGGCAGTCATAAGGTAAAGGTGGGCAGAGGACTACCATGCACTCGCTCGCATGTGATGGAGGAAGGTCTAGCATCAAACCTTTTGCATTCGCCTCATGAATTGTCTTATATCGCTGGCAAAGTACATGGGAGTTTCCCCCATGGACAACGAGCGCTGTGGGGTGGAGGAACGAAGCAAGTTATCACTAACCACAACATGCTGTTTGACACTACAGGGTTAAAGACTGATTGGAGGAAATTCAATGGGCAAAATGTCCAACGCCTCTCAGCACTTCAGATATAAGTTCAAAGTAACACTTTTTATGCAAATGAATGCAAATTATGCAAATTAGCCATCAAACAGGCTCAAGTGACCAAATAAATTTTGTACCTTGTAAACGTCCCCGTTTATAAGCCATTGCCAGCAGCGAATTGCATTGTTTAAAGCCCTTTTGTGTTTTATAAACATAAATATGGAAAATCATTTTGGACATGCACAATGAAAAACCAGAAGCGTGATTGTTTTTTCTTTGTGGCAGCCATTTTATGTTTGCTTTTTTTGCACTGCTTTTTGGGACTTTGGATAAGAAATGTGAAATCAACAAGGCACGATGTCTTTATGCTGCTTAAACACAATCACAATAGACACGTATATGACACGTAACGTGGAGGCAATAAAATTTCAAATTCCTTTTAAATGCCGATGAAAGAAAAAATACACACAGTTTGTTAACATCACTCGAGATAAATTGAGCAAAGCACTTTCGTAAATCACAAAATACTTCATGAAAATACAGGGCCCCCCCTGGACTCAAGAAATAAGAACAGATTGATTGTCTTTTAGGCTATTGCTAAATGGTCTTGTTTCCAAATTGGCCAAAGTTCCCTCTTTGTTACCAACAAAAACTATGCTGGAGATCAAAACCCACCATGGATCAGTTACACAAATGCCACCATTCCAACTCCGGCACATTTCCAGAATGTTGATGGTAAATGCCATATCAATGACAGACTTCCAGAGTTGTGGCTACATCCGCAGTCAACATGCACCCCAACATATTTACGACGGGTGAAAACCGGCAACTCGGTCCAGACTCTAACTCTGTACAAATCCCAAGGGACAGTGATAGGATGTCCAGCGCACGCTGCATTTTCCGATGTTCTCATACTGAAGCATAATTGAAGAATGAGAAAATTACCTTGACGCTGACCGGTGATGACCTCTCGACGTCCTTCACTTTGTCCTCACTGCAATCCTTGAACAGCTGTCTGACTCCCTTGGAGGGGGTAACGTCAGGCTGGGCACCGCCCGCCTCTGCTAAGTGAGTTGAACGAGAATCATCTTGGAATCAGTCTTTGGAAGCGAGTTTTCATTTTGTACATCATGAACCTATTTGACAGTGTTGTACTTTATAACGTTTAATGAGCCATCACAAATCCCACGAAACTATCAACAGACAAACACAAGACCTCAAGTAGGAATATAAATCAAAAGCTATTTAAATGAGCTGAAGTAACAACTTTCCTCCGTCGCTGTGTCCCTGATTACTTGTGCCTAGCCTTGTGTGTGGATTTATGCCAGTCTAAAAAACCACTGGTAAAGCACATCTTGTTGCATTTTGAGGCAGAAGACAGGCACTGAAATGCAAGAAATTACAGGCACTGAAACGCAAGAAATTTCAGCCACCCTAGCTGAAGAGTATAACAATACCGACACCTCGAGCATTCTCCCAACTGTACCTTAAATTCTTTGAAGGGTATTGAAACAATGAAACAAACGCACACACAAAATTAATAAATCAAATTCTGCATTTCCACTTTGATGATGAGGGAATATAACTTGATCTGTTTACAAGAGACAACTGATTGAGGAATGCCAATGGAAAATGTGAAAGAAGTAAAATATTCCCCGATGCACACAATTCACTTTTGAATTTCTGCTAGCATACATAAGAAATTTTTACAAGGAGGGATCCAAGCAAATGTTGCATTCCTGAAGAACTCAGCTACTTGCTTACAAGATAAGTGAACCTAATACTTTCTAAAAGAGAATAAAATTGCATGGGAAAATCGGAGTGAGTTCACAGAACTAAAGAGATCAACTCAACACAAAGAGACTTACTTTCTCCGACCTTGGCAGGGGATGAGAACGGCGTCAGACTGAGCTGTCGGAGCTGAGGCAGGGTACCCATGGGGGCCGTCAGGACGCAATACTCCATGACCACGTCGCACAGGCTGTGCTGCACTGCCCTCTTGAGGCGATTGGTGAGATGGGGCAGGTCAATGTTCCCCCTCTGCCAGATGGCAAACTGGATGAGGGCCGTGGGCCCTATGAAAAAAATTGTGAACAAGACATACCTGAGTCAGAAGCGAGTTTCAAACCAGTAACCGGGGACTAAACTCTTGAGCAAGGTATTTTACCTGATTTCTTTCTTCAGAGTGGCCAACCTATGTATCTATGAAGGCGGGGTCTACTGTTTGGTTGATAACAGCTACATTCTTGCTTCTACCATGAAAAAGGTTCAATAGAGGGTTTGCATGGCTGCTATCTTGCAGGCCAGTCCTTTTTGTTCCACAGTGTATGCACAAAGGAGGTCCACCTGTGGAACAAAACAAGTGCCCTGCAAGATGGCTTCCATGCAAAGCCTCTATAGGGCTCTCTGGAGACAATTGTAAGTCCACCAGTTCGGGGCACAATGATAACAAAAGCCCTCAGCTTTATCGTAAACAACTTAAAGTGTGAAGTACCTGGTTTCCGTTGTGACTCTGGGCCCATGTAATACCTCTCTGTCCGTGTCCAGGAGACAAAATCCAACGTGTCCTGGAGCTCCATGTGAGCTACAGGGGATGGCCGAGGGCAGCTGTGAAGAGAAACAGGGTTGCCTCGACCATCCACCAGCCCCATGGATATACAGGCGATGCCAATGCCTAGAGCAACGACAAGGAAATGACAATGGTAGTAGATAAAGATTTTAGCTTTTGTGTGCACAAATATAATTTGAGTACATTCAGACACAAACTTTCAAAACTAGGTTTGAAACAAATCTGTTGTGTAACAAAATATTCTACAGCCATTTGCAACAAAACTGTCTTTCTATTGTAAAAGACAAGAAAGTGTTGCCGTATTACTCGGTCTTTTTCTTAGAAATCAACTTACAAAATATAGTAAAGGGTTTCAAAAAATGTCATCATAACAGAAGATTTGATCACAAGTTGAGGGCAAGTTTTATTCACAATCCCCCTTTCATTGACAGAGGTACATCCTGCCTAATCGCACAGGCACCAAATAAGATCTATTACACCACACAAAACGGTGCTTCAACAAACAAAAATTGCCCAAGGCACACATGCATTGTGTGAGCATACGTGACCCACTATGCAAAAAAGGCCCCTTATAGACATAAGTCCAAGGGCCATTTTTGCAGAGCCAGTCATAATTACTGTTCCCTATGGTCCCTAACTGAAGCCGCCTCTCTGACCTGTTCGTCCCGCCCTCTCCGGCCTGTTATACAGATAGGCCTCGTTCTCTGGCAGCTCAATCCCCTTCTCTCTCTCCCCACCACCACCGCTGCTGCTGACATAGTCCTGGAAGTGATCCTCCGCCCTGGGGCTGCTGTACTTGGGCAAGTGAAGGAACTGCCGCAGGTTCTGGCCCAGGTAGAAGGCCAGGGAGAAGAGGTGGGGCCGGGCCGTCTGAGGGATGGTGAAGTGGAGGGTTTCGGTGGGGGGTTTGGTGAGGGGCTGGACAAACTAGAGAGGAGAAGAGAGGATGAACAGACAGTGGGATTACTCCAGCAAGGCATGAAACAGAAGTTGATTTTCCAAGAGCAAGAGAAATACCGTCTTCTCTAATTATGATCTGCTTTGTGAAAATGATATTCCAAATTGACTTCCGTGAGTACATAACTGAACTAAATGGGAGTCTCTGTGGTTGAGAGTTTCTAACTGAGCCTTTTACAAAGTTGAAGAGATTTTGATAGTACAGAAACAACAAATACAAAATGTGCATAGTTTTATTCAAGTTGCTTACTAAATAATGTTCTGATATTCATGTTGCGATCCTTAAAGTGACACTGAAGAGAGTTTTACAGAAGAATAATACTAATTTTACAATTGGGTTTTATACCATCTGGATGCAAAAATGACATTAAATCTCATTTTGAGTACATCGAAAGGTGCAGAACAAGAACGATGACCATGTGCAATCAATCAGCTCTCAGGGAACAAGCATTGTATCGAGTACCTGGATGTCATGCGGCGTTAGTTTACACATCGGGTTCCTGTCTAGCATGACCGATATCACGTCCAGCGTGGCCTCCGCCAGTCGGTTCCTCAGCAACTCCACCAAGTCCTCCCGGATCTCCGGCCCCGGGGGGTCCACCCCATGAACGTCCAGTCGGATGGTGTGCTCCGTCCGGCCCGGGCCCGTGGCTCGGGACAGGGTAGACATGCTGTCTAGTCCAGAGTCCGTGGTACTGACTTTGCGCGAATCGGACATGTGGCTTTGGGTCTGTGCAAAACAATATTGAAAACCACAGTAATGTCCACCCTTCTTCCCTGGGTCCATTTCAACCTCAGTCTCAACGGATAAAAATTATGGTAATCGCATTCCTCTATTTTGATTTGTCACTGCAGTACGAAGCAAAGCGTTCCCATCATTAACCTGATGATTTCAATTTTCAATTTGTATTATATATAAGGCATTAACAATGCAAATCTAACAGTTCCACTTTTGCTTACTGCCATTTTTGTTAAGAAGAGGTAGAGAGTTGCCTTTGTGTAAAGAAATCATTACATCTTCTATTCAGTTTGGGTTTTCCAGCTCTAAGCTCCGTCTATGTGTAAGGCATCATCTTTCGCATTGAGACAGCTTGAAGGCATTCCATATTCAAACTAAAAAATGCCCAGCTTCTGGCAAAAATATTTTCAGCAAATAAAACCCATTTCAATGGGCTAAAAAATCCAGGGGTGTAAGAAATCGGGCAACAGTGGAAATAAAGCTTTAGAAAGTCCCCACAGATTCCTCGTATTGCTTTAGTCTAATTTATTTCAGATCATGTGAAACAGTAACCCCTCATTGTTCAGTGACGACAAATAATTTTGTGGGATAGAGCCACGGTTGCCTTTCCTTGAGCAGTTAACCCCAGAACTTTGCTCAACAAATGCACAAATACAGACGGAAACAAGCCAAGAAGAGAACAGGCCTACATAAATCACATGGTGCTTTCACCGGTAACCTGGTTCTGTTCATCTAGAGAAGTTTTACTTACAGAGGACAACTCCTCCTCAAAGACTGACCCCATCCCCAGCGTGTTCAAAGATTGCACTGACGTGGCACGACTCACTATGGAAAAGAAAACATTACAGTTGCAACAATCATCAAAGTTACGTTACTCCTGACACTGTGGACTAGTAACTTAACACAACAAATAAACTAAATCTCACACCCTGGAGTTGCTGCCAGTTGCTTGAAGTGAAACTTTTCAAATCCATTAGATTTTCTTTTTCAACTGGATTTTACATGTAGGCCTACATCACATGATATTCACTTCCATTCCAAAAGCCACTTCGACGGTTAACTTACCAGGTTGGGAGCCTGGCTCGTAATGGTGCCCTGTGTCGGCGGCTGAGTTAACCCTTGAAATGTTGGTTGAGTAGCTGACTATTGTGCTGTCGAACAGTCTGCCATGTGAAGGGGACAACATGTGAATAACTGAAAAAATTTACAGCTAGTGAGATGGTAGAGAAAACCGACAGTGATCATAGACTGTTGTAAGAATGTACAATCACAGAACCGTAGTGGCACACGGAGTCCCATCTTAAAGTAAGGATGCGTTCCCCCCCCAAAAAAAACATTGTACAAAATTAGAGATCTAACAATGACTTCCCAGACATAAGAGCAACAATTACCTGAGATAGAACACGCCTCCTGATGTCTCTCTGAATACAAACATATTGCGGCGGTTGGAGACGGCAAAGGCGCTCAGTGCTGAGATTAGAGCTTGCATGCCTGACAATTACAAACCAAGGACCTGACTTAGGTGGAAGTTTAAACGATTCCTACACAAAGTAAGTCATTTGGCACCACTTCAACATTTTCACCTGCGAAATGTCCATGTCTATCGGGATGCCAGACTGAGTGATACACTAGAGCTCAGTTTGCTCTCCACGATGCTGCAACAAAAAATGGCCTCCAGACTCACTGTCAACCCTGTCATGACCAAAGGGATTTAATTAACAACATCTGCCACAGGAATTTTTTTTTTACCAATTCGAGAAGCTGTGACACTACAAGTCTCCTTACTTCTCTTTTTTCACCATCTACTCCCATCAGAACGGGTTTGTATTTTGCACCCGGGTGACAAATGCCATGTCAAACTCTGACATACCCGGTGAGGAACTCCCTCCCCTGTGTCCCGTGTACAGCCTGGCATGGATGCTGAGGTGAGTGTTCCACATCAGGTCGCAGGCAAAGTGGCCAGGGTTGAATTCCATGGCGGCGACCAGGTAGTCCTTCTGAGCTTGGTCAATGTCATCCTCATCTACACACAATGAATGAAGATAAATCGGTCTTCCCCATGTTGCTAAGTCATCAGGGAGGGTGGGGGGACAGAAACGTCAATTCAACATCTGTCACAGTTCTGTTGCAACTTAAAACGATCTGATTTTAAAATTCTGAAACCTAAAAGGCAAACAATCTTGCTTTTTAAAATGATGTTCTTGTTCCATTAAATCTGGAAAGAAACAGAGGAACGTTTCAAACCTACTTAAAATTCTCCAAAAACAGTCTGTACGTGTGCCGTCATACAGCTCCACCACAGTCACATTCACAAGCCACAAGTTTTATTCAAAACCAGTAATAAAAAGTACTGAAGTGATTTGTCTATGGAAGAGCGCTCTCGGAACAAAGAGGAACTCAATGCCTTTTCAATGCCTTGACCTGAGAATACAACAAGTCATGACGGCATGTGTAGCTTTTTACTGATTATTGGAACTGTTTATGAGAAATGTGACCACACAGAAATGTGGTCCTGAATTTTACCACTTTCCCCCTACCCCCGAAGCATCTTACCATCATCCAGTGAAGGCTTGCCAATCCTGAAGTGGATGGGATCTTCACTCTGCCAGGCGTCCTCGTCACTCTCCCCAAAGAGGATGGACTTGCAGGAGTGGGTCTTGTAGAGGTCTTGAAGCAGTAATCGCTGGGAGGGGGGCCAACACAAGCACGGAGAGATGTCAATGCCAAATTCATTGACAGCAAATTCAAGTATTTCCGTGAAGGCCACAAGCTTGGACAAGTACCAACACAACGCCCCCTTTAATCCAATCTGCAGAGGTTACAGCCCATTCGCTACTATTCTACACGGGGGTTGGTTGCCTAAAGAGCTTTGGTTTCTGAACAGTCAAGATGGTTACTAGCAAAAGAAATGGCTTGGGGGTACATGTGAGTGTTCACATCCTAACGCCTTCATGTAATCAAGCAAGGCCAGCTATTTGAACAGGTAATGCAAGATTTCACAGCATGATGTGACATGCCACTCTCTGTTTTAGATGATGCGCATGTGAGAACTCAACAGGATAAGGAAGACGACAAACTATAATGAAACTTCACAGGACTTTACCTGGTTTACTGTTCTACAAGTATTCCTGATGGTATCCGTGACTTGCCCATATAACTGCTCACCGACACCATTGTTGAAATCATCGTGATCTCTGTATGCCAAAAAGTGCAGAAAAAAATCCCCCAAAGATGTAATCATAATGCTGAAACTGTACGACTAGAAATATACGATACAAATTTAGGACAGCTGCACAACCAGGATTCCAAGAGTTCCAACAGTGTCCAAGCGTACAGGTGGAATAAACCACTTCTTTTCTGAAAAGTGTTTCGAAATAAATAATCCAGAAGTAATTTGATTCTTTCACAAATTTCTGTGGCAATCATAAAAGTGGAAATTAAAATTGAAGAAATATTACAACTGAATTGCCTAAAATCTTTCTTGTGTATACAACATCAATTGTAACTGGTTCTTGAAAGACAGTTGAAGAGTAGAGGAGATCTGGCTTTACACTGGTTTCGAGAACTCCGAGGTTAAACAAAGTCAAATCCAAGTCGCCAGCCAATTATTCCCAAGTCAAGTCAAAACCAATTTTTATCCACACGGAGGTCAAACCTGTTGCCAAAAAAATCTGCAACTGCCGTCTGGCTCAGCAACTGCAGAAAACAACACTGGAGCACTTTCATTTGATACTAAGAATGACACGGCAGTCTTCTAATCAGTTGGGGGGATGCACACCATAGATGTTATCGCAGTACGTCTGTTAATACCTGGAATGGTAGAATATCTCAACGCGGTCCGTGTGGATGCGCAGGATGAGCCAGAAGTCGGGCATGAGCTGCCTTCGTCTGGACCACTCCGACGAAAGCTCTTGGGCATCGTCCAGCTCCAAGTCACTAGAGCCTCCCTCATATCCTAGACACGCACAGCGATGACAGATTCCAATTAGAATGGAAAAGGTTCATGAGTTCTGAAAGTTTGAAATTTTCAAATCAGTTGAACTTTCAGAGGTAAGTCTGGGTACGAGCTGTCAGGTTTCTGTCGGTGATCAAGTCTAGAGTTATGAACATGTAGGTCTTAATCAAGACGGGGACCAAGAGCTCAGAGTCATTAAATGCAACATGGAAAAGGCATATTTGAGCTTTGTAACAGGACAAACATTACACGCTAAAGTTTACAGATTTTTTGGCACATTAAATTGGGTGGAGGGGAAAAATATGAAAAAAGTTCCAAAATTTCTGTATTTGGGGATAAGTGACAAACTAGTGCAAGTTAATGGTTGTGTATGGAATGAGAAATGTGAAAGTCATTTCCTGTACCTTCTTCATCGTTGTCATTCAAGCTTCCTGTGTAGCTGATCTGAGAACTAGGCGGACCGCTGGAAGCAGCCGACATCAGCATGAGCGGCTTCCTCCCGACCAGAGGCACGACGTCTGACTCTGAGCTCTGACTGGAGGTTCTCTGTGGGGGATTTGGCATGGCCGAGTCTTGCTGAAGTGTTGCGGAGGGCGGGTGATCGCCGGTCCCGGCCGAGTCTGAGCCAGTGAGAGGTCTGTCCCGTTCCTCTGGAGCTGAGAGGCTGGCGTCATCTTCACCGAGCAACATACCCGAGTCCAACTTGTGGGTCAGGGTCACGGTGCTGGTACTGGAAGTTGAGCTGTGGCTGCGGCTATCCCTGTGATCACCCACTGTCAGGTGTTCCCTGTTGGCCCCAGTCACGTCAGTGTCTGAGTAGCTCATTTCTGCCAGCTGAAGGGGCTCGGACTGTGAGCCACCCACCTGTGACAGGACAATGAAACTTGTCGAGTTGCGCTGCAGGCTACTGCCATCCTCTCCCTCCTCCACCTCCCCACTGGCCTGTATCTTTGCTCCTCCGGGTTCCTCAGATGGATCAGGCTGGCTGGCTGACTCCACCACAACTCTACTATCATGGAGCAGGCCTTCACTTTGAGTGACAGCAACAGCACTCTGATGACCGAGGACATCACCATCGTGCTCGTCTGCCAACACCTGGATGGAACTGTCACTGCTCCCGGAAGCGTTATCCTCGCCATCCCTCATCCTGTCCTCGTCTCTCGCTGCTTCCTTCAATTTCTCTGCTTCTGCTCCTCTATCAGCTGTTTCAATGAAATTTCCGACACCATCCTTCTGACCCTCAACACCAGTTCCCTCAAAAGGCTCACTGATGGCTTTGCAAGGCGAGGGTGGTGTGCAAATTATCGTTGTGGTTTGGAAGTTGCGGCCTACGGTTCTCTGTTCGCCAGCGGTGGGCGTGGGGGTTTCTCCACCCACCAGGCGATGAGGCTCTTGCTCCCCGAGATTCTCCAAGGCGCTCTGAATGGCTTGGTTGCGCATAGTGTTGTCAATGTGGGTCTGGTCGTACATGAGATGGTAGTAATGGCCAACCTTACACAACTCACAACCAGGGATGTCCGTCCGCTCAAGCTCCTGTGACCCCAAAACGAAAATAATTAAACAAACAAAAACACATCTGCATAATTCCTAAATAATCACTCTTGAAACAGCAAAAATGCTGTGTTCTAATTTAAACAACACTGAAGCATTTTGCACCAAAACTTTTCAGCCTTACGCCTTATGTCATGAACTGATACTAAGGAACCACTGCAGAATGAAAGAACTTTGGCTGACCAATCAATGCACAGCACAAAATGTAATTAATCAACTGCCAGATTTATTGTACTCAGTTCAGAGATAATTTTTTTTTAAACAGCGACAAAAAGACTATCCCCATTTACGAAAATGGGATGCACCTGACACCTCCGGCTTACCTCTGTGAACTGGGCAAGGCTCTGCTCTGGTCCGAAGACAAACTGGAGAGGGATCTCGGCTGCCTTGCATGACGGCTTGGACGGGTAGGAAACCCTGACGTGCTGCGCCACCATGTCCAAGGTTTCCACGGTAACCGGAAAGATGTGGTGCTTGGCGGAAGCAATCTCGTCCTCCAGCAGCCACTTGATCTGCATCAAACACACAAGGGTCAGAGGTGGGATCAGTTTATTGAGCTGAAGTGCACCCCCACTGATGAAAGAAAGACACAGAGTACTAAGTTTTCTAGCACGCACTCGGCGTGCATGCAAAGATCACACATTTTAGACTAAAATCGTTGCACGTTCTCAGCGTGCTCCGCGTCAAACATGCATAAACTTGTGCACCTACGCAGTGCATGAGCACTGCCACGCCCTCTTTTGTTCCTGCTCGGAGCGGATAGCATTTAAAGAACTGTTGTGGTGTGATACACATTGCCCTGGTGTAAGAAGTCAAACATCAATAAGTGCTAATTATTCACCTCTTCTTTTGTTTTTTTGATCGCCATGATCTGGGGCTCTGGCAGACTGCCAAGTCCTTCTGAGTCCAGCCTGTTTCACAAAATAAACAAGTGAACAACAGAAATAAAACAACCACTTAAAAATACACACCAGCAGATGTTTCAGATGATCAAATAAGCCGTTTAAACCAATCAAAGACAAGTCAGGAAAATGACTTTAGGGGGTTTGATAAAGGAAAAAGCTTTGCAAACTAAACTTATCTTGTCCCAATGAATCTGTTACCAAATCAACTTCTTGAGCTTTTACTTCTTTTTTCTGTTATTTTCAAGAACATCGCTTTAAATGTTTTTCAGATTGGCACTGAGAAGGTATTTGAATCACTGGGGTACAAATGAAATCCTCGAAAATTATAGCTCGTAAGGGCAAAATTAAAAAATACAAGATTTCTGCCCCCCAAAACCCTGAAACATTTCAATTTCCTATTTTCCTCATGTCTTGCTTAAAAAGTGCTGTAGTTGAATCCACCACAAATCTGCACAAATCCAGCACAAGCTGTCTAGTTTCAAATCAAGTCATAGGCTTTCAAGCAGTCAACAAAAGCATCCCTTTTGTCCTTGGTCATTCCCTGTTACTTGTGACTGGTCCTGTGGCAGGACTTTGGATTTCTTTGTGACTGGACTTGAGACAGGCTCGACAATAACACTAGTCAAAGACAGTGGACACTTGGACAGCGGCAAGCTGCAAACAGCAAAGACCAGAGAAGATTCAGTGTTGGCACCGCTGCTGGCACCCAAAAATTGAGGGTCTGTTTTCTTGCAAGTACTCACCCGTGGCTGTCCACTTCTTCATCAAATTCGGACAGCTCGCGGCCCCGGCCCAGGGAGAGGAGAGACGGGCTGTTGCATTGGGGTTGTGGGGACTGGGGCGGCGTTGATTCCGTTGTGGACACCTCCCGACGCCGGTCAGCAAAGACCTCGTCGGTGTCTGCCTGGGCTTCGTCTAGCTCCGACGGCAAGGTCAGGCAGATGAGGTCTAGGGTAACCGACAGGTCGGCCGGGTCAATCTCTTCCTCCGGGGGGCTTTCCAGGCAGTCGATGAGATGCCCTGCCAAGGTGAATCCGATTTATTTCACAAACGCATCATGCAGATTGGAGGTTTTTATTAAAAGTTTGTTGCAATTTAATTATATGTTTCAGTCTCGGTGAAATCTGTAGATGGAATTTAGTTCTTTTTCACAATTTCACTCAGTCCATCCAAGAGAAGTATGAATGAAACAATAAGCCACAACAACAGGTGAAATGTGAAATTTAATTATTTCTCAACTCCAAAGAATAAAAATAATTAAGCCAGCTCATCCATCCCACTAGGCAATGTTTTAAACTTTTTTTATTTATGTATCAATTGATGATTTCACCACTAAAGCGATACAGGGGTAAAATCCAGGTAAGAATTTGAAAATACAAAGAATGACCTCACCCACCTAAGCATGTTGGTAGAGTCCTCTTGGACATGTTTCCAACATTATTCTTCAGCTTGACGGAGCATACCAAGTGCACAAACAGGGGTGACATCTCCTCTTCGTAGCTGCCCATCAAGGACTCGGTCGAGGTGCTCTGTTCGTCGGCAGTCTCACCCAGCGAGTTCTTCTTCCCTTGCCGCAGCGACGACTGGTAGACATCCACGATGGAGTTGATCTTGTTCTCCGGCACGGGAATCTCTTCATTTTCTGAGGTGTAACTGGTAACTGTTAACAGGCAAATTATGAGGGGAGACTACATTAAAGTCTTTCTGTTTTATACAAAAGTCACTGAAATGCAAAAAAAATACAAGCTGGGGCCCACATCCACGTATTTACACAGATTGATTAGGAAAATTTCTCTTCACTGTGGATGGGAACCACTCAAATGCTGATTTGGTTTACATGAGTGGGTGAAGAGAATCGAATCATAGAAAAGCGCCTTGCCCAAGGACACAGTATCTGGCAAACAGCTCAATTCAAGACCTTGACTCTCCAATCCGAATCACAAGCATGCACTTGGTCATCTTTAAAACCTTAGCAACGCTTTCAGAATATTGGAATTTACATCATGTTGCCCATATGATGCAAGATATGGGGGCGGAGAGAACCCCCCCGCCTTTATGTTGCTCACTGTTTGATCGGAATCTCAAGAATTCTTTACAGACTTCTAGGGGGGATGTGTGAGGTAACAATTGTCTGGAGCGTGTATAGGGATTGGACATGTGGGGGGGTACCCATCGGCCCCATATCATGCACGGTATCATTTTACCAAACACAGGGCTGTATACTTCACTAAAATACATTTTCAAGCAATGACAAATGCTCAGTGCCAATTTTCGGTATCCAGCAATGTAAGTGACACAAACCGCTCATTTGTTCCGATGTGATTTCTTCTGGTATACTGGTGGTGTGAAGTTTTTCTGGCTCAACTGACAAGATCTCACAGTCCGATCTGCCGTCATCATCGGCTTCTTGGAAAATCAAATCCATCTGTGAGTCAAAACAGACACAGAACATTTGAAGTAAATCAATCGGTAAGTTATTAATCTGTGACAAGTCAGGTGGTCAAGTTAATATTTCGACACCATTTTGATAAAATTATGAAGGACCCGCTCAAGACTGAGATTTTTGGCAACTTGAGATTTGGGGATATTCTGACTTTTTATGATGTTCTCTACAGGACTGTTAAGTGTTGAGACACGAGATTACGTTGTTTGCTTCTCATGCTAATGGCACAAAAGCGACGTACATGCGCAAATTCATTTATACCTTTTGATAAAGTGACGTACACGATGAATCTCACTGACTTTACCGGTGCATGTCTGAATATTACCTCTTGAGACCTTTATTTTGACAAGGTGATAAATCTGTAGTATGACATTTCATAAACGTGCACACTTTGTACAAACAAAGGCCACAAGGAGTGAGCACTCCTTGAGTATCTGGAGTGACATTTATCTGAAATCAACGTCTACTAATTTTACATAAGCATGTGAAAAAAAGACAGACGTAGTCTGCTTTTTCAGCGGAGCGGCCACACCTTTATTTTTCTATTCCTGTGATCCTTTTCGGAGCAAGATTACAAAAAATTTCAATGAATTATTACAGGAAACTTCATTATCAAAATCTGAGCGCTCCTGTCCTTACTGGAATAATCCTTTTGGGAATGCAGTGAATTCCCTGTGGAAATCTGCCATGTTCCTATTGGGAATAGGCTACTCCCGGGTAAAACGTGCAGTGGTACTGACCACTGTTCCCATGTACAGACACATGCGTTGCTCGTAGTATTAAAGGAAAAGTGGGTATTTCTGAGTGGTATCTCTTTGGCACGTTGCACAGCATTCAAACTACTGAGATGTTCTTTAACTGCTCCCACCTGTCCTCTGCCTATTACACAATGCTTGTACAATATCAATTCAAAAGCCATGGTCTTTCTGGGCTACCAAATTTAGAAATCTATATCAATGTCATTTTATATGGCTTTTTTGCGGATTGAGGCTACATATGGGGGTGGGCTTGTTATCATGCTGTTGGAAGGAAGGGAAATGAAATTGACCAAATGAATGCCATTCTCATTATTTTCCGATCAAATTTTTGTTCTCTCTCTCGGTGGAGACCCCCATTGGCACCCATCCCTGGATCAGCCCCTGGTGACCTGCCGCCACTTACCTCCTGAAACTCAGGCTGACGGAAGAACCATATGTCGGGATTGGAGGGCACAGGCTGGAAGTGGTTGCCCATGACCTGCGTGAACGTCCTCTGGATGAGTTTGTGCAGGTCGTTGGTTCCCGTTGGGCAAGGCCTGGCAGACCGGAGCGCAGAGAGCGGAATTTTGACGGACTGCCGCGATGCCTTGGACAGCGACGGCTTGCTGGGCCTGGGCAAAGATTTGGTCTTGGCGTGAGACCTGCCAGGGGGATTGAATCAATATTTCTTGAGCAGCCTGAAGAAAATATTAGCCTGAGTGAGATGTGAACCAATGACTACTGGAAAATTTGCACTGGAACTTGACCGCCTCAGCATTTCCCAAGTTTACCACACTACCATCATCTACATTTAGGAAGTGATTCCTATCGACCCAGCATGCATGTGTTTCACTGTTTCTGACCAGCATCATCAGAAGTTTGGACGGGTCAGTTGGCAGAATGTCGTTGAACAGTCACAGAGACCGCAGGTTGGAGTCCTGTGGTAAGTAAGTATACCCGGGCAGTTCCTAGAGGTTTTTTTAATTCATTCATCTATTCATGGGCATGATATTTCTTTCCCTGAAACTGTTTGAAAATAACTGAGACCAAGATGGCAAACAGAGTTTTAGACTGCTCCTTTCTTGACCAGAGACTGTGAGTTTCAAATGAGGGTGAAGTGACTTCTTGAGAGTGATTTTTTTTACCGAGTTGTTGTCTCTTCAGCATCATTATCGTCCTCGTCAATGTCAACCTGGACCTGGTCAGCAAACTTGATCTTCTTGGTCAAGAGATCGCTAGCTTGTTGCTCAATATTGAGCTGTAGGTTAGAAATAAAAAAGAATCAAATTTTTAAAAAAAGAAGCACAGTATTTGCAAGTACCTGGCATTATTTTCAGAAATTTTCTCAAGTGTTCTAAAATAATGGTTTGGAACCAACAGAGAAATATTTAAAAAGTATTTAAAATGATAATACATTCATCAATTCCACCACCCCTTTATGAAACTAGGTATCCCATGATCCTTTATCTTGCGATTTCGTTCTCATCAAGTGTTTAAATCACAAAGCCTTCTTGCGATTTTGTTCTCATCAAATGTTTAAATCACAAAGCCTAACTAACTGCTATAGGAATGTAAGCATTCTTACAATGCTTTGAAGACAAGGAAATGTTACCTTTTCACTATACTTTCTGATATGTCCACAAACTGCATGAAGAAAATGGGTGATGTCAATGTCATGTAGCGACTCTACACAGATGAAGTCTAGCGCCATCTGCACATCCTGAGCATCAACGTACTGCCCGCGCTGAAGACCCTTGAAGATGCCCATCACAAAGTACTTGCTGATCTTCTCGCCCAGCTGGGTGCAGAACCGGCCCAGGGTCTTGCTGGGCTGGCCCCTGCTGAGGCTTCGGTCGGCTGGGGCCCCAGCGACCTGTTCCAGGTGCCCCCGAGAGGAGTGCCGGGAGAGGGACGCCCGGGGGGTGCCCGAGCCACTCCTGGAGGAGGTCTGGGAGCCTACAAAAGCCGGGATCTGGGCCTCCAGTGAGGCAAAAGTGAGGTCCTGGAAGACATCTGTAGGCACCTCATGGTCCTCTGTCTTCAGGAGCTGGTGTCGGAGAGAGGAGAGGGAGCAGTCATAGACATATATCGGCAGGGTGAGACCATGCTTGACATCCGAGGGATCAGGACTCATTCGAGAATCAGGCTGGTCTTCACTGTATTGAGAATCATCTACACAAGCTCCTGATGTCAAGTCTTGTTCCTCGGACATGGTTAACCCATCAGATGCTGGGGTAGTCTCCTGGGGAGGTATGGTGGATGAGCTCCTGGAATCCATGACTTTGGCACTCGCGTCCAGTTTCCCACTGCTGTCCTGGTTTCCGTCCTGGTCTTTGACCTTCCCGAGCTCCATCAGCTTCTGGAGGTCACCGTAGCTGGCCGGCACGAAGGTCAGCAGCAGGTGCGAGCTGGGCTTGACATCCTTGTCGGCGTCACTGGCGCGCACCGCGTCCTTGACAAAGCAAGTCCACCTCGGCACCGGGCTCTCCCGCAGTGCCTGTCCCTCCTTCAAGGCCTGCTGCCAAGCCTCTGGCTGGGTGCTGGACAGTGAATCAGAGAGCTCTGTGGCCAGGCTTGTTGTCCGGCCTGGGTCACTCTTTGGCCTCAGCACGGCTCTCTTCATCAAGGCCTCGAAATCTGAGTCAGGTAGCTCGAACGGGGCTGGGTTGCTGTTGCCGTCACGGCTCCTGTTCAAGACCATGTTCACGAATTTCAGACCGTCCTCCTCTGAGAGGGTAAGCTCGTGACCGGTCATCTTGGACAGGGCCGTCAAGAGGAGACAGTAGAGAGTGTTGTTTGGTTTCGGGTAGCGTGGAAAGTGTGGTCTCGGAAAGGAGTCATCAGGACTATTCTTGGACAATGGTTCTGAAATAAAACAGAATTCAGGTCCAATAAAATATCATTTTGCTCTGTAATTTTTAATCAATATGAGATATTCAGCTGAACAAAGAAATTGACTGGTGAGAGACTAGAACCTACGACCCCCGGAATACCACACTGGAGCTCAACCAAGTTCTCTGAGTGCTAATGATGCAACTGTGAGTGCCTGTGGAATACTTGAGAAGTACTTGACGGTAACACTGAGGAAAGGTTTACCTTCGATGTACGTTGAGCACAAGACCTCTGCCTGCTGGCACTTGGGCAGAAGCTTCAGCAACTCCAAGGAGTACGGCAGGTGGGTGATGGACTCGCTCAGCCGCAGGGTCTCCCCAATTGTATCTGTTGAGGGGTGTGGCACGGGCGCCAGGATGCCTTGGTCGTGGCACAAGATCTTGAGGTGCTCGAAGGTCAGCAGGGTGGAGATGACCTCCTGGTCCAAGGGGAACAACTGATCACAGAACAGAAGAAAAAATAAAATAACAGGTCCCCTTAATAGACTGAATTCATGTGTCCACCATCTTGATTTGAAAGCGACGTAAAACCTGAGAGTGAAAATAACAGCGATGAAATAAAAGTTCAATACAAATTCATCCCATATTCTGAATACTTCACTATTAAGCCACATTTGAAAACACTGAAAGTGAAGTTTAAACTCCTAAATGGTCTGGCACACTCCCATTTCACAGATTACACTGAATATTACAGATTCAGGGAACAAGATAAAACATGGCTTCCCCATGAATAAGGTCCATTACCACTTGCGGCACATCCTTGTAGCTGCAGTTCTGGAAGTGGTCCCTCTCGCTGGGCACGTCGCATGCCATGCCGCTCTGGGGTTCCACCCAGCACTCTGTCACCAGCTGCAGCCGGCCATCTGCCTCGGCCGTGTCCTGGTCATCTAGTGGCTCCAAATCAGGGTGGTTGGACCCCCTAGGGTGAAGGAAAGAAAAACTTCTGGGTCCTTACTGTTTTTGGAAGTGCCTAAAACGGGGTAATTTCTTTTTGGCTAACGCAATGGTAAATATGATTGGTGTTTTATGACAGCACGTGGGGCTATAATACATGAATGTACTCAGATTTTCGAAGCAACTGTCATTTTTTTAAGGTAAATTTTGAGTACCAACTGACTGATCCATTTCGTCTAACCTCATTCAAGATTAACCAATTACAGCTGTATCAGTGTAAATGACAGAAATCCAAGATGCATGGCCTAACATATGGCACACATATGACACATGCTGTGTGGTGTTGGAGAGGGGAACCTGTTATTATTTAGTGAGCATCGGACAGGCTTCATGGTACGTTAACTGCATTTCAGTTATCTATTCTTACCTCCATATATCAAAATTAACCAGTTCTTATAAATATTGCACACAGGAGGGGATAAATTTCCCGAGACTAGACAAAATTTAAGGCTGATCAGGAAGTGATCCGTTCAGATTATAAATGAATTACAAAAACGCTTGACAACAATGCCATTTTTTGTCATTACCCTGTAGTCCGGTCCATGCAGTATGTTGCTGTGTGTGGCGGAAACACGATGTACTGCACCAGGCAAGGGAACACATCGTCCCCTGCCTCGTCCGTCACTGTGTCTGTTGCCCCGTCAGCCACGGTGTCCAGATCCATGTCCACCTGGTCTGCTGTGGGCTTGGAACCAGCCGGCGTTTGGGCCTGGGTGAAAGCTGGGAACAGATCCTGACTCCCTGACTTCATGGGATTCTTTTGAAGAGAGAGGAATTCTTGAATTTGAAAATTTTTTATTGGGCAGGTTTCTCATATATTCAAGCCTAACACTAGACATCATTTTCCCCCCTTTTCTTTTGAAAGCAGATCGTGCGTGGCCCATTCTTGGCAAATTTATGACACTTTCGGCAGGTTACATGACAGTCACAAAGATTCTAAGATTAATTTGACATGCTAATGAAACAAGATGAAATCAAACTTTCAGAACTGTTTTCCAATGCTACCTTCATCTTAAGCTCGGTAACAAAACTGATGATTCCAGAGTTGGAGTAGGAGAAATGGAAGCCCTCCTGAAGCCTCAAACTGGAACAGAAAGGAAAAAAAGACACCAACATTACAGTTGTAGATCTTTCAAATCAAGGCAAACCTTTCCATCAGTTTGTCATTTTTGAGTTTGACAGGGATGCAACATCAAAGAAACGAGGTCTGAAGGTGATAACACACAACACTATGACATAACCTATGAACTTTGGTGTTGAAGTGGAACCAGGCATGAATCGAAAACGACACACAAAATAAGCACAATCAAACAGATGTGAACTGTACAGTGTTTTTTCTTCAGATTTTTTAAGACAAATACGTTTCTGTGGAAGCTACTTTGAGAAGGGCAAGTTGTCTTTCTTGTAACCACCACAAATTTCTGTGAACAATACAATGTATTTAAGGCATGTTTAATGCAAGCGAGTTTGGCAAACTTTTTTCAAGATACTGAAATTTCGGAAGAACTGGGACCTCTTGTTAAGCTATTTTGCCAAAACTCTACAATTTTGAGAATTTTTAAGCTTTTCACGAGTCGTCGTAAAAAAAGGAGGAAATACGGACCGTTGACTGCTAATTGTAGGCATTTTAGATAACTAACGGAACTGTTGCTACGTTGGGCTGCTTAGATCAATGAACAGTGAAGAGATTTTGTACTTCTCAACTTGACTTACTCTGTGAGGACAGACAAGACGTGGGCCACGGCCTCCGTGGAAATAGGTGGGCTGTGGTCATTCTGGGCATCCCATATCCAGCGGTGGTGGTGAAGGTAGCAGGCCAGTCGATTCAGGTCCTTGATGGGGCCTTTGCTGTCCATGTAGACTGGCACCGAGCCTGTTGTAACTCGGATGGAGGTCTTCAGGTCGGTGAAATCTGGAGGCATCCTCTCATACCTAATCAAACGAGGGTATCAAAAAATGGCCTGGTTGTCTTCTTAATTTCTACTTTTTTCGAATTTTTTTCCAGAAACAAGACAAAGGGCCAAACTACCACCTTGCTTGGCAGCCCTTTACACATTTAGGACAGAAAAACAACAACAAAGACACTGAAACTTGACAGCACTGTGATGCATTAATTTTCCTGTGAACGAATCACTGCTTGTTTCATCAAGACTGAGGTTTCCGTCAAAGTAAGCCAGCTTGATGGACTCCACTTAAAAACTGTGATGCCATAGTAAACGTAGATCTCCATTCACATTTACGCACTTGCTAGTGAAAGGCTACAAAATTTCCTTAAAGTTTCCAATTGAATCAAAGAAGATTTCCTTCCAACAAAGTTCACAAAATGCAGGCAAGATGATGAGGCTCCATAGAAACACACAGAGACATGTGTAAATTACATGTGATTGCTAAACTTTAAATTTGATTTTCATTTCATTTCAACTTTGAATAGTTATGAGCTATGAAATGCATTTATAAATGGAACATCTTTAAAGCAAATTTAGTTGACAACTTGGTAGTTTTACATATGCCTTTAACATTTAGCTTATAACTTGTTTTCCCAACCCCGGGAAATGGGGTTGTAGATGTAGAGCAGAAAATATACCAAGCCCAGCGGGCTTGGGCAAATCTCCACAGGCCGGAATCAACAGGCAGAGACATACTTGACCAGGATGATGTCAATAGGCCTCGCCAGTATGACGACGCAGGACTTGTCCGTGGTCTGCTTCTGCTCCTGCTGGGCCGGCTTGCCCTTGGCTGCCGCGGCTATCTTAGAGACGGCCGACTTGCGCTGGCTGGTGCTGGCCTTGAGGTAACCCGTCTGCCTAGTGGGGACTGTCAGGTCTTGTAATTTGTGCCTCAGCTCACTCACGATCTATGCAAAAGTAAACCAAAAAAAAGGAAAAGTTGAACGGATATGCGGGAGTTAGGGAGCAAAACCACAAGCTGCTGGCAACTTTCTTGGAATCAAACTGAAGCCTCAGACTTAAGTGACCTGTTCAGTTCCAAACAAACGTGTCAGGTTCAAGACTTAAAGAGGGCTTATGATTTGACTGTAACTTACTAAATTCTGTGGGTTGCTCCGAGAGTGAAAAACTCTTTCTATATCAAGTACTCAGCTCAATCTCACCAATAGGGCTTAGGACTGCTGTCAATGCGCAATTCTATCAAAATGTGAGCACGCTATTGGACAGCTACTCGTACTAGGCCTATCTATCAATCAATGAATCAATCAGGGAGCTTTTGGGGAAGCCAAGCAGGTCCACAAGCTGATCTGCAAACCTTAGCTTGCAATTTGATCACTCGGCAAGTCTACAGATCTGCCTGTCTTTCAACCAACTTTCGCCCAAGCTTTGTGAGGAATCTCAGTCTCTGCTTGAAACAGCAGAACATTCTAATAGTTCTGGCATTTCACAGGTCGACGAGGAATCGCAGCTTGCACATGTGCACACTGCTCCTAGGAGTTACGACTAGGCAGGGTTAGCTTAGAGTTTCTTTGCTGCTGCTGTAAAAATGGAATGGTGATCATAAGCATGAAACTATAAGTTTAGCTGAGCATTGAAACTGTGCCCATTGAGCCGATGAGCTTGGGAAAGTTGAACGTTCAGAGGAGGGAGGAAGTAAGCTATTTGGAGAGTCCAGCTAGCCGGCTGTCATATTGACCTCCCTTACCTTGTTCCTCTCGTGTCCCGATGTTCCTCCAAGGAAGGCCAGTCTGATGACCACGCAGGGTGCTTTGGACTGAACCCTGATCAGATAGAAGGATGTTGGAGAGCTGCTGCCGTCCCTGGCCAGAAAGAAGAAAGTAGGGGAAATAATGCTTTGGCCTACAAATGATTTTCTTAGCTTGCCTAAGCCTCTGCAGTATCCGTAACAAATCCGCAATGCACCATCAAATTTTGGGGATTTACCTTTTTTGAAATTTGGTCAGTAATTTTGAGGTAAATGGGGTAATTTTGAGGGCGTCATTGCTGTGCTAGGACGTGGAAATTTACATTAGCTTGAAACCAAGGAGACTGATTAAAAATGTCATGAGAGAGTGACAATGAAGAGGTTACTAGTACTGAAAAATGGACAAAAAAATGCATGTCAATATTTCAAGTCACTGAAATTCTTCTGCACTGGCCTCTCTACAAGAAAAGATTTTCTTCTGCAAGAACGTCCCGGCCTCTCGTGCCCGGCCAGTTGCATAGCCTCACTCAGTCTTGTCGTACTCAAGGTTGAACTTTCTACTTACGTCGATGTGAGCGTGATGTAGCTGTGGTTCTCCAGCAGCGTGAAGGTGCTGAATTCCGTCAAGAGGGAGTTGAGCTCCTTCTGGGCCACGCGGCTCTGGATGTTGTTGTAGCGGCCGTTGCTGTTGGGCAGGAACAGGTGCTTGGGCAGGGGCCTGCCGAAAAAGATACGCAGTTGGGACTTGGGCAACAGGTGAATACATACCGACGAAATGGAAATCAGTGAATGGAAGCCCCTAAGGATCCAGTAAACTCTTCAAAATGAATCAATGAACAGGCACACATTGAAACTTTTGATCGGTACTTGGCTGATTTAAATAAAAAAGAGACTGAGAAGGGATTCGAACCTGTAATGTTCTTCAGTGTCTTTGACAACCCAATATATATACACATAACAAACAATAAAACCAAAACACTCCTCAAAAGCTCAGTTTGCATGGCCATGAAATTGTGACAGACTGCAAGTTCAACATCTGGCTTTTGCCGAATCTTCTTCCTTCTCTGAAAGGTGACTCAGTTGGAAAGCAAATTTCTTACAGAGCTTCTATAAAGAACCTCCATGATCACAGCAGGTGATAATGGCAACATAAACTGACCGAAAATGCCCTGAAACACGACACTTGATTTGGGGGGGCAGGTGTAAAGCTTTTATGTAATCATCGGAACTTCACTTGCCACCTCTCACCACAGAATTTTTGTCACCGTCTTTGTCATTTGTCAATCTCATTACAATAACGAACATGGCTTCTGTCTAATTCACTTACATATCTGGGACCAACAAAAGAGCAATTCTGTGGGTGTGTAACCATCTCTGCCTGAAAGTGAAATAAAAACAAACTAAAGACTAATTCAAGACTCAATCACGACAGAAAAAAACTTTCCTTTAAATGAAAAGGGATAGATACTTGAAGTAGGATATTGAAAAGGGTGAAACTTGCCACGCTTTCTGGGAACCAAGCTGTGATTTAAAAACAAACAAATGGGCTCATTCAGCTGTCAAATCTGAAAGTACTGATGTTACCATTTCTTGGGTTCCATGAGCGATATCCTCTTCCAGAATCCTGCAAACTGTTCCAGACTTGAGTCCCTTAAAAAAAAAAAATTAACAATCTATTTTTTCCATTCGTTGAAGAATTTACAGTTTCTAAGCATTTTCACAAAGCAAACACTGAGTAAAATGTCTTTTGGCAAATTTTCGGCTTCCTTAAGAATCTTTATTTTGGGGTGGGTAACTGTTTATTGAATACTCCATAAGGAAGACAGTATGTTCTTGGTCAAAAAACACAGTTTTCAATGCATTCCCAACTTCCGATGCAAGTCAACTTGTAGGGACATCTGGAGTCTTCTGGCTTTTCCCAATTAGGAAAAGGTTGTATCCCAATTAGGAACATCAGGTGTCCCAATCAGTACCGGGGCCTGTTTGATTGACATGGCTCCGTACCTCGATAAGTAATCTGTCACCGGTTCCCTGACACCAGATACCACCTGATAGATGGAGTGACTCAATATCAGGATCACTGATTGAGATCCAAAAACACACAGTCCCCAAAAAACTATCAAAAAGGCTGCTTTATGGTAAAGCAATTGTTCGTACGAATTTTTGTCGCAACTTATTCTCCAAGACAGACCACTTGACACTGCTAGCCAACTTTGAGTGGAGTGATACCTATTGTGAATTACGTGTTACAATCTGGGTGACTTCATGCCTCGTTTGCAAGATACGCATCAAGAATTTTTTTGTAACCTACTTGCTGTCAAATTTCTGGGCCAGGACTGGCGTCTCCGAGTAAGGAGGCATGTAGAGAAGTGGGATGCCTTTCTTGATGCCGTCTGGCACGGTGTAGTAGATAGAGTTGGTGGAGAAGGACTGGAGATGGACCAGGAGCTGGTCAGTCTCCTGAAGGCTGGGGGAAATGGTAAAGAACAAAATAACACGGAAAGATATTCTCTGGAATGAAGAATATTACTTATCCGATCTTTGGAAAATTCCTACATATTATTTAACCTGATCTTCAGACAGTTCCACTTCTCCTGCTGTATGAAAAGTCACATGCCGTCAATTAAATTTTGACTGAAGGCACAGCTTTGTTTAATTTGTCTGCTGGAAAGAGCGGGTTAAAGGTAACTTGCTGGGGAAGTCCACAACATGGTCCCCTTTTTGTTTGATACGTACTGCCATGCTTTCATAAACTGCACTAATAACAAAGACTAGTGACGTGAAAATTCTTCTTTTCTTCATCCAGATGCTAAACCAGTGGGATGATATGCACTGAAATTGATGGATATCTTGAAGAGTAATGCTTTTATCACATATGGGGCACGGTGCCAGCAGAATCGTGGACTAGAAATGTACATTATTTACCTTCGCAGCGTCTGCCAGAAATTCATGACCACCCTGGTGCGATAGGCGTTGTGGGGGCTCTTCTTCATGCGACACGTCAAATCGTGAAGGAACTCATAGCTCCCCTCCATGATAACATCCACATTGGTCAAATGCCTGAAGTCAAATCACAGAAGGTGTACTGTCTGTCACCTGTGAAATTCTGTCAGGAATTTCTTTGAATACATGCATTAGCCATTTTTGGCGTAGTTTTTCTGATAGTTTCACGAAATGAATCAGCCTTCAACTTGCCTCATAGTTTCAAAGTACTTGAAATTTATCTTACACTTCTGAAAATTAAACAATTTTAACCGCCACCAACTCCCCCCCCCCAGCCACAAATAAACAGAAGAGCTTATTGTTTGTGGCCACCTACCTGTTAGGGTTCAGAGGCCATGCTGATGAGGCTATGTACTCTATCCTGCCGTTGTATTTCCAGGGGAGTGCCAACTTCACCTCGATCTGTTTATCATCTGAAACGAAATAAACAAACAAATAAACAAATGAGATTACAGGTAGATAAATTAAGAATTCCACACTGGCCTTCTCTCAAAAAATACTTTCGCGGCAGATGGTAGGACTTTCCAGGAACTCTTGAAAACATATCCAACGAACATAAACATTTGTGAGAAGTCTTTGGACACTTAGTATAAACAGAACGATCGAGGAGAAATTTCATTAGTGATGGGCGGAGAACATGGACAAGGAGGGAATGCGGTCTTAAAGCTACGGCGCTCCTCTTGAAAGTACATTTTGCTCATTCCAACGATGCCAAACAATGGCGTGCTTACTTTTGGTGAGTGCCACGTCTTTGATGGTGTAGCCCTCCCTGAGTCGGACGGACAGTACATTGGCCAGGCTGGTGTGCAGCTTGTAGTCTCGGTGCTTCTTCCTGATCAGGGGAATGGTGCACAGGCCTTGCTTGTTGACGGCAAAGGGAGCCGGAAGCTGGATGCTGAAAACGAAAAGCACTGGCTATGCACGTAACCGTTTGAGGGCACTCTGACATTCGTGAGAAGATTAAAAGTACCAAACTTGCAATTCTGCAAGAAACGTATGCCGTCTTTCTCGACCTGGCACTCAAAAGACTTGTTCCTACGAGTATCCTCCAATTTTATTTGACTCCATCAGTCACTGCTTAAAAATGAAAAATTTTCATCTTATCTTAAACAAGCAGCTGCCAATGGTTAAGCCTACAAATTAGCTTTGCATGGTAAAATATACTACATATATACTATTGTGCTACTCTGAATCTATACAAGCATTGTCCCTGCAATATAGAGTTATTGACCCCGGTGTCATACTGGTATATATTATTGAAGTACGCCATGATGGTACCAGACTTACCCTTCTGTCTGACAGGCTACTTCTGAAGAAATGACTTGATGCTGTCTCCCTGTTGATTGAAACAATACGCAGAATGCATTTCATGACATCAAACATTTCCACATTAAACCTATGTTGCAATACAAGCCTGACTAAGCTCTGATCAGTTGGTCCTACACTCCAGATCCAAACTCCAAACTCCAAAATAAATCTGTGCTTCTTCTTCAACCGCTCCGAGAATAAGATTTTGGCCACTTTTTATCCGACAAAAAGACGTAAATTCTTGTTTTTCTCTCTCTCTTTACATTTTGGGGCTTCCTTAAATTAATAAAAATGGAAAAACAAGACTTGACGCAACGTATGTTGTGGCTTCTACAGGAGATACTGACCGTCTGAGGTTTACTGAAACAATGTTTGAGATAACAATTAATTCTAAGGCCAATTTGCATTCTCAAGTGATGTTATGTACATCTAAACTGTCATGTCACCAGGTGCTTCGCCTAATATAAAGAGCACCAGACCTCATGCCTTTGGAGCAATTATCGCCACATACTATTCAGTTATATTAGCAAGTATTTTTGTAAGCTCTGACCTTTGATGTAATCTATCTTGATTCCATCCAGGCCTTTCTGAAAATTCCAGGACAGGAACGCTTTGTGGTACTGGTTCATCCCTATCTTATTGGAATTCTGTTGGATAAAAATCAATACTAAAAGGTCAACATAATTTCTGGTGAAAGCTTGTACAATCGTAATACATTTCAAGCCGAGTTTTAGGGGAAACTTGAACCAGCAGTCTATAACTTTGCCACTGAGGTAGAACATATTGTTTTTACTGTTTTCAGTAGAAAAATTGATCCCAAAGCAAAAAAGCGAACGGGAACCTGTCAAAGTTCATACTTCATTGTGCTATTTTAGCTGATAAACCTGTTTTGCTAAGCAAATATTTTGTGTGCTTAACAAATTTCTGAGCTTGGTTGGCTCCAAGAACTTTGCCCATGCATTTCTAAATTTATAGAAACACTGGAAAGAAATATTGAGCCGGATACAAGTAGGCATTCAGTATTTTGAGTTCAATACAAAAGAAAAATTCCCCTATTCCCCTGAGGGTCCCACTGTTTAAACAACCACTCACTATTTTGGGGCACTTAGACAGGAATGCACCAAAGGTGGCCGTGGCGATGAACTGCATGATCTCGGTGTGCGGAATGTAGCCGAAGCTGCAGTGGGGGTGGAAGCCCTTGCCAACTTGGAGGAAGGAGCAGGCCACTGTGCTGTTCCTCATCTGCGTCAGTAGGTGGGTGGTGGAGGCCATGTCCGGCATTGCCGTGACGCCATCAGTCACGCATATGATTCCTGGTGTGTGTGTCAGAAAATGCATAGTGTTTAATGCTCACCAGCTCGTTTGGCCAGATATATGCCAGTACCTTGCATGTAGAGTGCTGTGGGTAAGAGAGCCCTCTATCAGCAAAGATTCCGAGTGGAATGAGTTGTAACTGGTGATCAGTGGGTTAACTATTCACATTAGACATTTACGAGGAGTACATCTGTGAAGTTACAAAACAGTCCAACGTAGGGTTTTATTTTCTGATCATTTGCAGTTGACACCTTCACATGTCAATTTGTGTGCACTGTGCACATATCAATAGGAAAAGTTTCCCTTTTTGGCTGACCTGTCCTGGAAAAATTGACACTTGGTAATAACGGCATGTCAACTTATCTTCAATTGGTGTCAAAACGATTGTCAGACATGACTGCAAAAATTCCTGAAGGCTCGGTATGGGAAAAAAGAGCTTTGCAACGATATCAGAGAAAATGCCCATGTGGGCAGGTTTGCCAGAGGATTCTTCATGGGTTGAGAGTAAAGTTGCTGCACTCACCTGCACTGGTGTTCTCTGGCAGCAGCTGCAATGCCAGGATGCCGCACCACAGCATGTTCACGAAGCACGCCTCAGGACTTGCCATCTCCTGGGCCTCTGTCTCTGGTCGCTGCGAGGCGGAAGACGAAGACAGGCCACCCGGCTCGACGATGTCATCAAATATGTTGGGGTGGTCCAGGTCGAAGGTTGTGTTGGGATTTCCATTGACCTGACTTGCAAACATGTCTGGGCACAGGGATGTTGATAAACGGTCACTAAGTAAATGAAATTCAGTGAGGCATCTAGCTCTCCAAAAGTTACTTGAAAGGGATTTACAGCGGCGACATGCTGTAAACCAGTACGGGTATCATCATCACAAGGTTGAGTTTTTCCTGTTTTGCAAAAGACTTGCCATGGCATCAAATTAACAACATTCTCCCAAATTGCAGCTGACACCGAGATTCTCGGATCAAAAAGGTCCAGTTTTAAACCAAAAGGTTTTTGTACTCTTCAGACAGGCACAATGTAGAATTGAAAAAAAAAGTGATGTTCCCAGTTAACAGCATATGTGTGACTCATTTTTTTTTCCTATTGTGTGGAAGAGAGAGCATGAATAAGACTTACTGTCAACAAGTTTGTTTTCAAACTCCTCCAGTTCTTCTTGTAGCTGATCTAGGAACGATGACAGGTTGTCCTGAGTCAACAAACATCCTTGGAACAATACCTGAACAAACAAATTTTCCAGACGAAAAAAAAGAAAAAGATGCACACTGACGGAAGTCTCGATCATATGTGAATGTAACAATTCACTTGCAAATGATTTTTTACAAATCCCGATACAACTTAAAAATGTTCAGACATCGCCTAGGAACCTTGACAGGTTCTGTGTAGCTCACTTTTGACCGACGACCCATGCGCAGTTTCTACACTAGTCTCCAACATCCATACAGAGCTAGAGACATTTTCAAGACTTGACAAACCATTCCAAAACATCAGCATGTGAGCGATATCCACTGTACATAAATTACATTTGCATTTCTTTTGACCATATTGGGTCTACGCATAAGTTTGAAATCCATCTTTGACATGGACTTGTGTAATACTCAGACGTGGAAAGCTGTACATTATCTGCTTGGTTGTATTCTTCAAAATGAATGTTGCAACGTCACACTACTGAATGAGACTCTACCTGCTGTGTGGTGAGTGAGGCCAGAGGGGTATATGCAATAACAGTGACATAGATCTTAGGCGACAGCAGTAAAGAGCTTCCTGGAACTGAAAACTGAACACAAAAACACAGAGAAGAAATAAAAGTAAAGGCAAGAACATATCCATTCACGGGTTCCATTTTTGCACCTACAGTTAAGCCTGGTCCACGCAGCAATTTGGCTAAATGTACGTACTGCTCAACGCGACATATAGCACTTGTCAAAGCCTCAAGCCTGATCCAATGGGCCAACTACCCAGTGGCCAAGGGGCCTGCAAGTCCCAGCCAACCAGCCAACACAGGATTGAAAAGTGTTATTATTCAAGATGGCCGACTAACCAAGTCTGAGAATTTACAGTGCTGTTGACTGCCAAGTACCACATAATCGCAACAGCCAGAAAAAACGACTAATGGTGATGGATCTCTTACCGGCTTGACCAACCCCTGTAGACAGTTACTGATGCACCTGAAGAGATCTTGGAGACTAACTCGACCAGACTGGGCATCCTGGAGAACAGATGGGATATTGGGGCATGCTCAGTTACTGTAACTGCTGAAAATTTGCACAGTTTTTGGCACAAAACAACCAGTTCAATCATTCTTTGGTACTGCCCAATTAAAAGTCTCTCCACGAGTCTGGTACCCAGCCTGCATGCTTTTTATTTCGCTTCTATTCTCTGCATGAGTCAGAATCTAGACCACTAAATATTCTACCGCTTCAAAAAGTTTTACTCCTCAATGCTTCAGACTGAAACAAGAGGAAATCTCATAGAAAAACTGTACTCTAAACTTCACACTCAAGTTTCGAATTTGGTTTTTGAAACACTCAGGGTCTCATCTCTGCCTCCAGAAACTTTTAGAGAATTCATCTTGCTATAAGAGTGGGTACTTTTACTCTGATTATGCCTTGCATGCTTTCTCCGCACTTGAGGCTTTAGTCTGCCCAATCATGCGGCACTTACGACAGTGGCCATTGACGGACTGAGGTCCATCACTATAACGTGCCGATAGCGTCTGGCCAGGAAGGTCACATGACTGCTTGGAACCAACTTGTATCGGATTGGCACATCAGCTGGGAGTTTGTCTGGGCTGACTCTGGGAATGATGGACAAGACCTCAAGCTCTTCCTTGGAATTGATCTGTAAGGAAAACAGGAAATGCCGACAAATACACAAACAGCAACGTTACGTAGATTGTTTTAGCCAATTCTTGCTCTGACCCTAAACCCATCAAAAATCCACATGCAGTGCTTTGTCAATAATACTGCATAATTTTAGTTTTGGCACATTCAGGAAGTCTCCTCGCCAAATTGTTTTGGAAATTGCTTTTAAAATAACTGAAATATTTTGGCCACAATTGGTCACAGTAAAAATGGTGCATCCTAAAGATGGAATATTCTATTTCTTGTCTCTAGACTTTTTAAAAAATTTATCAACACTGCCTACCATTTTGTACGGGCTGCTACAGATTGCAGAAAGTTCATCCCTTGGCTTGCAAGGGGAAGCCATTTTCATGTAGCAGACCTATTATTTCCTATTACTCTAATAGTTGTGTGAGGTTTTGACTCTATGTTAATAAGTCTTCTTTTTTTGTTTTGGTGGCTAAAAACCTGAAACTGCACACGAGTCTAAATCAGTTTCTGTTTAATGTAAAGGATGTGAAATTCTGGCAAGGTCAAACTGTCCTCGCTCTATGAGCCCTGACCTAGACCAAGACAGGTCACAATTCTCCTAACAAGGGAGGCTCCTTTGGTGGGAACTGCACTTTGCTGGTTCACAGACAACGATGAAATGCATGAGGAACGGTCGCTTCATGAACAAAATAAACACTCCCCGCCAACATGGCTCTTTCCAACCAATGAGGGAATGTTTCTGCTCAAGGAGGAACAAGCTTGGATTAAATGACCCACAGTTGCTTGGCAACCCCAGCTGAAGAAAGTCTGATAAACAGTCAAAAGACAAGAACAAGAAGTCTACTCACCAGGTCTTGGTCAGACTTGACCTTGATTTCCTTGTTGAGATTTCCGAAGAACCAGGAGGCACGGATATTCCTGGAGATGCGATACTCCTCCTTCATAAGAAGATAAACCTCTCCCACCTCAAGCTCCTGTGGAAAGCAATGAAAACTGCAATATTTGTACAAGAGAATCATTCCATTTTTTTATTTACTTGAAAGTAACTCATTTAGAAATTTTTTAAAAATTTGCTTCCATTCCCGTTACAAAACCTAGACTAGATCTGAGAAAAAGGAACATGGAAAGCATCCATTTGTAGAGCCTATATAACCTTAGTCTCTGGTTTCATTTTCTTCAACATACATTGGAAAAATAGACCAATCGTGCCCACTAAGTCACGTGACCTAAAATGGGTATCAAACATCAGTAAACATAGCGTCTTCCATACCAAAGTGTGTTATAATTTTCATTCAACCAAAAATAAAGCCGACAGTTGATAAAGTACTCAGACTATTGATGTGCTCAGTACTATGACTATTAATGTACATACATGTATTATATTTGGTAAACAAAACTTATGACACACTTTGCTCTAGAAGGACCCAATTTCTATTGTTTGATAGGCCTACCCACCTATAGGTCATGTGACTTGGCAGGTACAATATCAGCCTATTGACTGATTCATGGTGTGATGGGCTAGTTTAATGTAAAACATAATTGACGAAAATTATTGGGAAGAGTTCCATATATGGACGCCAGTAGGCCTAATTATTCCCGACAGTGAACTAATCTTAGTAGCCATCAGAAAGCAAAAACATGTCCAGAAAAGTTCAATTTAGGAGGGAAACAACCGAGTCGTTCACTTAGAAACATGGGCGCCAATTGGTGGGGGACGGGGGTCATGTCCCCCTCCCACTTTTCCAAGTGGGGGATACTATATCACAATGTGTCCCCTTTACTTTTTTCCAAAACTTAGGAATAAAAATGAGCTTAATACCCCACCATCCCGCATCCCCATCAATCACATAGCCAGGTACAGGTCAACGTGTCACACTCCTCTCAAGGGATTTTCACCTTGTACCCACGTAATCAGTCATTCCAGGGGTCGTTTTTTAGAGTGGCGGGGTATTCTGCAATTACTCCTGAAAATGTATAGCTTGCAGAAGTTTTGGAAAAAAAGGGCTCAAGTACCAAAAATTGTCTCAGATCACACCAAAAACCTCTATACTCCAAAATTTTCCAGGGCCAGCTCAGAGCTTCATGCTTCGTGCTCGCATTTGTTCTGATCAGGGCAATTTTCCCCCACATTTTCAAAACGGATTGACGCCCTTGCATAGAAGATACCATGAAGATACTTAAAATTTTTCAGACCAGTCCCATAGGATTTGTGCACAGGGTGACAAGTGGCATCTGTAAGCCATCAGTATATGGAACTCTTTCCAAAATTAGAGAAGATGTCCATTTTTCAGATGGATATAACGTTAATGATATGTTCAATTCATCTTACATTACAGTTACATCTTACATTGACAGTATTGACATATCTGGCCTGCCATGGCTCAGATATTGCCCATCACACGCAAATGTAAACGTTGGGGTCCTAGTTTGGATAGGCCTAGGCCAGTATGCAGATAATGTACATCATGTATCTCATCTGACAAGTGACATGTAGCATAGGCCTACTCTGATCAGCTGAGCATAGCAGTGGTCACGAAAACTAATTTGGTTAATGCACTGCATGAAACCTACGATGAAGCCCTTGTCTCTCGTTTCTTGAGCCATCCTGTAGAATCTTGAGCTTTTCGTCAGCTGCTAGGGCCTATATACTTGTTGTCCATACGTGTAGTTGGGTTGCAGCCATGGCACAAAAACTTCAAGACCGACACTATGCGGGGAAGTCCTAGACGTTATTAATCTACGCATCCATCATTAATACGGGATCAGGTGAGTTGGTTTGGGTCCGAGTTGACTCGAAACCAATACGGGATCAGGTCAACTCGGACCCAAACCAACTCGGACCCATTCCAACTCGGACCCATGCCAACTCGGACCCAGGACCAACTCGGACCCACGCCAACTCGGACCCAATACTAACTCGGACCACCACCATCTCGGACCCACAACCAACTCGGACCCACGCCAACTCGGACCCACGCCGCTTCGGACCCACCTCGAGTCAACTCGAACCCACTGAGTCTTATGGTTGCATTACACCAAATACGTGCCCGTAGACCGAAATAGCGCTGACTCTTGAACCTCGCAAAGA